>CM066321.1:175776349-176271349 GCA_033807775.1 Saussurea involucrata
ATGTAAGAGATATAAAACAAATTAATTCGTACATGTTCATGATATTTAGTAATATGATTAAATCCAAAAGTATTCAATATTGGGTTCATTTCGAAAGTATTGACGAGACGATTACAATGGTGTAATTTGTAAAAAAAGAAATGTATTTTTTTAATGCGTTTTAGTTCATATACATTATTTATGTTTATATGATAAGAGTCTAAAATGAAAAATAAAAAAGTAAGAGATTAAAAGTAAACTACATACCTAATTATAAGGGTAGTAAATGTAACGTATAAATTAAAAAAATTGAATTAAGGAGAGATTTAAGGAGGAGTGAATGTGAGTGTGCTAATTGAACTTATAATGTAAACTGCGTCCAGATACATGTTTAGGCGAGAAAATACTGAAGTCGGCTCACCAGATGTCGACACGTGGCATGCTAGTTACTTATTTATTATATGTATAGATTATATTTAAAAAAATACGGTCCATGGCAAGTGGGTTTTGATTTTGGATGAACTTGTCAATTTTCTTTCTACATCACTTCCACTTGTATTAAAATTTTGGAAAATAATCATTTTATTCAGTTTTTAGTGGGTTTTATTTCATTTAGAAACAAAACAAGTAAGATGACATATTTATCCCTGTTGTGACTCATGACAAAGACAAGGATAAAAACATAGAATCAATTGGTAAAAGAGATGATATGCCAAATTCAAATAACAAAAATGTAAGTAAAGCCAAAGCATGTGATAACTTCAAATTTTTCAATGGTTTCAATGTATTGTATTTCTACCCTTCTCTTTTTTTATATTTTCATTGAGTTGAGCCACTCAAAAATTGAATATCATGCAACAAATTTAAATTAGTTGTTGTATATCTTTGTTTTATTAAAATACCATAAACAGGCCTTTTGTTTTGTGTTTTGTGAATGAACAAGTTGAAATTTCTCATACAAACCCTTTTGGTTTAATATTCATAAACCACTTAATCACTTATACTCTATCTTTTGCAATAGAGGTATGGTTTACATATATATATATATAGAGAGAGAGAGAGAGAGAGGGGGGGCTCCGTAAAATGCAAACCTTGCATTTGTTGTACATCTTATAAACCACAGTGTGCATATGTGAACAATGTGCATATACATATGCATATGCATACGTGCAATAATATACATATAATGAACATACATTCATATCGGATAATGCATATATGCATCTCAAATTATGCATATATGCACATTGGTTTGTAAGAAGTGCAACAAATACATGATTTGTATTTAATTTGTATTTTATATACTATATTGGGTTAATTTCATTTATTTTATTCACAAGGACTTGTGCATGTAACTTGAAAGGATACAAAATTGGGTATCTCATTTATATTGCCTAGAGTGAATTACATTTTTAGTCCTTTGGTGTTTTTAACGGATTTCATCTTTATTTTTGAAAAATTAATGTTGTTTATATTTTTTAGAGTAAATTACGAAATTCGTCCTTGTGGTTTGTTGAATATTGCCATTTTCGTCCCTATGGTTTCAAAATTACTTTTTTCATCCCTATGGTTTATAATTTGTTGCCATTTTGATCCTTAAGACTAATATTGTTAAAAACCAATACTTAGCTTAAGGTTATTTTAGTCATTTTCATACTTTTTCTATTTTTATTTATTTAAGAGTAAACTATGGATTTGGTCCCTGCTGTCTTAAAAATGTAACGAAAATGGTCCCTAGAAATTTTTTTATTCCAGCAGAGGACCTGTAGTTCTTATTTTCGTGAAATTTTGGTCCCTAGCGCTAACTCTGTTACTCCATCCTCCGTTAACCCCCATTTTAACGAGGGTAAAGTCGTCATTTCATGTTTCCCTCCCCTTTTTAATACATTAAACGCTCTACTCTCTCCAAAAACATCGATCACACTCCTTCGTCTTCCACTCTTCCTCACCAAACACCCTGTTCATCATCGTCCTCACCAAGATCGACAAACAATCAGACAAATGGGTCCAACAATGTGGGAAATCCGATGGAACGACCTAGACTTTGATCCGTATGAAGTTTATGGTAAGTTCATCCACTCCATTTCTCTTCGTTTTACTGTACTGATGCATCAACAAAGATTGAAAAAAATGTGCTTCTATGTACACTTCTTATTTGGGTTTTCTCCATATGAAATGTGTGTACAAATGTCACTTTTCAATCTCGTTATGTTAATAAGCTAAAATAGGGTTTGTTCAAGTAGGAGTGATAATGGTTGGTAATATGTTATTGCAGAGCACTATCCCAATCTCATCACCATGAAGATCAATCATGGAGGATTTTTTACAAACGGTCCAGGAAGGAAGTACATGAATGGTAAGGTAAGGTTCGTTGACTTAGTTGACTGTGACGAGTTAAGTGTACATGAACTGAATACTATGATCAGTGAGATGGGTTATACTTCTCCTCAACCAATGTTCTATCATTTCCTTACCCCTGATTGTGACCTAGATTTTGGACTTCAACCCTTAGGAAGTGACCAGGACATTATAAAATTGTTAAAGTATACTACTAAGTATAAGTTGATTGAGTTGTACATAGAGCATTGGACTACAACCTTAAACACTCACTTCAAATCACCAAGGGCTTCAAATGTTGTTATAGATGAAATGACAGGGGATGCATCACCACCACTTCGTAGGTGTAGAAAACAAGCAAGTAGTCCTAAATGCAAGAAAAAACTACTTCTTGGATGGTTTGAAACAGAGACAAATATGCTACATGGAGATGGTGAATCACAAACAGAGCATGACATGGGTGGTGAACCTCAAGCAGGGCATGGCATGGGTGAACCTCAAACAGGGCATGGCATGGGTGGTGAACCTCAAACAGGGCATGGCATGGGTGGTGAACCTCAAACAGGGCATGACATGGGTGGTGAACCTCAAACATGGCCTGAGATGGGTTTTGAAAACCCATGGCCTGAGATGGGTGATGAAAACACAGGGCTGAGTTGGGTGGTGAAAACACAGGGACTGTGATGGGTGAAGAAAACACATGGCCTGTGATGGGTGAAGAAAACACAGGGGGTCAGATTGGTTTGTTTGAGACATTAGCTGAGGATGATAGTGAGGATGATGACTACTTGGTAGATGATGAATATGGGATGGATGATGACTTTGATGTGGATATGATGGGCTACTACTCAACTGTGGACTTTGATGCAGATTGGAATGCAAACTTTCAGGACTTATATCCTGAATGCAACGTAGGAGATGATGTGGAGCCATTCCAGTTTGATGACTATGACGGTGGAGAATCTTCTGATTTAGAGGAAGAAAGGAGAAAACAATTGCATGGTTTAAGAAAGAACTATGAAGCAGAGCATAGAAACAGAACTTGTAAAACAGGCTTTTATGTTGGACAAGAGTTTGGCAGTAAGAAAGAGATCAAGAAATTGGTTGCAGAGCATGCAGTTGAGACCAAAAGGGACATTGGCCTAATAAGAAATGATAACCAAAGAATAAGGGCCATTTGCAAAGGGAAGGTTGTGGACTCAAAAAAACCAATTGGTGGGCCTAGTCAAGAGTCAATAAAATCAAGAAAGTTAAATATAAGTGGTGGGCCTGTTTGTCCTTGGACTCTATATGCATCCACAAGCAAGCAAGAAGAAACCTGGGTGGTTAAAACCTACATCGATGACCATAAATGTCTACAAACTAGAAAGGTAACACAATGTACAACAACCTATCTCTCTGAGCAAGTTGAGGACACGATTATTCCTAACCCTAATATACCACTTAATGCCCTAAAGGATCAACTTCAAAGGAAGTTGGATGTTCATGTTTCAAGGCAGAAGGCATTCAGGGCAAAGACAATGGCAACACACAGGGTAAGGGGTAATTACAGTCTACAATATTCATGGTTGAGAGACTACTGTCTTGAGTTGCAGAGGACCAACAGTGATACAACTATTATGTTGGATCTAGAGGTTGAGCAAAATGAGGCAAGTGATACTAGACAATTCAGGAGAATATACATCTGTTTAGGTCCACTTAAGAATGGATTCAAAGCATGTGACAGAGATTTGTTAGGCCTGGATGGAGCTTTTATGAAAGGGCCATTTCCAGGACAGATACTAACTGCAGTGGGGGTTGATCCTAATCATGGAATCTACCCAGTTGCGTATGCAATAGTAGAGTCTGAATGTACTGATTCTTGGATGTGATTTTTGGAATATTTGGGTGATGACTTAGGCTTGGAGAGGAACTCAAACTTCACATTTATGACTGACAGGCAGAAGGTAAACCTCTATTCTATTTTCAGACTTATTACCTAAAGACATGTTATGTATGTTATTAACTCACATATGCAATTAACATTGACCACGGGGACTTTTACCAGCACTTTCCAAGGTATTTCCATGTGCAGAGCATAGGTATTGCTTGAGGCACATTCATGATAATATGAAGAAGACCTGGAGAGGTAAAGCATACAAATATCTTTTGTGGAAATGTGCAACATCAACCACTATACCACAGTTTCAAAGCTGTATGTCTGAGTTGGGAACTTTCAAACCAGAAGCATACAAATGGTTGAACGAAATTCCACCCCAATGTTGGTCAAGATCTCATTTTACAGGTACAATTTATTCTTACATGTAGGTATGATCTCACTTTGGTTATGTCAGATCACATTGTAATGTGGTATTTGTCTATATTCAATTTTACAGGCAGATCCCATTGTGATGTGTTATTAAATAACATGTGTGAGGTTTTTAATAGACAATTGATTGATGGAAGGGACAAACCCATCATACAGGCACTAGAGTATATAAGGCAATACCTATTAAAGAGAATTGTTAATGTTAACAAGGTGATTGGCAAATGTGATGGACCTCTTACTCCTACAGCAACTAAACTGTTGAACTCTGTTAAGTGTGAGGCATCCCAATACACAGTGCTATCAAATGCAGGTCAGAAGTATGAGGTTAGTGGACCATGGGGGGAACAACGTGTAGTTGATTTAAGAGAGAAGGAATGTGCTTGTAGAAAGTGGCAACTCATTGGCATACCATGTAAGCATGCAGTAGCTGCAATATGGTACATGGAACAAGTACCAGAAGATTGGGTTCACACAAGTTACAAACTTGATACATGGAAGGTTGTTTATGAGTTCAAAGTTGAACCTGTGAATGGAAGGGAGCTATGGCCTAAATCTTCAAGTACCATTACAATTACTCCACCAAAGCATCACACACAAGTAGGAAGGCCAAAAAAGAAGAGAAGGAAAAATGCTGAAGAGTTGAGCCAACCTATTGTCAGGGGATCAAAGTTATGTAGGCGTGGAACGACAGTAACTTGTGCCAAATGCAACAAGAAAGGACACAACTCAAGGAGCTGTAAAGGGCAGGAGGACACAACTCTCAAGGACGTGCATAGTTGTGCTTGGATGTTTTTGTTAATATGTTATGTTTGAAACTTGGTTATGGTTGATTATGGTTTGTTATTTTGTGTTAGTTGGCTACTTTCCCATTGTTGGTTTTTTGTTATGTATGTATCCAACAGAATGACAACGTTCCCACTTTGTTTTCATGGTGATGAATGGGATGAATATATTTATGGTGAAAGTTTTGGTTTATGACAGATTTAAGTTTGTAGACAACTATGTAGACAATGTATAAAATTTGTAGGCAATGTAGAAAATAGACAGATTACAGAATTGATCAATTCCAACCATTTTCATTACATATTCATGAATGATACAAAACCATAGAGGTTCTAACCATTTTCAATACATATTCATGAATCATACAAAACACATACAGGTTCCAACCATTTTCCAGAGACAAAAGCTTACATTTTCACTACTACTAAACATTGGGTCAATAAAGAACCCAAATTGTTACAAACAACAACCAACTGATGCACAACAACAATTTCAACTTAAAATCTTCCAACTCCTTTGCTTTCATCCTTGCTTCAAATTTGTGTTTGGACCGCAACAAACCAGGAATCACTTCAGTAGATCGCTTACACATTTTTGGGTCTAACCACTCAATGAAGCCACAACTTGAAACCTGTAAAACAACATTGGGCCTTTCAATGACCGAATCTGAGGAGAAGTTAGGGAAAAAGTCACTTACTTGTCTTGAACAGCAGTAGAATCTACGACCTGGGTTTCTGTTGGTCCATGAAGTTCGTATATCTCCAGTCGCTCCACAATTGCATATTACCACCATTGCAATCGATCTTGGTGAGAACGATGATGAAACAGGGTGTTTGGTGAGGACGATGATGAATACGATCTTTTGGAGAGAGTAGAGCGTTTAATGTATTAAAAGGGGGAGGGAAACATGAAATGACGACTTTACCCTCGTTAAAATGGGGGTTAACGGAGGATGAAGTAACGGAGTTAGCGCTAGGGACCAAAATTTCACGAAAATAAGAACTACAGGTCATCTGCTGGAATAAAAAATTTCTAGGGACCATTTTCGTTACATTTTTAAGACAGCAGGGACCAAATCCATAATTTACTCTTTATTTAAATACAATTTTTGTTGGTTTCCTTTTTGAAAACTCCACCCACAACAATATACCCCCCCTTCCAATCACCTTTCTTATTTTTTGTTTTTTAATTGTTTAAACATAACATTTAATTAAGAGTAAACTACAATTTTCGTCCCTGGTGTTTAACAAAACCCATGAAAGTGGTCCCTAAACTTCAAAAAGTGCAAGAATAGTCCCTGGTGTCCTGATTTTGCTATGAAAATGGTCCTTACTCACTAACTCCGTTAAAAAAAACTCAGTTAAGTCACGGATATTTTGGTCTTTTTACATTTTTTGGCTCTTTTTCTATTAAAATAAAATAAAAATAAAATATTTTATATTTTATATTATATATATCTATATACAGATATATATAATATACACCACCACATGCAACCATCGCCTCCCACCACTACCGCCGTAGCACCACCACCTGCAACCACCACCTCCGCCGCCACCTGAAAGACACAAAGCATATCATAACTCAAATACGACCAACCACCACAAACAATGAAACGGTTACCCTTTCTACAACTTCAACTACATCACCTGGAAATCCTCTGCTGAGTCTGTTCGTAAGTCTTCCTAATTTTTTATTTTTCTTGAAGATCAAAATCACGGTTGTAGATGTTTGTATGTGGATCTTTCTGTTTAAAAAGCTGTTTTTTTATTTAATTTCTTGATGTTCATCCCCCATTTTGCGTCTGGGCATTGCTTAATTATTTGGATCCTGTCAATTTCTGAAGTTTAAACTACAATTTGGACTCTTTGTGTATTAGTTATGATTTCTTTGGTTGAAGCTTTTCGCCAATTGGCACAGATATTGCGTAATTTCTTGGATCTTGCAAATTTCAAGTACTTCTAAACCTTTTATCAGTCTTTTTTGTGTTTTCTGTTGAATTTCTTGATGTTCTTCTTCAATTGAAATCTGGGTATTACATAGTTTCTTGAAATTGCAGCGAATCAACGAAATTTACCCTCAATAAGGTTTGATTTAGACTCATGGATGAGTTTAGCGTTCAAATTCTTCCCACATTATTGGAAAATGTGTAACAACCCAGTCTAAAATAAGCATACAATTCATATAAAACATAACATCCCAAAAATGGGTCCCAAAAATTTCCTACATAAGTCTCGAAGTTAGGTTGGCGGAAACAACCTATACACAACTGAGAATGAACTAGCTACTAAAAGTATGAGTGGCACTGTCTCTAACTGCTTCTGTCCTCTATCATGCTCTTGCTCACTTACATGAGCCTCCTATTATCTGCTTACCTGAAAAGGTTTAGTTTGGAAAATGCGAGGGTTAGACCATGAGGTCTAGTGAGCCCCTCCTGACAGTTCTCAAAATCATCTAAAAGCAGTTCATCACTTTCAAATATCTTTGCATAAAACTTTCACATAACTTTTAATGAAACTATCATATAACTTTACATAAAACTTTCACATAACTTTTCATGAAACTATCATATAACTTTACATAAAACTTTCACATAACTTTTCATGAACTGTCATATAACTTTACATAAAACTCACACGGATAAATCCGCTCCCGTAAATGGCACCCTGAAGTCACTCGAAAGTGACAACGAGTCAGTCTCACACTGCCTTACTGGATACTCCCTTCCATGGCATAAACGGAACCTCCCCCCGACGTGAGTATTGGCGGAACCTCCCCCCGACTTAGCCAATTTACGTCTACCACAATGTATGCATACATCTCATATGAAACTTTAAATAAACTTTCATGCAGTTAAAAGCATAGGAATAAAACATGGCATTTCTCATTATGTACTTGCTTTAGAAAAACACGTTAAAAGACACGTAGTTTAGTTAGAAAACTCACCTGGTACGTTTGTTTGCTTTTCCCTACTCTGCTCTTTACTCCCAAATTGTCTACCTGAACGAGTGATATAATTAAAAGCTGACTTGAACTATCCGGACACTTCTCACTTGCCACCCTACTTTTCCGGACAGGTTACCGGGTAACCCCGCTTTTCCGGATACCGCATAGTACCCGGACAACAACTCTTATCCGGACAACACAAGTTCTCCGGACGACTAAACTTATCCGGACACCTTCTACAACACGACCAAGAAGTTTCTCGGACACTCACCTGGACACCTTCATGCTTGAAGGTTTCCGGACGACTGCTGGGTGAACTTAATGGTTCGAAACCTTGCTAAACACTCCGAAATCAGTAAGATAAAGCGACAAATCACTTACTTAAGCATCTTTAATCATTTCTCCATAAACTTTACTGATTAAACTCGATTTAAAGGTGTTTAAATCTCCTTTAAGGGTCTTAAAATGACTTTAGTAAGAACTCACAAATCCCCAACAATCATCAAACACTTAGATGAGATTTCAGATTAGGAATTACCTGGAGGATTCTTTGTAGAAAACGAATCCTAACACACCCTTTCTTTCTGATTCCTTACTGAATGTAGTGTTTCTTCTTCTTTGCACCTTAAGCCTCCAAAACTTCTTCTCTTCTTCTCTCTAAACCAAACAGCCGCCAACAACATTCACAAATCAGAAAAAATGGAATGTTGTCTAGGGTTTTGTTCCCTTATATACTTCATCTCATAATTACCAACTAGCCCCTCAACTTCCGCTTTTAATACACTTGTCCACAACACATTAAATTTAATCCGTTTTGGTCCTGGTCGTTACAAAATGGAAACATTGATCGTTTGATCTTTAAAGTCAAAGGGACTGATATTTAACTTTAAAATGATATGAATTCTTTGAATTATAAAAGAAAATTTTGATATCACACCAAGAATTATAACATTACTAAAAATAGAAACATCACCAAGGATATTTGACCTAATTCTTATACAACACTGGGTTAAAAATATGATGAATTTGATAATTTGCAGGCCATTCGGTGGATGATACTGTAATGGGGAGGAAAAGCAACTGGTTGTCTTCCATTAAAAAGGCTTTGAGTCCCAGCTCCAAAGAAAAGAAAAGCCAGGTTCGATAAAATATGACCAGATCATTGCATTTTTGTAGCTAGAATCATACTTAATTTGCTACATTTTTTGTTATTTGATTCTAGAAATCAAAGAAGAATGTGTTTGCAGAGGAAAAAGCTTCAGAACCACCTGTTGCTTCCATCGTAGAACCTGTTAATTCTCATCAGCTTCTTCCACCAGAAGAAGTGAAACCAACTGAGGTGGAGGATGAGCAGACAAAACACGCTTATTCTGTTGCAGTTGCTGCCGCTGCTGCAGCTGAAGCTGCTTTGTGTCTTTCAGGTGGCGGCGGAGGTGGTGGTGCTGCGGCGGTAGTGGTGGGAGGAAGTGGTTGCAGGTGGTGGTGTATATATTATATATATGTATATAGATATATATAATATAAATATAATATAATATATAAAATATTTTATTTTATTTTATTTTAACAGAAAAGGACAAAAAAGTGTAAAAAGACCAAAATACCCCTGACTTAACTGAGTTTTTTAACGGAGTTAGTGAGCAGGGACCATTTTCATAGCAAAATCAAGACACCAGGGACTATTCTTGCATTTTTTGAAGTTTATGGACCACTTTCATGGGTTTTGTTATACACCAGGGACGAAAATTGTAATTTACTCTTTAATTAAACTATTAATCATATACTAAAACATTCAAAAAAAATTAAAAAATTAATACTTAAATAAACAACAGTTTTTAATTCTTATTATTTTGAAATAATCAAATTTCTTCAATATAAGTAGTTTTTTACTTTTTTATATTTTTATAGTTTCAAAAGTTTTACGAATTTGATTTATGTCATAACAATAGGGGTGTAAATAAGTCAGGCTGTGTTGGGTTCGGGTTCAGGTTCTACCCATTTATTAACTGGGTTGAAAACGTCAACCCAACCCAACCTGTTTAAGTAAATGGGTTTAGAGAGTTTATCCCAATATTGAACTGTCACCTAACTCTAACGGGTACTATAGGCTCCAAAACAGACGATTGTCGGCATGGAAGGGATGGCGTCGATCTCTTGGCTGGAACTGGAAGGAAGTGTCGGCTAGGGTTTAGAGAGTTTAGACTTTGAAAGTTTGAACGATGGAATATTAAAATGGAAGGATCGAAGGAGTTCTGTTTAGACTTTAGTGTAATCATATTTAGTTTTTTATTAACTTTTTAATTATTAATTGTAATTATATAATGATAATAATTAAAAACAAGTCATAAATGAATTACAAACAGGTTGTAAATGGGTTAAAAACAGGTTTGTAACACCCCAATTTCCGGTAAGCTTCAATTCTAATTAATAGTCTTAATTTGGAGTTCTCGGTATTTTCTTTGATGTTCTTCTCGTAGCAAACCTCGTTTGGGTGGGTGGGTGGCACTACTAGAAAAACTCAAATTTTCGACGAAAATTACCGACGGATTTCATTTAAAAAAATAAATAAATAATTATCCGTCGGTAATCCGTCGGTAATTACCGACGGTTTTAAATCCATCGGTAATTACCGACGGTTTTAAATCCATTGGTAATTACCGACGGATTACCTAATTAAAAAAATAAAAAATTAATAATCCGTCGGTAATTACCGACGGATTAGTTAATTTTAAAAATAAAAATTAAAAATTAAATAATCCGTCGGTAATCCATCGGTAATTACCGACGGATTAGTTAATAAAAATAAATAAAAATTAAAAATTAAATAATCCGTCGGTAATCCGTACTCTTTATAAACTATAATGGTCCTTGACGAATCATATTTGACTTAGTGGTTGTTAATGCACTGTATAGACCTTTATGGACTTCAGTGACACTTAATGAACTTGATCGGGCCTTGATGGACTCCAAGTACTCTTTATAAACTATAATGGTCCTTGACGAATCATATTTGACTTAGTGGTTGTTAATGCACTGTATAGACCTTTATGGACTTTAGTGACACTTAATGAACTTGATCGGGCCTTGATGGATTACCGACGGATAATTATTTATTTATTTTTTTAATTTTTTTAAATGAAATCCGTCGGTAATCCGTCGCTAATTACCGACGGCTGGCATCCGTCGGTAATTTTTGTCGAAAATTTGAGTTTTTCTAGTAGTGTATAAGAAATTAAAATACGACTTTATTAGCACTAAAAATCAACATTGAAACCTAAAAGTACCAATAATAAACACCGAAAAGTTCTAAGTTTTTAAAACAAGACCTACAAATATAATACGAAAAATCAACATTGAAATCTAAAAGTACTAATAATAAACACGGAAAAGTTCTAACTGTTTAAAAAAACCCTACAAATATAAATACGATAATAAATATCTAATCGTTCCCCAAATCCTCATCGTTGTCGTCGTCGGTGCTTTGTTGCGGTGATGATGGTGGTGGCGGTACTACGGGCATGGTAAAAGAGAACGTAGGAATATCAGGAACATCGACATTCGGGCTAATTTTTCTAATTGTTTGAACCAGAGTTGTGTGTGTCTCGTTACTATGCCTAACAAATGCACTGAAGTTCGAGATCATATCTCGTACCTGGTCATCAGTAAACGATCGCTGAGATGGCGTGGTGTATCCAGATTGGTCAAATATAGAGGATGACGAATCACCCTTCAACTTGCGTCCTCGACCCGTTTTGTGACCCCGATGTTCTCCTAGTACTTTGGATAATATTTGTTAGTACTACATCAACAACGACGATAAGTCGTCTCAATAGAGACTTATTTTTATTAAAAAACACACATTTTATAATTTCTGAAAAAATTTATTAATAGTGCTTCAAAAGTTCCCACCACAAATTTTCTTCCTAAATTTGCATTTACAGCGACCACATGTCGTCGCCATAAACTACCAACTGACTATTAATAACAACTGAGAGTTTTTTTCATTTAATAAATATCTACAGCAACGACATGTGGTCCGTATAAGATACCAAATTTTTTAAAGGGAAAATCAGATTGTTTTTAATTTTAAAAAGAAATTATTAAGTAGTAATAGCGACGACATGTCGTTGCTATAACCGTCCAAAAATTATATCAACCCGCCACTTTTTCCCACCAAAATTTTTATCAAAAATTTCATCTATAGCAACGACCTTGTCGTCGCAAAAGGTCAAAAGAATATCTCGGATTTTCCCATTTTCTAGCCACGACAAGTCGTCGCTATAACCGTCCAAAAATTTTATCAAACCCACCACTTTTTCCCACCAAAATTTTTATCAAGAATTTCATCTATAGCAACGACCTTGTCGTCGCAAAAGGTCAAAAGATTATCTCGGATTTTTTCCGTCTTCTAGCCACGACAAGTCGTCGCTATAACTCGTTGCTATAACCGTCCAAAAATTATATCAACCCGCCACTTTTTCCCACCAAAATTTTTATCAAAAATTTCATCTATAGCAACGACCTTGTCGTCGCAAAAAGGTCAAAAGAATATCTCGGATTTTTCCCATTTTCTAGCCACGACAAGTCGTCGCTATAACTCGTTGCTATAACCGTCCAAAATTTTTATCAAACTCGCCACTTTTCCCACCAAATTTTTTATCAAGAATTTCATCTATAGAAACGACCTTGTCGTCGCAAAAGGTCAAAAGATTATCTCGGATTTTTCCCGTCTTCTAGCCACGACAAGTCGTCGCTATAACTCGTTGCTATAACCGTCCAAAAATTATATCAACCCGCCACTTTTTCCCACCAAACTTTTTATCAAAATTTTCTGTTGGGTCACTTAAGATTTGAAGATGACCTCAGTCTCTCATTTTTGCACTGTTCATACTTAGAATAATTTTTAGGTTCTTTACAAGCAGCTTAATTGTATAAAAATGTTCGGTGAAGTCAAAGATCAACTGAATAAACAAAGTAGAAGTATATCTTCAAAGCGGATTGAAGATAGACTTCTCAACCAAAGATTAAGCTGCTACTTGAGACTTCCTAAGGTCTTACGTCAGTACACTTGAAGAGCAAAGATGTTGAAGACTTGATCTCCAGGATCTCTTGAAGATGTTGAAGACTTGATCTCCAGGATCTCTTGAAGATGTTGAAGACTTGATCTCCAGGATCTCTTGAAGATGTTGAAGATATGATCGGCATGATCTCTTAAAGATGTTAAAGACTTGATCTGCAGGATCTCTTGAAGATGTTGAAGATATGATCGGCAGAGAATTCCTTAAGAAAGAATTCTTGAAGATATCTTCAAAGAGATCCTAGGCCAACAGTTTACAACAGGTATATTCCACTTTATCTGCAAAATATATTTGGGATATCTTGCAATGACAGAGACATAATCCGAGGATCAGAAAAAAGGTTCTTTGGATCTCTTATCTTCTTTCAAGTAAGTTCAACTTCAACATACAGGTCAACGCTTCAAGACAAATGTGCAAAGACAAAAGTACATCCCATTACTTTTCAGAAGACCTGCTTCCATCCTGCCATCCAAGCTCTGCTTGACAAGTGTCCATGCATTTAATGCATGAGGCACTATATAAAGAGGTCATCTCCTTCCTTGCAACACAACCAGTTTACAAGATCCTCAAGCTCTCAAGTGTGTTGGCATTTCTCTCCTCTCTCAAAAGTTCATTGTTTGTACTAAGTGTTTTACAATTGTTCTTATTCTCTGTGTGTCTGTGTGTAAGATTGTTTGAACTGATTTATCTGTTCTGTTCCGCAACAATCAATAGTTTCTGTGTGTAATTCTTATTTGAAGTTTTTCAATAAAAGAATTAAATTAAGTGAAAAAATTTGTGTATTGTATTCAACCCCCCCCCCCCCCCCTTCTACAATACTTGTTTACCATTGCTATTCCATAGCTGGGACCAACATTTTCATTTATAGCAACGACCTTATCGTCGCAAAAAGTTAAAAGATTATCTCGGATTTTTTCCATCTTCTAGCCACGACAAGTTGTCGCTATAGCTATTTACAGCAACAACTCAAAAGTCGTCGCTATAGGCGTCGTCGCTATAGCCATCATTTCTTGTAGTGGATTGTGGCTTGGGATCGGTCCAAATCAACTCAGCAGGTGGAACCATTCATTTCTTCTCTCGTGGGTCTGCTCCAGCTCGGATTTTGCTCTCGATACCTTCCCGGCGAGAATGCCCGGGGCACTCTCGCGATAGTCACTATCGCTGAAGATCCTCGCTGCTGCATCGCCATACCTGCGATACATTTGGGGCGAGAGTGTCCAGCGAGAATGCCATGGGCACTCTCGCGGTGTCAAGGTCGTCGGCAGTAGCTAGGTTATAAAAAAGAATGCAGCGCCGATTTCCTTTTTAGAGCAGCACCCATTTCTCAGTATTGTGACCGATTTTTCCTCTCCTCTCTTGGCCAATCTCCATCCCTCTCATCTCACTCCTCATTTACTTCCCAGCCATAAACCTTAGTTACATTAAATGGTAAATCTCTAAAGCTCCTAGTTATTTGGATTTATGCCTCCTAGTGAATCTTCAAGTCAAGCTAGATAAAGTTTCAAGTCAACCATCTAAAAGCTATGGTTTCTCTTAAAAAGAACCCTTAAGTGAGTTAATGTGATCTTTAACCTCCATCTTAAATGTGGTTTACTTTAGGTATGACCATCTAATTAGGGTTTTGTTAAAAATTAGGTTTCCTTCAAGATTTAGGGTTTTCACCTACAAACCTTACTTGGTAAGTACTTTTGTATCTTGTACTTCTATTTTGATTACATTCTACAAAAATGGTAGGCCTTAATCATATTTATGATTTTCATCTAAAAGCTTGGGTTCTATCCTAATTAAGTAGCACTTTGGTGTGCTTAGTTTACATGCTTACAAGTGTGGTTATTTTTGGTATCTAAATGAATGGAAGATATATACACATACATATGCTCGTTAATACTTATATATATATATATATATATACATATAATAAATAAGTAACTAGCATGCCACGTGTCGTCTTCTGGTGAGCCGACTTCAGTATTTTCCCGCCTAAACATGTATCTGGACACAGTTTACATTATAAGTTCAATTAGCACACCCACATTCACTCCTCCTTGAATCTCTCCTTAATTCAATTTTTTTTAATTTATACGTTACATTTACTACCCTTATAATTAGATATGTAGTTTACTTTTAATCCCTTATTTTTTTATTTTTCATTTTAGACTCTTATCATATTAACATAAATAATGTATATGAACTAAAATGCATTAAAAAACATTTCTATTTCTTACAAATTATACCGTTGTAATCGCTTCGTCAATACCTTCGAAATGAGCCCAATATTGATAATTTTGGATTTAATTATATTATTAAATATCATAAATATATATGAATTAATGTATCGTGATTAGTATGAGATTTGTTGAAATTAGTATAGGATTTGATACAAATAATCACTAAATTGTCGTGATTTTCTTTTTGCAATTTCATATCAATTTTTACTTCAAAGTCGAATTCCTTCGACGAATTACAATTCTATCAAATTCCATTTCTATCAACGAAACACCCTTAGAATTATCATAAGAGATTTAATTACTTGGAAAAAAAATATCACTTATCAACTGACTTTTGGATTATGAGTTCGAACCTTTTTCAAAAATATAAATATGCAAATATTTTAGTATAGTATATTTAATTATTTATACTTTCTTAATCATGATTATATTATTTCCTCTAATTTTAATTGAACTACATAATATCAGTTATCAACGGATGGTTAGTTAATGATATTTTCAAAGTCAAATTGTTATGTTTTCCATCAATTCACTTTATTTAATCTTTCATAATAGTTGATAAGTTTTCTGACATGATTTAATTTTTTTAAATTACCTCGTGTAATACACGGTTCGAACTTATATATATATATATATATATATATATATATATATATATATATATATATATATATATGTATATGTATATATATAGCATGGGTGTGTGCACATGTACTTGTAAATCCTAGATGGAACTTGTATATGTATACACATTTGTGGGGGTATATATATATATATATATATATATATATATAGGGGTGGGTTCAAATGAAAACTCATTTTCAATTGTGAACATGAGGACAAGTCACAACCATTGATCAAGATTTGGAAAACTAATCAATGGTTAAAACTTAATTAAACCAATTGAGAAGTGATTAGGGGCAAATCTGGAAATTTGAATCAACGCCTACCATGTTTGACTTTTTATTTTCTTTTTTAATTAAAAAACTTTTACCCCCTTAAAGTTTAAAATAATTTATCTTAAAAATTACTAATATTTTAATCAAACAAATTACATCAAAAAAACGAGAATTTCGTGCTCTTCGATATGAAATCCATCTCGATATAGTTTTTTCTTCATTGTAACCGTTTTTACGTGAAATGCTATGTATGTGTTATATTCGGTATGAATATGTATGCACGTTTCCTGGTGTGCATATTCAGTATGAATAACAAAGAGGAACGTTCATTCACTATTCATAACGAACAACACAGTATTCAAAATGAATAATACAACATTCAGGATGAATAATACACGAATTCCTGATTCATGTATTATTAAACATGAATCGTGTATTATTCATCCTAAATAACACATTATTCACCCTGAATAACACATTATTCATGTTGAATAATATATGAATGACCCGTGAAGGTTGAACACATGACACACTCTCTTTGTTTTCCAATTCACAACCGAAACTTGGTTTTATTCTTTATGAATATGTATGCACATCTTCAGGTGTCCACATTCAATATGAATAACAAAGGTGAACGTTCATTCATTATTCATGATGAATAATACAATATTCAGGATGAATAATACATGAATTCATGAATCGTGTATTATTCACCCTGAATGATGTATTATTCATACTGAATGATGTATTATTCATACTGAATGATACATTATTCATGAAGAATAATACATGAGTGACTCGTGAAGGTGTGGAGACGTGATGCACTCTCTTTTGTTCATCGGTTCACAATCGAAACTCGATAGGTTCCCGATTCATCTCGATAGGTGTTGGGTTATGGTAATGAAGAACACGATACCTTAGGACGCTGAAGAAAGTGTTGTAGAAGGTGATGTCGAGTTACGGACTTATGGTGTCGAGATGTTGTACGCACTTGAACATACATAAATATTCATACCGAATATAACACGTATATGACATTCCACGTAAAAACGGTTAAAACAACAAAAAAAACTATATCGAGATGGATGTCATATCGAAGAGCACGGAATTCTCGTTTTTTTTTATGTAATTTGTTTGATTAAAATGTTAGTAATTTTTAAGTTAATTTATTTTAAACTTTAAGGGGGGTAAAAAAATTTAATTAAAAAAGAAAATAAAAAGTCAAACATGGTAGGCGTGGGTTTTAATTATCTTTCCTTTTTACCCCTAATCACCTTAATTAATAATTTCAATTAAAAACTCTATTTAATATGAGTCATTGGATCAATATAGATGGAAGGGCCAAGAATGTCCTCATGTTCACAATTGAAAATGAGTTTTTATTTGAACTTTCCTCTCTCTCTATATCTATATATATATATATATATAAAAGTGAGTATAAATATATAGATAGATGCGGTAAATTAATAGACTTGTACGTATACTCGTGTGTAATTGCTATTTGCTTGAAGAGTTTTACCAAAGGTGAGTATAATGTTAAATTTGGGGAAACTAAATACATATGCTTACTTGAATGATGTACGGATTGTTGTCCCCAGTTATATGGGAAGTTAAATGCCATGTTATAATTTTATAAAGCATTATTCATTTGAAATCATGATCATGATTTAGTATTGTGTGGTTTATCTTCTTGTGCACGGGGATTTAGACCCTTATGGAACTTATGTCCATTTTGGTTAAGCCATTGGCGGCTACTAGCGAGTAGGCAATAAGAGACATCCGTCCTTGAGGTGTAACTCGTCTAGGATGGATAGGCACTATGGTCCCCGTAAGTCATTGAGGTGTAACTCGATGGAGTAGGCAATAAAGGCAATAATATTATGGTTTGAGGTTGTGATGTCTATATGGCATGGAAACTAGGACCGGGACTAGAGGTGTAATCCATAACATCAAAGGTGACTCAACTCACGTGTTCTTGACACCTAGATGGTAACGGGTCTCCCCCGTATGTAGAGAAATATCTTTTTTATTCTATGATCAGGTGCGGATCTTTGTGACTCGTGGAAACAGGTAAATTGGTGTATCAAGTGGAGCCGGTATCTTTACTTTTGGCGCCATTGTTATACTTCTTCTATATTACATTAACGATTTATGTCTTACTAGACTTTGGTCTAACACTTGTTGTGCATTGTGGATTACATGTTCCACCTAGCGGCGTGTCTAGATTGCGCCGTGTTGCCGACCTTGCTTAAGGAGCTCGGAGGGTCGGGTTTTTGGGAATCGAGATGAGAGACTTTTTGGAGATATAGTGACACCCGGATTAATCTGATTTACTTATAGTCTAGATTAATAGGTTGTTATGTATTATGTCTCAATACTCTATTGTTTACACTTTTACCAAACTACCCCGTTGCAATTAAGGGTTTTAGTTGGGTTATTTTATGAAATTTTAATTTACCCATTTTCCGGAATTTCCCGATATTTATTGCCTAAATTTCAGGGTGTTACAAGGTTGTAAATGAGTTGAAATAAGGTTGTAAATGTGTTAAAAACAGGTTGTAAATGGATTGAAAAGTTTAACCCAACCCAACCCGTTTATTAATTGGGTTAGGCGGGTTGACCCATTTAACTTAAATGGGTTGAAAATCTCAACCCAGTCTGCTACTATTGGGTTGGGTTCGGGTTGAGTTGGCGGGTTAGGTCACTTTTTTCCACCTCTAATAACAACATTCAAGTGTAAACCGTTAAATAACTCACATAAGAGTATATTAATATTTTCTCTTTTATTGAAGTGATGACAATTAGTTTTTAAAATGTTTTTCTATGTGAAAGTGTTACAATAATGTAAAAAATGTTATTAGGCGCCTTATAGACACTTTTAAAATAAATTAACCAATTACCCTTTTTATATGACACATTTGAAAAATGTCATATTGAATACATCTTTTTATAGGACATTGGTTTTGTAAGTCGTTTTTTCAATAGTATCATATAAAAAATATGATGTTTTATTTTAAAAGTGTTTTAGATATTTGTTACAATGTTCAAATGGATTATACAAAATGATTGTAACTCTTAAATATGACAAATAATTGTTTGGTAATTTTTGGCACATGCAAACATTTTTTTGACATTTAATTGAACACTATTTTATTCTAGTAAAAGTATATATTTTAAGGTCTTGATTAATTTGTTTTTTTAATAACAATATGAATATCAAATAAAAAAGAACATAATAACATTTTTTTCACATCGTTCCAAATAACGAAATACAAAAAAGAAAAAGAAAACTCTTATGTAAGGGCACTTAACGGCTTGCATTTGATCAACGTCAATTTCAAAAATTGAACCCATTAAAATTTGAAACTATCATAACCAAATAAAAAAATTGTATGGAAGATATTTTTTTGTTTTATCATAGATAATAAAAAATGTAATTTATTTATCTGTTAAAGTTTTATTAAAAGAATATTATGGATGTTTGATTATAATATTTTTCTTAATAATTCACGCGCTAGTATCGTGCGTGGAAACTAGAAAAGTTTGGCACTTCATCGGAAGGTGGTGGCGGAGAAATCTAGAAGGTATGCATTCTCTGCGAGAAATTATAGAAGAAGAGGACCAAACGGGTAAAAACTCGATCGTTTGGAACGGAGTGAAGTGGCCTTTCTTGTATCTCATTTGGGTACATAGAAACAAAGTCGTTTTCAATAACGAAAAAAGAAAGGTGGTTGATTTCATTTTCGATTTCCAAAGAATTTTGTAACAACCCAAATCAAACTATCTTGCTAGAAGATACACCTTTAAATTTAAAACGCCAAAACGGCTCAACATGGTCACACTAATAAGATTTACAACACAGGGTTCGCGGAAATAACCCTAAATACAGCTGAGAAATCTAACTAGACATAAAAAGAAGTTCTTCTACTCCTTCTAAATGCAAGCTCCGACCCACGTCTTGCCAAACCTCTAAACGTGCTCTCGGCTACCTGCTTACCTGAAAAGGTTTTTAGTTTTGAAAGCGAGGGTTAGACCATGAGGTCTAGTGAGTTCCCTCAAAAGCCACACCAAAGATGATAGAGTTTATAAAAACTTTTCAGTAAGAATTGTTATTACAAAACTCATCATAATGCACACGTAAATAATCCACACAATATGACATGCTAATGGCACACGCTAAGGTCACACACACCGTGACAGCGTAAGAGAGCGCGCACGCTATAGTCACACACACCGTGACAACGCAACAGGGCACACACCGTCCATATATGAAACAAATTCATATATTAAATTTCATGGGACACACCCCCATCTCACATAAATGCCATAGCATGTCCACACATAAGCAATTTATATCCACACAGTTAAATCACACTTTTCATGCATAGTTTAAAGAAAATGTACGAGCATTTGTCAATAAGAATATGCATAAAGTTTCACACTTAAAAAGTTTTAGGATCAGAAAAACTCACCTGGCACGCTAGCTATTTCCTTTCTTGAGAACTTCAGATTTTAGGGACAACACCTAATACGTTAAAAATAGGAAATAATAATAAGTCTCGAGATAGACTAGAACCATCCTCACCAACTCTCTTGAATCTTTATCCTATCCTGACCCAAAAGATTTCGAATTTACTGCCCACCTTACTTAATAATACCGGATCTCAATTTTATTATTACTAATATCATATCTTAATTTAATTATAAAAAGAATTGGATCTTAATTTTATTATCACATAATCCACTTCCAATTAAGATACCAAATCCCACAATTAGTAAAAGAACCTGCGGTCCAAGAAGAAATCCCACGGCCCACATGCTAAGTCCAATATCTGATTTATTTTTGGTCCACACAAACACTTGCTCATTTAATGGACACTTCGGTCCACTAAGAGACTTCCACCGGTTCTTGTCTTTTTAAGCCCAACCCAAATCCTATTCAAAATGGACAACTTACGGTATTGCTGTGCAACTTCCGGATCAGATATTAAAGTGGGTTCCGGATCTGATTTATAAAAAGAGGGATTCCGGATCATGAATAATAAGAGATGGTTCCGGACTTTATATAAAAATATGGTTTCGAATCCTACCATTCCGGATCTCTTTGGGAAAAAGCCCGGTATTAGTTCCGGTTCCTACTTGGGTTCCGGAACCAGTTCGATATCGGGTTAAACTACGAGCTTAAATTTTCAACCGAAGAAACTTATCCAACAATCGACTTTAACACCAAATTTTAAGCCATTAACGATAAGAGATTACTAATATTTGCTAATTGATTACTAAACCTTTCATTTATTCAAACAGGAAGATTTCACACAGTAGAAAAATCCATTTTTTATCGGTTGATCAACATAGCTTAACCCTAACATTCCCAAATCTCTTAGTTAAATTAATACGTGAAAGGAGGAGAATAATACCTTAAAACAGATGAACTTTACCACTCCAAAGCCTGTGATTCCTTCTTCTTGAGACTCCAATCGCTTTCCTCACTTTCACACACTAAGATCACACACCCACACACAGTAGCCGCACTCTCTAATCAGATGACAAAATGATTAAATTCCTAGGGTTTGTACCCTTTTATACTTCCCACAACACACACCAACTTATTCTTATTTCTCACTTAACCCACCAAACTTTTAAATTTTTAACTTCTGCCACGAATTTAATTTATCGGCTAAAAATTAAAACTCGGTTATTACAATATCCTCCCCTCAAAAGAATTCCGTCCCCGGAATTCCATTTTCAAACAATCGAGGAAACGGTTCCTCAACTTTCTAGCCTTACGATCTACAATCACTAACGGTTCCCCCCACATAAACTCACTTTCATTCACACCAGCGTCTTCTAACGGTACGACCATGCTTTCCTCGACCGAACACTTCCTAAGATTCGACACGTGGGATGTCGAATGAGCTCCCACCATGCATAATTCTTCAACAACAGACGTATACCAACGAATTAACACACTTACGGTTATCTACAACCCTTTCCCCAAATTCGCAAAATAAAGAAAACGCCTCAGGCCAACCGTATCCATATCATCCACACCTCTAGACTCACGGTTTTACAACGCGCCAAACTAAGGTTTTTCACGCACAATTCCACCTTCTTAAAAGAACGGATCCTACCGAAGTTATCGTCACCATCAACACGAAACCCTTATTAAAATAACGACGCTCAGTTCGCCAACTGATTACAAAATCACCCTTGAATAACTCCTTAACTCGCAGTTAAGATTCTCTTCAACAGATTTCACACCATCCTACTATCACATTCCCTACACAAAATACTTCTAATCACTTTCTCACATTGACCACAACCCATTGATAACAATTAATTCACTTGCTTTTACCACAACCTCACTCCCTTACTACTACCAAGTCCATTCCAATGGTCCTTCACCCCGAGCGCTACACTCGACTACTTTCTTCCACTTCCTTCTTAAACATAAAACACGTTTCCAACGAACGGATCGCTAGAAGGTACACACTCCTAACCCATCACGCTAGTTAGCCTTCCTCAACGCTTAAACCACTCACATACTTGTGTATGTAACTTGAAAGAATACAAAATCGGATATCTCATTTATATTGCCTAGAGTGAATTACATTTTTAGTCCATGTGATTTGGTGTTTTTAACGGATTCCATCTTTATTTTTGAAAAATTAATGTTGGTTATATTTTTTATAAGAAGTTGGGACTCTAAAAAACTAACAAGTTGGGTCCATGTCGCATTAAGGACCGGCTCCCAAAAAATGTTATATTTAGGTCAAGGTTCTAATGACGTGAGACGTGGCGTGGCGGTGAGGTCAAGCCTCAAGCCTTACAAGTTACGGCGAGGCCACATCGTTTTTCAAGGCGTGCCTTAAGGCGACATATATATACGTATACACATAGATACACACATGTGTGCTATTGTATAGAATAATAACGTAGAACAAAAAAATTCATGTAAAGTAATAAAAAAAGACAATTGATACCAAATCTATAGAGCTTATGGAAAATTATATCAAGAGTGTAAAATCGGGAGTAATTTCTTGAATCTCTACTCACTATATTCTTCAATTTTCCAAGAATTCACGTTCGACTCTTCGTGTACGAGAATGGAAGTAAGTATTTACCAATTTTGGGTTTTTAGTTTCAAGTTTCTTTTAAATGTGTATTTAAGTCTTAGGTTGCATAAACAATTATCATTTGTTTATATATTAAAAATAATCTCACACCTTACAAAATATTGTGTCGTAACGCGTTGTAACGCATCGTAACGCGCCATAACGTGCCATAACGCGTTACAATGCAAGCCAAGCCTTAAGGTGGAGCCACAGAGGTTAACGTGGCGGCGACCCCAAGCCTTAACGCCATAACGCGCCATAACGAGACCATAACGAGTTATTTAGAACCATGATTTATGTACATAACCCTAAAAAATATACAACCATAGGGTTCAACTTGTTAATTTTTCGATATAGCAAAAAATTCGTTAAAAACACCATCTTTATATATATAAAAGGAGAATCCATGGTTGATGAGGTGGCATCATGAGAATCAAGTATTCATCAAATGGTGAATTGTGGTTGATTCTTCATTGTCTCACATTGGTGACAAAGGTGAAAAGTTGGAAGTGTGAGTGGCTATATAAAGGATAGGATATGGCTTGAAGGTTCATACAAAATTTGATCCATTTTTGGGTTAAATAGTTATTTTTTATTTACATGACAAAACATTTCATGTAATAGTTAAACATTTCATATCCTTAAAGGAAAACCCAAGAGTAATGAGGTGGCATCATGAGAATCAAGTATTCATCAAATGGTGAATTGTGGTTGATTCTTCATTGTCCCACATTGGTGACAAAAGTGAAAAGTTGGAAATGTGAGTGGCTATATAAAGGATAGGATATGGCTTGATGGTTCATACAAAATTTGATCCATTTTTGGGTTAAATAGTTATTTTTTATTTACATGACAAAACATTTCATATAATAGTTAAACATTTCATATCTTTAAATAGATAAAAGGAAAACTCAAAAGATACGAGTTAGCACCATGAGAGTTGAGTATCAAATAGTGGATTGTGGTTTAGTTGTAGCTATCCCACATTGGTAAGAAGTTGAAACATTGGAATAAAGATGTTTGTATAAAAAAATATGGATGTGATGACATTATGTCAAGCCATAAGATTTTAGTATTCTCAAATAGTGAATTGTGATATATTATAAAATGCGAGTGTATTAATAGGAGAAGGTGTCATTGAAAATTAAAAAGAGATTAATGATTGTTAAAACGAAGTTTTTTTACAAACACAATTAAATACGACCCAAAAACCATAAGATTTTAAAATTTTCAAATATTGAATAAAACAATATATATATATATATATATAATAACCAAAATAATTTGAGGTACCATTGTGAAACGTCTTTTGACTGATACCTCAATAGATATTTTACAAAAGATGATATAAATATTTATATAACATATATATATATATAAATATATAAATAGAAAAATATTTACATTTTCTTTCTTTATTTATATGTATAAAAGAAATAACCTAGGGTATTTGAAGTGACATTGTAAGATTTTTTTATTCTTAAATCTTGCATTGTGGTATTATTTGAGTCATTCCACATTGATGAGGGAATGCTAGATTGGAGAATCAAATAGACTACAAGAAATGATAAAGGAAAGTTGTATATAAATTTGAAATGAGTTTGGTAATCTCACACTGATAAGAAGATTAACATTTTTATGAAACATGTTAACATATATTGACAACAAGAGAGAGATACATGTTTAATTTCTTGAAACTCATAGAGTTCACTAAGCTTAGTCAAACCCTTTTTGGGAAAAAAATTCTTCAAACCATTCGTAACAACAATATGTTTGGTGTGTCGTTTGAGTTCTAAACAATATAACAACAAAATTATTACCTATAAATCTCAATTTATTCGTAACAATAAAGGGTAATCAGTAGATGAAAATGAACCACTTATGGAATTGCATTTTTCGTTTTAAATCGTATCTCATTAGTATTAACCGATGAATTACCTTTTATCTTAATGCGATCAAGTAATTCCTTAAAATATCACTCGCTACCGCGCAACGCGCGGGACGCACACTAGTCTAATAATAAATATACAATACATTTAATAAATAAATATATAATATATTCTATAAACAGGGACGCCACAGAGCGGATCGAGGATCACGTTTTATGGTCTCATCCCAGCCCCGATTTTTAACTTTTCCCCGGCTTTGCAAGGAGTCCCGACCCTGATGGGTCGAGTACACCGGGTTCCCCAATGGGACGGGTCTCATTCTCATGGCTATCGCTCAGGGGTTCAGAAACCCACAGTTACCAAAATAAGATGATAAGATTGTTATCGATTTTATTGGGTTGTCTACCGCAATAATTTTCATTACAAATTTAAGCTGATTTAAAAATCATTTATCTTGTATATTTCTTTGCGAGTGTTACGTTAACATTGCTCTATTATCAGATATTTGAAGTATCTATATATTAATCAAATGTTTTTCTTATATTATGTTTCAAATCAAATGTTGTAATTTTTAGATAGAGAAATACCTCTTTTCTTAATTATGAATACGACTGAAATTTATCATTTTCGCTTATTAATATTTTTTACAAGATATTGATAATATGGAGCAGAAGCAAAGTATTCAGATCAACGTAACTTTCGTGCTATAAAGATTCTATCCTCTTAGAGTTGGAACTTTTAATGTCATGCTATACGCCCGAGCTCTCCCCACCGACAGTTGGAAGGAGAACTGAGATTGGATGTGATGTGATTGGAGAAAACAAATATAAATACGATAAAAAACACTGTTAAACAGGTAAAGCAAAGACTCTCTTTCTCGCTCACTAGTCTTGTGTGAACTCCTTTTCCACATGTATATTTAATTTTGGGAAATTAATTAAAATACTCAAAGTTTGACTTTAACTTACCAAAATACCTACTTTCTAAACCATTTTATCAAAATACTCATTTTTTTCGCGATGAGGTTCGCGATCGCGGACTAGGGGGTATTTTGAAAATTTGTGTCCCGCAATCGCAAGAGGAGTCCCACGGTGCATGTGATTTTTGTGATTTTTGATTTGAAATTTACACTTTTAATCCCTATAATTATTTACTTAGTTTACTTTATACCTTTTACTTTCCTAATTTTAATTTTACACATTCATCATATTAACACATATAATCGTTTATTAACTAAAATACGTTAAAAAATACGTTTTAATTTTAACAAGTTACACCATTGTAATCGTCTCTTCGATACCTTCGAAATGAGCCTAATATTGAATATTTTTTAATTTAATTATTTAATTATATATCATATATACTACATAAAAATATTTTTAATATTTACAATTCATACCCTTATAGTTAATTATTTAATTTATGGTACATCTTTCATTTTTTCAATTTTGTTTTACACTCTTATCACATTAACATAATAATCTTATATTAACTAAATGAAAAATAAAAAACTAATAGGTATAAAGTAAACTAACTAAATAAGTATAATATAATTAAATCAAAAAATATTCAATATTGAGCTCATTTCGAGGGTATCGACGAGACGATATTAATGGTGTAACTTGTTAAAATTAAAAAGCATTTTTAACGTATTTTAGTTAATAATTGATTAAATCGTCAAATTATTTGAATTATACGTCTCGCTGCATTGGAGCGGGTAAATAACTAATATATATATCGAACTTCTTAACATATTTCAACGTAATTATGTATGTTAATGTGATATGTTAAAACGTATTTTTAACATATTTTAGTTAATATATGATTATTATGTTAATGCGATAAGAGTGTAAAACGAAAATAAAAAAAGTAAGAAATGTACCATAAATTAAATTATTAACTATAATGTTATGAATTATAAATATTTTTATGTAGTATAAATGATATATAATTAAATAATTAAATCAAAAAATATTCAATATTAGGCTCATTTCGAAGGTATCAAAGAGACGATTACAATGGTGTAACTTGTTAAAATTAAAACGTATTTTAGTTAATAAACGATTATATGTGTTAATATGATGAAGGTGTAAAATTAAAATTAGGAAAGTAAAAGGTATAAAGTAAACTAAGTAAATAATTATAGGGGTTGAAAGTGTAAATTTCAAATCAAAAATCACATGCACACTCCTCGCGGGACACAAATTTTCAAAATATCCCCTGGTCCGCGATCGTGAACCCCATCGCAGAAAAAATGAGTATTTTGGTAAAATGGTTTAGAAAGTAAGTATTTTTGTAAGTCAAAATCAAACTTTGGGTATTTTAATTAATTTCCCTTTAATTTTTCATATTGAAGTTTATAAATATTTATCAAAGAATATAGAGTAAATTACATGATTGGTCTATGTGGTTTACATGAAATTGCACTGTGTGTCCATAATTTAAAATAATTATGGAAAACGTCCTCGTGGTTTACATTTTCATACGTCTTTAGTCCTTGTACCCTAACACCGTTAAATGACTTTGTTAGAGTAGGTTAAATGGAGGGGCATCTTTGTCATTTTAACATATTTCTTATTTTTTTTATTAAATAGAAAAATACATAATATTATTATTATTGATTTAAATGTTTGATTATTGATATAATAAATTTACAAGATAACCCTAATCCATTCTATACACCACCTATTCAATTCCCATCCATCTCTTCCGGTAACCGCCGACAACCCCAACCCCCATCTCTTCCGGTAACCGCCGACAACCCCAACGCCACCGTCAACAGATCTTTGTCACCATGTTTCACGACCATCGGTGCCAAAAAACGTTCACAACCAGCGGTGTACTCAACCGCCATATTCCATCACCGTTCCACCACCACCACCCTCCCTCCCGGAGCACCGCTTCCTTCTCCTCACCATGAGCCCCTTTCTTCTTAACAGGAGAACCCTTAGTCACCATAAGTTTTTACAGCAGAGGATTAATTCTTCCAGGTTTCGGAAGATCGAGATCCAACAATCCCCAACTGATTTCTGTGTCTTGAAGATCGGTTTATCCATGTTTTTTAAGACAATAGGTGAAGGCTTCAATTTCTGAGTTTTTTGAAGAAGAATTTATCCAGGTTTTCTAATCCATTTTCACTCCCCCTTCCCCATTTCACTCACCTTCGTATTCTAAAGCAAAAGAGTAAGTGTAAGGCACACCTCCTTCGTTGATAACCATGGCGGGGCCTTCCACGGGCACGACCATTTTTTCTCATCAATCGGAAAACCAAATATCTAATAATAAGTAATATCACCAAACACATGAACTTAAACCCCTTTCCTAAAAGAAAATTTTGGCTTTTCCGGTGGGGCAACATGGATGATCAGACAAGAACGTTTTCCAACGGGGCGGATGATTGGAGGGTTTTGATAAGAGAAGAGTAAAAGATGCAGTTTCAAGATGAGGGATGATAGAAAAAGAGAAGGTTTTGTAGTATTAAAAGAAACAGCAACAGTCATAGTGTGCATGAGATTGGTTAATTTGAAGGTTGTACAACACAACACTTTTTGGTTTTTGGTGAACACCTCCTACACATCTGCTTTGACCAATTTGTCTATGCCTTTTTCTCAGGAAAATTCTACAGATTTTTGGATTTGAAGAAGAAAGATGGAGATTAATTTTAAATGGGCAATTGTGTATGTTAACTTTATATTAATTATTGTGGGATTAATAAAGATTATGCATTTTATTTAGTAGGAAGATGGGTGAAAGAGAGGGAGAGTGATGGCAGGAATGAATTTAATAAGCTTAAGAAGTACTACTATATAAATAATAGAGTAAATTACATGTTTGGTCACTCTGATTTTAATGAAAAATAATAAATTCATTAAATGACTAAAATACCCCTTTAAACTAACTGTGTTAACGGAATCATCTAATGATGTTAGGGTACAGGGACCAAAGGCATGTGAAAATATAAACCATGAGGATGTTTTCCATAATTATTTCAAATTAAGGACTTTATATTGACTTTTATAACCATCACATTTAACATTAAGCTTCTTAAATAACTTTATATTTAAAAGAATCTGTAAAAACTAATTTTAAATACCAATACCCATACAATAAAACTTGTATGGTACCATATATATTACATCATAGTCTCTGTTGTGTAGCTCAGTTGGTAAAATAACATAACGACTTCGTCCAAATACAAGACTGGCCCTGATTATACCCTCTCCTCTCGCTAACCTCGTATAACATAAAAGAAAAATGTAATTCACTCTTCTGATAAATAAAATTTGAGTCCACATCCAAGTTATGTAGCTAATATTTGTATGTGTTCATTGCTCAAAACAAACATGGTTACATCGATCCCAAATGATATTAGATACCTTGATACGTAGTTAACATCTATTATCAAATAATCCGATTGAATAATTGAAGATTATATTATACATTCTTCTATTTTGTCATTTCCATAATTAATGTTTAAATATATTTAATCCAACTCTCGACATATGTCAGCAAATTATATCCAACAAAAACATATATACTACTTATGCATCAGATTCAAACATACGACTAAAACTAAAAAAATGTTCACCTCCTTAGCTCTAATAGAACTTTATAGCAGGTTCAAACGAGAAGCTAAACCTTATGCGAGAATGCGAGAAATGTGATATATATGATACACAAGCTTAATCATTATGATTAAACACAAGTTACATTGGCAATACATAGACGTTTAATCATATATGATTAAACACACCCACATGTTGTGTAATCATATATGATATCACACTTCTTGCATTCTCGCATGATCCTCTCTCCCTCTCTCTCTCTCTCTCTCTCTCTCTCTCTCTCTCTATATATATATATATATATATATATGGTGGCATGAGATCATGTGAGAAGTGTCATTTTTGGTTAGAAGTGTGAGAAGTACTTTTTACTCACTTTTAATCAAATGCCCTCCCATGAATTGCGGCTTGAAAGAGAATTGATCGGGTGCATCTCAGTGCATCTTATCTTGGTGCATCTTATCCAAATGTCCGTCCATTTCTCATCTAACGGTTGATAACCACTTCTCACCATATTTGACACTTCTCACCGCAACCCAACCCTATATAGGGTTGTGTTTAAGTGAGAACAGATGTAACGGTGAGAAGGGTAAGAAGAGACCTCTAGATGAATCCTAATGACCTAATCAACACTAATGAGATGCACCAAGATGTACCGGATCAATTCCCGTAAGAAGCGCAAATCATGGGTGGGTGTGAGATTAAAAGTGATCAATGGTCTATATCTCTTGTTACACTTCTCGCCTTAACTCTTTTTCTCACACGATCCTTCATCTATACTATATATATATATATGCCCAATCCAATTACATCTATGGGCCCAATACTGAAACCAAGAATGGAAAAGAACAAACATCAAGTAGAGCTAGCTGTCTTTGGGTTGGATAATTTCATTTCCACAAATGTTGAAACTCCAAGTCGGATGTATGGTACAGAACTGGAAGCTCTTCAAATGACAATCCACCAAAAAGAAAACCATTTAAACCTTCTCTATCTTCACAAAATTTAGGACTCTTTCCTTCTTAATCTACAAATCCAAGCTTCACTCTTTTTACCTAAAAATCCTCATTGCTATAACCCCATCCAATCTAACAAACAAACAAACAAACAAACAAACATTCATAACATCAAACCAAAACTTGCACTACAGACATTTTCTTACCAACTCATGGATCATCTTCTTCATAGGTCGCGTGGGAAGTTACTGATTTGTCCTTCCTCCAACATATCTTTGCCCTTCAACTTGTAACTTATTCGCATGCGCATCACAATTGATTTCTGTAGTAAACAACACTCATCATTTAAATGGTGAACCATAAATCATGCTTATACTACTAAAATACTCCCTTATTTGTGTCAATCTTTGATTAGAGACCTTGATACCAAAAACCAAAACAACTTCGTATCATATTGTCATATATTTAATTTACATCATAAAATAAGCGCGCATTTCCCTTTTGGCAAAGTTTCATTCTCATATTTTATGTTTGATACGCAAGTAATCATTAATCCCTCCGTCCCAAAATAACAGTCCATATTTCTATATTAGTCAACAAGTGTCCACTTTAAAAAATAAGTAGATACTTTCCAATTCTACCCTTAATTATCAAATGAAGAAATTCATTACTCCCTCTATTCAACAAGGGTAATTGTCATTTTGTTAATTAAAAAGTGTAATGTAATAATCACGCCTTTTTAAAAATGTGCGCCTTTTTCATTGTAAGCGTTTATTTTGAGACTGAGGAAGTACAAAATGTTTATGATATTGAGTTTCATCCACAAAATTCCTTTATTTTGTCCCTCGTCAGGGGCATTTAGGATAAGTGAACAATGACCACACTCATTGATTAATCAAATGTGCCTAATCAAACATTTAGGGGCTGTTTGGTTTGCAGAAATCAAAGGAATTTGATGGAATTGGAATCACAAATTCCTTAGTGGTGTTTGGTTGGCAGAATGAATTGATTGGATTCCACATAGTTCCACGATTGAGGGATTTAATCATTCCTTAACACATGTGAAAGATTTGAATTCCATTTTGTGGCAAATATAACATAATTTATAATTTCGTTTTAGAAAGACAAAAAATAACCTTTGCATCCAATTTAACCACCACCCCTCCCCGCCCCACCCTCACCACTCCGGCCGGCAACATATCCGCCACCACCACCACCACCACCCCACCCACCACCACCCACCATCCCCAGCCCTATCATCACCACCATGCCACTATTTTTTACCGTCATAGTCGTCACCCCACCCCACCCCACCCCACCTACCCACCCCCAATACCACCATACTACTATTGTTGTTGTCACAACCATCACCCCCACCCCCGAATGATGCATATTTCTATTCTTTTGTGAGATTCCTTACCAATTCCTGTCAACCAAACGCATGGTCAAATTCCATTCCAATTCCTTCAAAGGTCAAATTCCTTTGATGAATTCTAATTCCACCAAATTCCATTCCGTGAACCAAACACCCCCTAATATTATTCCCAGATGGGAGTGAAGATTTCCTAGAACTGATTAGTTTTGTGCAACAACTTGTACTAACATAGTAGTCAATCCCTGTGGACAGTAGACAACCAAGTGTTGAAGTAGAGGAAGAAGATATATACATATATATATATATATATGTGTGTGTGTGTGTGTGTGTGTGTGAAACTGAATACCTTGCCATGTTGACTGTTGGTAACTTGTAACTTCTGAGTTATTGAGCCATTACCACTTCCCGGAAGAGTGTTATTACTAGCAGGTTCCAAATGCAACTGAAGAAACTGTGGATTGGGAAAGCAGCATCAGACAGCATATTCAAGTCAATATGAGTGAAAGTGTATTTTATGAATATGATGTTCCAGCTCAGCATTCAAAGAGAAAGGAATCAAAGCGCAAAAAATTCACTTCAAATGAGGTTGAATTCCAAACAACATACAGGACGCCTTCAGGAGAACTGAGATTGAACTGAATGCATCTAACCGGCAATATTTGATTCATTAGATTCTGATCTAATAGATTTTGCATTAGTTTACGCCGCAACAGTGTATCTTAGAGGCTGTTTACCTGCTGCTTACCATTGCTGACTCGGTCGGTATCAGCATGTTTACCTAAAAACAGATCTGACTGAGCACCTATCCAGCCAACATTATTTTTTCACTTACCGAGTCAGTTTACTTGGTTTCCAGGCCTGCCCTTTTTTAGGTTTAGGGATTTCTCGGTCACAGTCCAACCACCATTAATACCCTCACTTGGGTCACAAGCAAGCACTACCAAGCCCAGTGGCAACTGCTCTACAAGCACAATTTATATAAAGGGTATAAAGTGGCCATAACAATCTGCTACCCACCAATGTGGGAACAAGCTAATAGAGCCAATAGGCGGATGTGGAAACAAGATTTCATACACAATGGGTCCACAAACTAATACAACCAACAAAATGTGGGAACAAGATTTCATACCAAAAGTCGAGCGTTATTCTGATTTCTGATACATGGAAGTTTGCCATGATATTGTACAAGAAGAAAAGTTTTTCATTATGTTGGAGTTTTATATTATTAATGAGATATTTTGATTTAAATTTTCCATTTAAGTTTTTTAATATTTAATTGATACACTATGTTAAGCTTTTTTAATATTTAATTGATACATTATGTTAAGCTTTTTAAATATTTAATTGATACATTATGTTAAGCTTTTTAATATTTAATTGATACATTATGTTAAGCTTTTTTATTATAGCATTTTACTTTAGTGTATTTTAATCATGTTCGGTACTACTTGCAGAAATAATGGAAAAGGAAGCATGAAACAGAACGGCATTCAGAAAAAAGATTGAAACCCGAATTAATATGAAGAAAATATTACAGTATTAAAATAACATAAGCCAATGACGTAGCTTCATATTACCTTTGGGACTGCTGCCTGGAAAATGAAATCTGTATAGACATCAGAAGACTTGTTTGTAAAGTTTGCCTCAATTTGGGTTACTTGTGGACTTCCAGGTTGCTTCGAAAGGTTGAACATTATCCTCAAAGAGCTGCTATCAAAAGCAATCATCGATGGATATGCAGGTCCATTGTCTTCTGTTATGAAACAGTGGTTATTAAAATCTCGAGAGCAAAAAGCAGTTCTTTTGCCTGAATTGAGTAAACAATTAGCAACTACTTACTAGGTGGTGGAGGATTAGGACCAAATCCAGCTAGCAAATCCATCATAGGGGCATCTCCTGCCGTGAAAGAGGCTTGTACAGATGGCGCTATAGCTGAGGAAAGACTATCTAATGCACTAACTGAAGTTCTATTATCTTTACTTATTGATAATATATCATCAGGTGCAGATAAACCATTTTGAGGAGAAGGCGACCCGATTGACAGTAGATCCAGCAGGACATCTGTGCCACTCTTTTGAGCCTGGGTTGTACCTGGAACCAACAAAGGTAAAACGACCATATGTTATCCCCATATAATGTGGTTAACATAGGAGATAAGAAAAAAGAAATGGTTATTTGAGAGGGAAAAAAGAATTTAACTCTACGAGACTCATTCCTTTGAACTGAATAACTCTATATTCCAAGTGTTAATCCCAAGAATGAAACGCGTACAGTTTAGTAAGAGTACTAGGCTTCATGCTACATATAGTACATGTTCACTCAATATTAATGGAATAAGAATCTAAATACTGCTATAATCAATCTAGCTAAATATTCAAACTGATTAATTTCTTAAATATGAATATACATAAATAGTGGCGTTATGTAATTTACTAATTTATATGGAATCCGTATCACTTAAGTCGAAGGCATTATATATAGATATACATAAACATACATTTGTTGCTTAACAGATTCGAATAATTTGTGATGAATCAACTTGGATATTGATTTGCAACACCCACCCAATTGGAATTAAGACATCATCTTTACTAAAAGAATAAGAATTTAGATATGTCCCTGTTTGATGCTTAGAATCCATTCACATAATTGCCTATCCAAACTTTGAAATGAATTAAAATTTGAATCACAAAAAAATTGATAGATAAGAGTTAACATTGTTTCTATCACCATCTAATATTTGAATGATGAAAATATGATTATTTTAGGATTGTGAAGTCATAATTCAACAGTGGTCCTACCACACTCATCTGCTCACCACCTTTTCCAGGTCATTACGATTCAGGTTCTAGAATATTGTTCAGGTATAAGTTTGCATAAGAGAAGTTGTCAATAAATGAACACAACTTCAAGAGCAAGAGTAAACTAGCAAATATGGTTAGATTGTACAATCTAGGGCTATGCTGTTAAAATCGGATATCGGTGCGATATCGGTCAAGGACCGATATTCGATATCTCGGATATATCGGTGATATATCGGAATATCGGTTTATATAATATTTTTTAGAATTATATATATATATATATATATATATATATATATATATATATATATGCATCCATAAACTTATCATATGCATTAATTAAAAACATAGTTCAACATCAAAACATCAACTTAAATAAGGTTTCACAAAACAAAATAGGAAAAGTGTTCATGAATGAAACGAGCTAATTGCAAGTAACAGGTTCATGGAACAGAAAAAGAAAATTGGAAGGGTTCGTGGAACTGTGGTTGCTGGAACTGGAACAGAAAGAAACTAAGAAGAAAAAAGAAAGAACAAAGAAGAAAGAAGAAAAACTAGAAAATAGGCCATCGTTTTCTTTCTTAGAGAAGTTAAACCTAAGTTAGATTGTTAGAAGAAAAGAGGCTTTATAATTACAAGCCCAGTACTTAATTAAAGAAAAGGCCCATCAAGAAGTCATTAAAAAAGCCCAAAAAACACCCTTTAAAAATCGCGATTTTGGGCGATTTTTGGACCTAAAAATCGGCAAAATCGGCTGATACATCGGTCAATATCGCCGATATATTGGCCGATATTTTGCACCGATATTTTGAGTATGACCGATTTCCGATATATCGCGATTTTAACAGCATAGATCTAGGGTGACTCACAATAACCGTCCCTGGTGCCATGCATAAACTATAATCGTCTCTAAGTAAATAATTCTGCATGTTTAGTCCGTGTATCCAAGAGTCGCATACAATCAAGTCTTGTTTAATGTTGCTTTAACAGGTCTCTGTTAAAAGCCGTTCATCACTTGACATTCTTACAGCATTTTGGTCATTACTTTTAAGGGCACTTTTCTAATTTATTTGTACTTATTCTTATCTTTTTCTTTAACCCACCCAACTTTTCCATTACTGGAGAACTAGAAAAGTCATGCAAAACGCACAAGTAGTTGTGGTTTCTGAAGCATGCTTCACTCTTTTTCCAAAGTATTACGGGAACCAAAAAATAATTTGCAATTACCCGAACATAAACAAAAAAAGGTTGACATTTTCCAACAAGATACTCCTCTCCTTATGCTGGTTTTAGGAGAAGGGACAAATATCCATACACATATATATACTAAAAAACCATTTTGAGAAGGGAAAACAGTTTGCTAGGTAACTAAGTCTAACCTGATTGTGATGAAGAGGATGTATCAACATCAAGAAGATCCTGAAGAAAGTTGGCACCTGAAGAGCTAGGTGCTGCAGGTTCCTCTGCTCCTAAATCGAGCAAGTCTACTAGAGGGGCTGCAGCTGTTTTGGCAACTCCATTGGGAAGATTTAGTGCATTTCCCTGTGAAGTTGATACAGATGCAGGCATAGAACCAGCCCTTCTTCCACTGTAAGTTGCTTCATCAAGCACCGGCATCCTTTCAACCAGTGCAGACCTTCACATGTTCATTACTATCGTTAAGGTCTTAAGCTTAAACAGCTTCAGCTTTTTATAGATTAATGAAAATTACAAGTTCATAGCCTGAGCTATTACTAGTAGAAGAGAAGACTAATCCATACCTTATATTCTGATGCTTGTCAATTATAGAATCAAATTCGATGGATCTCTGCTGCAGTTCAAGCAGAAGGCTTCCTTTAGATTGAGTAATGATATCCTTTATTCTCCTAAAAATAACAACTACATGATCAGAAATTTCATAGATTACACCAATGAAAACTCAAAGTGATACTCTGTCAGACGCAAGCTTTTTTAAAACCAATAATCTTTTATTCACCAAAAAGGGATAAACCCTTCCTGAATAATTGACAACCCTCTTGTAAATATGCATAAATATGAGTGCCAGAACCTACTTTTAACAAACAAAAAACAACTTACTGTGAGCAAGAAGGGAAACGAGAAGACAGCTTTAATAAAGCAATCAAACACATAGCTCTGGTAGTAAGATCCAATGTGTGGCGCTTGATTGCATCTTGAATAACATCCAAAGCATCATTCTCAGTTACCTGTTAAAACCACTCAAATATTCTTAATGCCGCATGACCCAAACTTAAAGTACATATAATTTAATTTTCCTATAATTAGATGTCACACAAACATGGCTCATGTGTGACATGATGAACATTGATATGAATCTCAGGAAATCAGTAGCCAGAATCACACTGCTGCTCTGCTATACAGTTTTGTAAAATGCAGATGCTGTTTAGGGGATTCTTAATTCTTCAGAAAAAACGGAAATTAACATGGAAAAGAAATTCATACAATTATGGAAAAGCAGACTCACAGTAATAGGTTCCTCCACATCAAGCATTCCAATATTGTTGACCAACAAGTCACCATACTCTCCAATGCACCATACAGCTACACGAACAAGCGTTTCCTGTTTTTGGAAGCAATAGGAAATATACATTAACAACTATATGCAAGTGGTACATATGAAGAGAAACTGCCAATAAAACATCAGACGGACTAAAGTGGCCAAGATTATTAACCGAGAAATTCATTGTACCTGGTCACCTGATGTTTGGATTGCCTTGTAGAGTGACCTTACTGTATATCCATGGAGGTTAGAAGCATTTGTAATCACAACAATAAGGGCATGCCATACTTCATCCTTTACGTAATTTCCAGCCTACTAACAGTAGAACAAGAGATTAATAGTCTGGCAAGCACATTCGATAGTGAACACGGATTCTGGAGATGCCCAAATACGTAGAATGAACTATTCAAGGTGCAAGATTCACTAAGCAATCTAACCTAAGTATGGGAGTTTGTGATACCTCGTCTCACATAGATTAAGAATTAAAATTAGAAGTCCCTTACAAGTCCTTACTAATGGGCTACTAATAACTTCACGATGGTTTTATGTTGATTTGGAGATTTTGGGTGTGGCCGTTATAAGCAATGCATGGAAAATGAGAGTCAACATCCGGGCGAACCTACGACCATAATGCATACCTGGGGGAGAACCTTGAGCATCTGGTCAATGTACCAAATCTTGTCCGGGGAAAGCCTAAAAAACCAGAAGATATATAAGCATGTGCATGATAAGTTAAACTCATCAAAATTATACATTCTACACTAAATACCAAATAGATAAATTGGAAGTGATTCTATATGAATGTTGCACCAAGGTACCTAATGAGTATTTTTTTTGTCTATGTAGGACAACCAGTTTACAGAATCTTTGTAGTTGGTTATTTAGATCACTCTGGCATATATCCACAATCATTGAGCTTTCCGAAGATCCATTCACCTCATATACTTTGTTTATCATTTGGAGCATTAAGGACTAGGAAAAAGAAAAATGCTAGATTTACACATCACCTTGTTGTTGGTAATAATGTCTTGTTACTGTGGAAGTATTGTTTTGTGGTTATAACTTAGCATCAAAAAGTGGTTGTCCTCCCCTCTTTTAAACAGCCAATAGCAACAAGAAACCCGTTAAGTTAATAAATTGTCGATGCTGGCTTGGCTAATTGACACAACAAAGAAAGGATCAAGGAAATGAGCACAGTCAACTCAACTAACGGGGAATGTGGAAGAGAAAAGAGGCTATATCTAAATTAATGAAAGAGCTTACGTCTATCAGTGAAAGAAAAGGTTGGACTAAATCGGGAAAGATGAAGGATCTTCTGCTTATGTTACAGCATGGACGAATTCAAGGGTATAAAGAAAAATATTTAGGAAAGATTAAGTTAACAATAAAAAATTGTGAACTAAATTCAGTGTGTCCTATTCAGCTTGATTTCTAATGTGATGGATGTTATCATCAAGATGCACACCTAATTAAGTGATTGAAGAAACCTAGCATGCAAGGGTTTTTTAACTTTGGCTGAGGTTCTTCACAAGAAATCATGGCTACAGCAATAATGTAATAACTTCACAACTTTGATACCTACCAAACTGATTTGTTATCAAAATGGAGACCTTGAGCTTACTTTTCCACAATGGAGCAAATTTTTGCAGTAAGGTCTTCCTTGAAGTCTTGGTCACTTGCTTGTAGATAATCAATTAACTCCTTGGTCAAAGGTTTTACATTGCTCTCATTCACAAGAAGATATACAAGTTCAAGAGCTCGTTTACGAATTGAAGCATCTGAATCCTGAATAAGAATGGAGCGCATGTATGAATTCACATGTGGTATAGTAGATCCAAAATTCAACTATTCAGCCCATGAATACCCAAAAAGTACATTCAGAAAGTGCAACAAAATATAACTCAATTAGCAATTTTTTTGTTAAGTCTCAAGGGAATAGAAAATATTATAGAGGAAGAAGAAATATAGAACAGTGAGGATAACTAAGATGACCAGGAAAAGACAATCACAACAAGAGACAATTCCACACATCTAGAGTGCAGAAGCAGTAGTAAAATATTAGTTTCAGTACAAACATAACAAATACTAAGAATTAAGGGGGGTTTTGTTTGTTGGATTCCAACAGAATCTGAAGGAATTGGAATGTCAATGCCATTGACCGAAGTCCATTCCTGTGTTTGGTTCGTGGATTGAATTGATTTGATTCCGCCAAATTTTGCGGTTGAGGGATATGATCATTCCTTGGCATAAGTAACAGATTTCATAATTTGGTTTTAAAAAGACAAATAACTTATGTATCCAATATAACCAACACCACCACCCTACTGCCGCGCTGCCTTCATCGCCACAACCACCGCCACCGCCCACGCCCATACACCACCATGCCACTACCATCATCGTCACAGCTGCCGCCACCACCAATTAATATTATCATCATATTGAATTTATAGTTTAAGCAAGAAAGTATGAAACTGTAATTAAGAGGTATTTGTGTCATTTATTGTTGTTTCATTCCAATTCCGAAGCTACATTCTCCCAACCTAAAACGCAGATTCGAATTCTTTTGAGAGATTCCATTCCAATTTCTACCAACCAAAAGTGTGGTCAAATTCCATCAAATTCCATTCCAATTCCTTCAAATTCATTCCAATCCGCGAAATTCCTTTCTGTGAACCAAGAGCCCCTAAGGGTGCAAGAAGAAAAAAGCGTAACCAACATTTTTTGTGTTACATCAAATCAAGTTGAGTGGGAAGGCCTCTTGCTCATGTGCAAGTGTGCAGCTTTCAAAACCCACCCCCTCCACCTGATGTTATTAACATATACTCGTCTACTGATATAGAGAAGATTACCTTTACACATTCTAAGATTGTGGCGCGGTGTCTCTGCACGGCTTGGTCATCTATTGAAACTGCTCTCATCAGCATGTTTAACGCAACATATCTGTCATGTGAGGCTCAAAGTTTACGAGACTGAATCAGGAAATCTATGAATAAGAAAATATCTAAATGCACATAGCGCTGATTACCATGGAAATCAATAATTGAAAAATCTAAAGGCACCAACTCAACTAATCATGGAGAATTTCAAAATTCTTATGCAAAAAGTTATTAACCTGAAACCTTTTACTAAATAAGGTGACTACTTTCCAACTGAGTGGTGATGAAGCACATTTGCATTGGATAGTTGCAAGTAATTGAAAATGTAATGCTTGTTTTACAAATTCAATTGGCCGTTCAATTTAACACTCAGCCAACCATTTGGGTAATCAAACAGTTCATATATCTTCATGTTTGCTTTAATTGTACAACCGAAACAAATATTAAACCCTGTGCATGAACTGGCTGGCAAGACCAAGGTATAACAAGGCGGAGTTTTTAACACTTGGTACCACAACAAGATCTTCATAAACATTAAATTGCAATACAAAATATGTTATGCAAGGTATTTTTTGCATTAATGCCAAATATTATAGCCCATAAAAGAAAAAATACTCACCTGATATTGTTGTCACGGTTAGACAAGAATCTCCCCAAAATGTTGATTGCAAGAACACGCAAACCACTATTATCTTCAATGCTCATAATAGTTTCTACACATTCATAAAGTATGGCATTCCCTGCATTCTTGTTCGACTCCGTTTTTGTTGCCACCTAGACAGGGAATTAAGCAAGAGCAGTGTAAGCAGGCTTCATTACAAGATCACCAGTAGACATTATGACTTAATTGTCTTCCGCTATAGGTGCCAAAAGAAATCCATAAAACTCTTCATGACAACTGATTTAATGAAGATTAAAAAAAGCTTGAAGGAGTGACAAACTATGCAACACACTTTTCACTTGAATGAGATACAGGAAGAAATCCCTTCTTAAAGAGGAGAAGCATATACAAGGTATAGCAACAATCAGACCAATTTTCATAGGATAAGTCATAAGATATAAATTTTGAATTAGATATTATGATAAGCTTTAAGATAAAAAAGATGTGAGCTAACCTGAGCAAGAATGTCATTCATGCAATCGCTAGCATCAGCATCTCCATGGCCTAAGACGCGCAAAAGGCGGAGCAGTCTTATATGGAGAAAAGGGTCTGCAATCCCACCAACGTCGTATTCAGGAGCATATGGGCTGTTCACAACATCCTTCAGAACTTTCACCAAGCCCTCTGTGCATTTCTGGACCAAAGGAAAAAAAGAAGGAAAAAATGTCTCCTCACATAAACCCAACCAGTGTAAGGCACTCCCAAATTTAACAAAATTACCAGTGCAGAATCATATGTCAAGTGATTTTTAGCATAATTGTATGTTAGAATAATTACAGAAAGGGAAAAGGAAAAAAATAGATTTCTCATTTCCCAACCAATAATACATGAAGTGAATAAGTTCAGGTGCTCAGAGAAGTAGAAGATCTCGAGCAAGCGCGATATATTTACCTTCCTGAAATATTCAAGAGCCTCTTCACTAAGTTTACAGAGATCTGTGCAGAGCTGGATTCCAGTTAAAAGAACTCCATGATGCTTTTCTTTAAGTAAAGAAACAACAGGGTTTACAAAATTTTCTGCAAGGTCGGGAACTTTCTTTACAATCCTTATTGAGCATAATGCTGCCTGTGTAATGTAAGCACTTATGTTAGTACAATGCTGTGAAGAGTAAAATGTGAGTAAAAGATAAAATATTCTCAAGAGACGATGAAATGAAATGTATATCAATTGCATTTTGCATCCACAGGCCTTCTATAGTGCAAAGTGTTACTGATCTTTTTTCATAATAAACACCGAAAATTAAATCAAGTATAATTAAAGGAAAAACATATATTGATTGAAGCATTCTGAAAACAGGAGAAGTTCTGATAATAGCCATGTCACACATGATTCATCATCAATAAAAGGCACAAGAAAAGATTCAAGCTGATAACGAGAGAAAGCATATAGCCATATACTCATTATATACATAATGTCACAGTGCACATAAATACAACAAGAAAATTACGTATGTGTTTTTCCTTGTCCAGTATTAACATTTTTATAAACAAATGCATTTTCATTCATAAAATATTAGCAGACAATTTGAATAAAGATGGATTAGAAAGGAATGATTTATGGAACTTATAGGAGACTCCACAGATCAGACAACTTGTCAAGGTGGGATCGAAACAAAAATCACATGCTTAGGGTTCCTGATCCCTTAGGGGGACCATCAGCCATTAACTGAAATGCTATATTTTCATCAACTTACCTTCTTCCGGACATTTGGATCTCGAAATTGCAGCAACCTTTCCACTTCAGGTGCAAGATCACGAGCCATTTCTGCAGAACATATGTTGCCCAAAGCACAAAGAGCTAGTCCCACAATATATTGGTTGGTATGGTTAAGATCTCTGTCAGATGATGACAACAGCTTCTCTATCATTAGGAATTCCTTCTTAAATATACACGGTACTAAGCACCGAAGATAGTCAACCATGTTACTAGAACACAATATGTAAGAAAAGGAAAAGAAAAAGTAGGAGCATACTGCTTTAGTGAATTGGTGACCAGCATCAAAACTTCTTGTCTTTCATCAAGAAGCAGCATAAGTCCAAGATATCCTATTCTCTTCTCGGGAAACCCAGGAGCTGCTATTAACTTTAGGCATTCCATTTGGCCAAAATGTGTGGGATATCCTAACATGTGAATGAACATGAGTTTTGCCAAGTTACGGTGTCTATAATCTTGATCATTATCACTGACAGCAGCACGAATAGAAGCACATTCTTTTCTAACAACAGCACGCTCTTCTGCAGCCGTTTTGCAAGCACGTATTGCCCGAATCATGTCCCTGCAATGGAGCAATACTTTGATTCACACCCAACTAAATAACAGCATGTTATCATAATATCACGCATATAAAAATGAACACAAATGAAACAACGTATTTATCCACTTACTGGAATGAGTCTTAACTCATCGTAAATTTAAAGGAACAAACTGAGTATATACTAATTTTGAAAGGATAACTGAAAGGTCGACAATGGCTGTAAACAAACTAGGAGAAAGTAACCAAATATTGGGCTGAAATATGACTACACGCCAGCAAATTACAGAATAACAGGCGATGAAGAAATTAAGGTAGACAGAGTAGGGTAACTATAGTGTCATGAAAACACAAGTCAATATACGTGACTTTTATGTGTGCATGTGGTATTACCGGAGCCGAATCAGCCAGATTAACTAAGTCCACATACAAATTAAAAAGAATGTGCAAGAAACCTGGTGAGTGCCCAGACCTACGCCCAAAAGAAAGGGACTAACAAATTTTCCAAATTGTGAAGCTCCAACATTATCTCCAAAAGAAAGAAGATAAAGGTGAATTGCTATTACAACCACCTAACTGATGTGGTAAAAAGAAGCATCCCACCACACACAAAAAAATATAAGCTTTTCCATGTCCTCGTCATCCACCAAATGAACACCGCCCAACAATTAAACAAGATCACGTGTTTCTCTGCCGATCCAAAGTCAGCCTGCAACCAAGTTCAGCTCTCTCCTTGGTTAATTTGTCTTGCACCAAGAAGGGAAATGTATGTGTATGATATGGATAACATTCATACAAAACAAACATCTATGCCTTCTGCCCCCTCTCTCCTCCTCTCCATAACTTCTAGCATATCGAGTTTATTTACCATGATCAACGATCATTCCTCAGGAGGAGCTGATGCTCCCGCTATGTCCCCTCTATATATAACCCTTCACGTATGTCTTGATCGTCAAGGCTGATCTCTAGTATGATTGCTTCTGGTGTACAAAATCGATACAAATAATCACAACAAAGTCATTTGTCATCATAACCACCAAATTCTGCCTACCAACTGGAATATAATACATTGGCAAAGCTCCAACATGTTTAACCTCTTTGATTGACAGGGAGATGAGGAAGCTCGGTGTTCTCAGCTAACAGTTTTCATCACTTGCCACAAATAGGCACAAATACTTCTCCTTTTGCCAGCTTCTTCTATATTATCTTCCATGGAAAGGTGTTTAGGTCATCATGAATGCATAACTTGTTCGATTATATTTCTTTACCTTAGATGATAATCACTCCAACAAGGATCCTAACACCATATAGTAATACCCAAAAACCTTATTTGATAATCACTCCAACAAGGATCCTAACACCATATAGTAATACCCAAAAACCTTATTTGACTGGTCTGTTGCTTTGCTACAAAACACTATCGTAACATGCTGCAAAACTTTACTGTGTCTCCACATCACTACTATTTCTGTATATAAAAATCTTACAAAATTAATAACAAGTGTTCAGTATGGTAAGGGTTTACATTTGTGTTATTGTCTTATTAAAAAATGCCTACAACATCGTATGTCGTAGATGAATTGGCTGACTATCCAGAAGAAAAAAATGGTCTCAAAGAAAGAGGACAGATGCTAAACTGCAGCCACACATTGAGACAATTAGAGATGGAAATTAGTGCAAGATTTTTTAAATGAATAAGAACGATGATTAAAAACAACAAATGTACTATGTTTCTGTCAATTGTCTCATATCAAACATGTAATCAAATATTTTGCATGGTGAGGGAGAAAGAGTGCAAGATAAACCAGAAAGATGGAAACTCTCACGTATAGAAGCATACAGCTTAGAAGAGATGGTTGACGATAGTGTCAAAAGAGCATATATTCATCCTTCAGAGATTAGGATCTTAAAACTCTTACAATTAATGATAGCAATGACCACTACAGCCGCGGAATACATCAATTAATTCCATCAAATGAATACCAATCATATGTACCAACGCAAACTAACATTCAATTAACACAATTCGATATCACATTAATACAAATTAGGTCAAAACGAACTCACAGTTCAAAACTGATCAAACAAAAAAGCTTCAAAACATGAGATCAGTTGTGAACAAGCAAAGCAACTCACCTTAGACGCGTGCCAGACGAAAAAGGATTCATGATTGGGTTGGTTTTGAAACCGTGAGAGAGCTCGATCAGATCCAGAGGTGTTTAGTGCAGGAATTAACTATATAACCGGGTCGTAGACCGGTCCCCTCAATTATAGTCGAATCGAGATCTGGGGAGGTCAATTACGAGGATCTGAAGAGGAATTTGAGATCTATGGAAGCTAACGCAAACGTGATGAAGAAAATTCCCTAAATTCTTCCACAGTTGCACTTACGTTTGTGCAGGAGTATGCATCTCTCTGTGTTTTCCCTTTTTGAAAAGAAGAAGAAAAACTATGGAAAACGAGGCCTAATATGCAATCTCATTCTCTCCCTTTCACAGCTCCAACCAATTGCTTGTCTAATTTTAAGATTTATTTATATCTTGATTTTTCTATTAAATTTTCCAAAAATAATATATGATCTTTGATCAAATTATTCTAATTATTTATTTTTTCTTACTATTAGTTATGGCTATATTTATATATAAAAATTTAATTCAATTAAATAAATATATGGGAAATTAATTAAAATACCCTAAGTCAAACCACGTTTTACTGAAATACCCAAAATCTCTCACATGTTACAAAAATACCCCAAAAATCCGCGATGGAGCCCGCGATCGCGGGCTCCAGGCCACGTGTCACCAAAGTTTGCCCACTTTGCCCGCGTTGGTCCCTCAAGAATGCCCGCGGTCCAGCTTTCCCCCCTCAAGAATGCCCGCGTGTGCAGTTTTGGTCCCTGCCCGCGTTTGACTCATTGACCCCCGCGATCGCGGGCTACACGTGTCACCAAAGTTTGCCCACTTTGCCCGCGTTGGTCCCTCAAGAATACCCGCGGTCCAGCTTTCCCCCCTCAAGAATGCCCGCGTGTGCATTTTTGGTCCCTGCACGCGTTTGACTTTCTTTGACCCCCGCGATCGCGGGCTCCTGTGCCACGTGTCGGCACAGGGTTAACCCTAAAATCACTTTGACGAACCCTAAACCCTAAATGTTACTTCGGCCGCACTATATAAGGGGGGGACCAAAAACCGGCCACTCTCATTTTTTTAATAACTCTCTCAATTTTTAATCAAACTCTCTCAATTTTCTCCCACTCTCTCAATTTTGTCGTGTGGAATACGCGTTCGGGTTTTGTGAAGATGTCTCGTATTACCTCTGTGGTATGTTTTCCTTATGTTTTTTGTTATTTTTTGTATGTTATTTTAAGTTAAGATATATGATTTGTAGGTTGTTATAGTGTTTATAACTTATGTTTGAATATGTTCTATGTTTAACATGACTAGTTGGATACCCGCGCAATGCGGCGGGTAGCAAAACTTGAATAAATGTAAACGAGAATACCGATTAAAATAAACAAACACATGGGTTTAGAATTGCCATAACAATCCATTGTTTGCCGGTCTTTTTCAAGAGCACCGATACAACATGAAATATTAAAAAAGAATAAAATCAAACCAACCCAATAATTCTTTTGAATGAAGTAACTTTTGTAACAATAGTACAACCAAAGGAATGCTCTTGTACTTCACTTACAAAGTGAAACATACTGGTTGTTCGGTTGTTTTGTCATCAAGGTATGTATGAATCAATCTGTTTGTGTGCATTCAGTTGTCTATATGAATTATACTAAATTGATGTTCGGTTAATAAACAATCTAAATGATAGAAATGACTATTTTACCCATTTGTTTATATTAATAATAAACAATAAACACAGATTCCAGTCTATAACACGTCTTATGGCATGAAGCTTTGTAACAAAAAACATGGACCAAATTGACAAATAGCACATTTGCAATTAACACATAAAGATGGAACAAAAAAAGACCAGATCTGTAACATTGATTTTGTGAACAATAAACAATTTTTCATTCACAGCATTTGGTATCTTGATCAATACATTAGAAACTCGAAAATGGAGCCTATCTTCATTGATCTTTGCTCATAAGCATCTTTGTGGAACAATAGAAACAGACCTGCAAACCGCCATAAACATCTTCATCGGCGACGGCGTGGAATTGATCGGGGACGTGAAACAGATTGGAGACGATGTAGAACAGATTGGCCATACAGAGGATTTCAAGCAACTTTTTTCCGTTGAGACTTCTCAGTGGTTTTTTTTCCATGGAGGGTTTCAAGGTCTAGAAAAGATTGGCCGATTCAGTCATTAGCCAAGCAAATAAGCCACAACCGAACAATTATCTATGCTGCAAACCAAGTTGTAGATTGGTACATTTGTAACTGCCATGAAATAAAATATAAGCAAGACTCAAAAATCTCGAATAATATACGGAAGGAAAACCCCAAAAAGAACAAAAAACGTACCATCCTCGTGAGAAGTCATTGTGAGCAAAGACAAAAGAAGCTTCTGTGCAATGGAAGCAATGTCTATGCTTGATACTTCATCCACCCCTTTCAAGAAAAACTCCACATGTTTCATGTTCACAAAATCCCAAGTAAACAAATATATTTCAAATACAGAGGTAGAATATGCAACTTTAAAACTTAATTATAGTTGAGCTGCTATGAGTTACTGGTTGAAAACAAGTTTTGAACCCTTGTAGATATCATACAATGGTAGAATGGATTGAGAACATGCTAAGATATCCACTCAATTCTCATGTCCCTATACATTTTGCTGCAGATATGTAGAATAAGGCCTCAAGTAAAAAAGACAACTCATTGTGTGTATGAAAACAAGAAGCTATGGGTACCCATTGACAGAAACCTCAACTACAGACTACTTTCTTTATGTCATTATGTGTTAAGCTTCAAACCATCAACCACACTATCAGGTAATGGTATAATAAAGCATGACCCTGTTTGTTAGCAACTTAATGGGACTCTCAACTTATTTGGTCAACTATATACCAATGAGATTTACATAACTTTGCCTAAACCAATGAGATTTACATAATTGCCAAAAAGACACATTCTAACTCAATAAACAAGTAATTTTTTCAACATATCAATTATTTAGAAACACATTGAAAGCTTTACTGAGTAAGTGTGTTTTAAATATTACTGCAGCTAAACTACAACTGCTATCATCATATATGTTTCTTATATTTTGACAGGGTCATGCTTTATTATACCATTACCTGAGATTTACAACCTGCAGCAACTTAATGCAATGCAGCGAGATAAAGTAAGTGGCTTATTCAGTAAGTTTATAGGGAAGGCTTTATGAGAAAGCCATATTTGGCACTTCTCACACACACATTCATCCAACACCAAATAGGGTGACACATAACTTTGCCTAAACCAATGAGATTTACATAATTATAACGCCCAAATTTTCTTTGTAAATATTCATAAACATATGAACCGAAAAAAGAAGCAAGCAGTAGAAAATGAGACAAAGTTTGGTATAGATAGAGTCATAATATTTTTGCAGGGTTGAAATAGTAAAAAAAACACGTTCCTGATGTGTTTATCTCTCAGAATTCCCAAAAGAAACTTTACAAGTCTCCAACAACATAAATATGGTGGCTTTCATCAAACAACTCAATTTGGATGCCATGGCTTTAAAGTGCAAAAAGACACAGTTAATAACATTAAGAAAAAACACAAAGGCAATAAAAGTGACATATGTTTCTCCATATACTAAATTTGTTTCAGGGAACATCCAAGATGCAACTATTTTTACCCCTTGCTTCTGGTTCAATTCAAACACATCAAGCAATTGCTACTGTCACAAATTTCCAGCCATGTACCATTTTGTCTTAATTGTTGATGTCTTAATTGTTGATCCATTTTGGTTATTAAAAGTTTCATGCAGGTATTATTGACTAATGAGAGTTGGGTTTAACAAATTTTTAAAGTATGAAGCTTTACAAGTCTGCCAAATCTCATTGGGGATGGAACCAAACATGAGTAAATAATCAGTTGGCAGAATGATTATGAACATCTCTATAAACAACAAACAAGGAAGCAATAATAAAGAACAAATCAATAAACAACAAAGAACAGAGAAAAACAACACTGAACAAAGAAGGAATCATAAAATCAACATCCTCAATCGTACCTGAAATGAAGCCTGGAGAAGAAACACTGAGATTATTTGTATTGCTCTTTTTGATACCAGAATCCGAGAGGATGTTCACTGTGATTGCAAATAAGAACCCATCAAATACTTAAAATATAATCAAAACAAGAACATTGTATCCATTAAAACCCTAAAATCGATGAAGAACAAAAACATTAAATAATCAGTTGGCAGAATGATTATGAACATCTCTATAAACAACAAACAAGGAAGCAATAATAGAGAACAAATCAATAAACAACAAAGAACAGAGAAAAACAACACTGAACAAAGAAGGAATCATAAAATCAACATCCTCAATCGTACCTGAAATGAAGCCTGGAGAAGAAACACTGAGATTTTTTGTATTGCTCTTTTTGATACCAGAATCCGAGAGGATGTTCACTGTGATTGCAAATAAGAACCCATCAAATACTTAAAATATAATCAAAACAAGAACATTGTATCCATTAAAACCCTAAAATCGAAGAAGAACAAAAACATTGACGCCTTCTGCAAAACAAAATCGAAGAAGAACAAAACAATAAAACCCTAATGCCGACTGGTACCTGAAATGACGCCTGGAGAAGAAACATTGAGATCTTGAGAAGACAGCCGTGTATATAAAACCTGAATGGCCATCGTTGGAGGAAGAGTCTTCTTGAAGGGCATGCGTGCGTTGGAGATGGCGCATGAAGGGGAAGAGTCTTCTTGAAAATCTCAGTCGCCATCAATTGCATACACCCAGTCGGCATCAATTGCATTTGTCAGGCTTTTAATTTGCCAGGGTTTTAAACGGATGTTCTCAAAATTAAGTAAAGTAGCTTTAGCAAGCGGTACCTAATGCTTTAATAGTTGTTTTTAAGAGTTGGGTGGTTAGATGCTTTATAATATAGTATAGATATGTATGGTTTTATGTTTGAATGTGATATTTGTATGTTATAATGTGTATGTTGTTATAGTGTGTTTTTTTATAAAAAAATTGTTAAGAGTGTTTTTTTATAAAAAAATTGTTAAGAGTGTGTTATTATAAAAAAATTGTTAAAATGTGTTTTTTTTATAAAAACACACTCTTAACAATTTTTTTATAAAAACACATCCTTAACAATTTTTTATAAAAACAGTTTTTTTATAAAAAATTGTTAAGAGTGTGTTTTTATAAAAAAATTGTTATAGTTTTATGGTTTTATGTTTGAATGTGATATTTGTATGTTATAATGTGTATGTTGTTATAGTGTTTTTTTTTATAAAAACACACTCTTAACAATTTTTTTTATAAAAACACACCCTTAACAATTTTTTATAAAAACAGTTTTTTATAAAAAAATGTTAAGAGTGTGTTTTTATAAAAAATTGTTATAGTTTTATGGTTTTATGTTTGAATGTGATATTTGTATGTTGTTATAGTGTGTTTTTTCATAAAAAAAATTGTTAAGAGTGTTTTTTTATAAAAAAATTGTTAAGAGTGTGTTATTATAAAAAAAATTGTTAAAAATGTGTTTTTTTTTATAAAAACACATTATTAACAATTTTTTTATAAAAACACACTCTTAACAATTTTTTATAAAAACAGTTTTTTTATAAAAAAATTGTTAAGAGTGTGTTTTTATAAAAAATTGTTAAGGGTGTGTTTTTATAAAAATAAACACATTTTTAACAATTTTTTTATAATAACACACTCTTAACAATTTTTTTTATAAAAAAACACTCTTAACAATTTTTTTATAAAAAAACTGTTTTTATAAAAAATTGTTAAGGGTGTGTTTTTATAAAAAAATTGTTAAGAATGTGTTTTTTAAGAATGACAACTTAGGTCCCTACGGTTTTAAGAATGACAACTTAGGTCCCTAAACTTTTAAGAATGCCAATTAGGTCCTAAACGTTTAAGAATGACAACTAGGGTTCCTAAACCGCACTTTATCTATATATAACAATATGATACGTTGAAATAAAATAAACCGCACTTTATCTATATATAACACTATTATACGTTGAAATAAAATACCACCGCACTTTATCTATATATAACAATATGATACGTTGAAATAAAATAAATCGCACTTTATCTATATATAACACTATTATAAGTTGAAATAAAATATCACCGCACTTTATCTATATATAACAATATGATACGTTGAAATAAAATAAACCGCACTTTATCTATATATAACACTATTATACGTTGAAATAAAATACCACCGCACTTTATCTATATATAACAATATGATACGTTGAAATAAAATAAACCGCACTTTATCTATATATAACACTATTATACGTTGAAATAAAATACCACCACACTTTATCTATATATAACAATATTATACGTTGAAATAAAATACCACCGCACTTTATCTATATATAACAATATGATACGTTGAAATAAAATAAACCGCAACATCTATATAAAATAAAATAAACCGCAGCATCTATATATAACACTAACTATAACATCTGTGAATGACTATGTAGAAGGATTTCTTTAACATCGACTTGACGGTAAGGTGCAAAGTTTCCTACATCGAGGAATTAGGAGCGCTCTTTAGGGGATTAGGTGATCGCGTGGATACCCTTGAGACCATCTATAGAGGGACACTGTTCGGGCCATGGATGGATGTGTCTTACTCTGGTGGCGACCCTACGCTAGTACACATGTTTCTACAGTTGGAGGTCGAGGACGCCAACGCTGAGCCGGAGGAGATGCATTTTGATTTCTTCGGCTCTCAATTGCATTTTGGGCGTCGTGAGTTCTGTCTAATTACATGACTACGTTTTGGAGAGGCTCCCCCCCCCCCCTTCCTCCCTTAGAAGACTGCTCCTTCGTTCCTAGGGTTTGGGGCATTTCAGCATCTCGTTTGAAGCTAAAGGCAGCCCGGGAAATGATGAAAGAGGGCCTTAGTGCCCTAACCGACGACGATGCTGTCCGTGTATGCTTGGTGGTGATCGTGGATATGGGCTTCTTGGGCCGTGAGTATAGCCAGTATGCTTCCGAGACGGTCCTTAGGGTCGTCGAGGACCTTGAGCTGTTTAACAGCTACCCGTGGGGTAGCCATATCTGGACACATTGCTACTCTATTATGCACCGAGCCATAGCCAGACGCGTTGATCGACATGCAAAGATGAATCTTTGTGGTTTTACATACGCCTTCAAGGTTAGATACGTAGTATAACAATTGTTAATAATACATACAAACTGTTTGGCTTTTCTTTTTACGTACTTGCTCTTCTTGTCTAATTCCAGATATGGATCTTGGAGATGTTTCCCGCATCAATCCGATATTTCGTCAAGCGCGACGATCGAGTACTTAGGGGAACCCGTTGGGACAAGCGTGTTACCCTAAGTAGGTCGCTTTGGTTTCAGTTCTTCAATGCGTCTAGAAATGTAAGTTCTTTTACTATGTTTACAATTTGCATACGTTAGTCCCGCTTATTAATTTCTTTGATGTTTTATCATATATTTAGCAGCCACTCTTGCCTTTCGATCGCCTTGTGCCTACTGTCGACGAGATGGGCACAGATTGGTACAGAGACAGCGTGGCCTTTATTGACGCAGAGGCGGAAAGGGCTCGACGTCCCCCTACTTCCGAAGATGAGGAAGACGACGACAGGCCCCCTTCCGGTGGATACCAGCCGCCCCCTTCCTCCTCCTACCAGCCGGCCCGTTCCTCCTCCTACCAGCCGGCCCGTTCCTCCTCCTACCAGCCGCCCCATTCCTTCTCTTACAATCCATATAAGGCGGCCCCTTCCTACGAGCCACAACGTGGCTCTCATGAGCACCTGTGGGACTACGTCCACGGGCCGCTAGAGTCACGTGTACAGCTTCTGGAGGGATTCTACAGACAGTTTAGCGCTGTCAATGTTAGTGTTTAACTTAATTTGTTGGCCACGTTTATTTAGTTTGTATATTAATATTACGTTCTAAATTTGTTTTAGCTATCGAGTACGACACCGATCCCCGCTCCGTTCGGACAGGGGGCACAGGCGACGTTTGCCACCACATCCTATCCGTCATTCCCTAAAAATGTAAGTGACATTGAGTAACCATTATAGTTATATGTTTGTTCCTAAGTTTGTAACTCTTATAATGATCAATGTCACGCAGGCCGGGATGTCGGAAACGCCGTTCGCCACCACATCCTATTCTACTATCCCGGAGAGTGTAAGTGACACTGAGTAACCATTATAGTTATATGTTTGTTCCTAATTTTGTAACTATTTTAATGATCAATGTCACGCAGGCCGGGATGTCGGGGGCATACACCTCGCAGATGCCGCCGTCGTTCGCCACCACATCATATTCTACTATCCCGGAGAGTGTTAGTGACACTGAGTAACCATTATAGTTATATATCGATAATCCTAATTTTGTAACTATTTTAATGATCAATGTCACGCAGGCCGGGATGTCAGGGGCATACACCTCGCAGATGCCGCCGCCGTTCGCCACCACATCAATCACAAACATCTTTGGCGGTTCGGCCGATGACTATTACAGGCCGGAAATGCATTCTGTAAGTTATTTTGGTAGTTTTGGTTTAATTGTGAACATTTCCTAAATTGTACTTAAAACATTGAGTAACGTAATTTTCAGACGGGGTCTCCTATTATCCAGGATCACTTCTCGGAGTACTTCTCAGAGACTGACGATGACTCGATGGATGTTGTAGATCCACCACCACAGGTGACCCCGCTCCCTAAAAAGCGGTCGCATAAAATTTCACAATGGTTTCGTCACCCGTTTGGCCAACAAGGATCTACGACACCACCGTCCGCTAAAAAACAAGCAAAGAAAGCGGGGGGAAAGAAGGGAGGAAAGAAAAAGGGAAAGGTGCCTTCACCGGAGCCTCAACCGGCATCAGAAATATTGAGGATGTGCCGGACTGGTCGCCTCCCCAACTTGACATTCACCCCTTACGGGGGCTTAGAAATCAACCCCTCGTTTTTTGAAACATTGCTTGCGGATGACCCTGTGAACTCTGACTTAGACGATACGGTTAGTATGAAGTTAAATTATAGTCATATATAATCAAATATATTTATATTACATGTCTAACCATCTATTTTTTATGCATAGCACGTCGATTCTTGGGTTAGCCTGTTGCAAAAACTTCGTGGCGTAGACACGAGGTGGACCATCATGCACACTATGTTCTTTCAGTGTATACTGATGGACCATCAAGGTCCCGCCTCCGTGATCGAAATATGCAATGGCTCGGAAGGGACCTCTTGGACTCTCCTCGATAGGGTATGCAAATCGTTTTACTGTTATTTTATTTAATAACATATATGACATATATTGTAATATTTCAGGTGTACATCCCCATATGCTTGCATCCCAGACATTGGCTGCTTGGAGTGTTTGAACTAGACACTATGGTCATGACCCTATATGACAGCGAAAAGGACGGTCTCTGCAAACAACAATTGACAGAGCAGATGCAATCGTTTAAAACAAAACTATATACGTTCTTTTCATTGATCGGGGATCATAGACGTCGCGAAGTGTCAAGTATCTTTCGCACAAAGATGGCCGGCCAAGTACCCCAGCAGACCGGGTTATATGCGGATTGCGGTGTATGGGTATGCCGTAATGTCCAAAAGTTGATAAATAACGAGGAGATATGGGTACCCCCTAACGAAACCGACGATGAGGCAATGAATTTCCGCAGGACATATGGCGGAGTCAATTTATGCGCATTGTCTAATAGGGCCACGTTAGGTTGTTTATGTAACATTAAATAATTGTTATTTTTAGTATTAACTTATTTTGTTAAAGTATTGTGATTGACTTACTGTTTACTTCATTTGGTTTTTGCTAATTTCATCCATTTACTCAACTTTGAGTATCGATATCTCTTTCACACATACTCTATTTTGGACGCATTATATATCATTTCGAAGATCTCATATAGAAGAACATAAACCTACTAAAAGTTAGTTATATATAACACATATATATAAATTTAAATGCGTCCAAAGTTTAGTAAAACCCATATTTCCAACACCTAGTAAGTAGGTTTATGAAACTTGCGATAATCCTAATACAGAGATTATTGGATGAACAAGCATTTATTTCTTGATTATTGGGGTATTGGTTCTTGTTGTTTGGAAGTGATTCATATGATGCAAAAATTGGTATCATGTAATGTAGAACAATATCTATATTATAGAAACTTGCATTTGATAGTACCATATAAATCTGATCTAAATTCTCATTAATTAGCTATGTTTGACTACTTAAAGACTAATTTTCTGCCTAATGAAAGACCTTTATTCAAGAGCAGACGAATATTGCAGTTACTTTTTCAGTGGAATCATGCAGACAACTTTTTCAGAAGAAATCCATAAACACATTCAAATAATAATAATTTAAAACGATTTAATGAATTAGTTAATATATGATTATTATGTTAATGCGATAGGAGTGTAAAACAAAATTGAAAAAAAAATAAGAGATGTACCATAAATTAAATAATTAACTATAAGAGTATGAATTTTAAATATAAAAAATATTTTTTTATGTAGTGTATAACTGTATATGATATATATTAAAATATATAAATCCAAAAAAATTCAAGATTGGGCTCATTTCGAACGTATCGAAGAGACGATTATAATGGTGTAATTTGTTAAAATTAAAACGTATTTTTTTAACGTATTTTAGTTAATAAACGATTATATGTGTTAAATGTAAAATTAAAATAATGAAAGTAAAAGGTATAAAGTAAATTTAGTAAATAAGTATAGGGGTTGAAAGTGTAACATTTCATTTTAAATTCGAAATGGGGTGAAGAGTGCCAAAAATATCAAAATTTTCATAAATGGTCCCTGGAATTTTTCAAAAATGGTCCCTTGCAATTGAAAAGTCACAAAAATAACCCCATCGCGGGATGAGCCCGCGATCGCGGGATTCCATTTTTCAAAAATGGTCCCTGCAAGTTTAAAAAAGTGTCAGAAAGGTCCCTGGCCTGCGATTGCGGGCTCCCATCGCGGATTTTTAGGGTATTTTTGCAAAGTGGGAGAGATTTTGGGTATTTCAGTAAAACATGGTCAAACTTAGGGTATTTTAATTAATTTCCCTAAATATATTGATATGAAAGTTAGAAAGTATAAATAATTCTTACATTAATTATATATGGGGGGCTCAAATTGGAAAGTGGTTCACTTATAGGTGGTATACCATTGTGCTTGTTAGTAATAATTAACATTTTCATTTAATTCATTGGGTAAGATTTTAGTCGATTAAAAAGTATCGTATTCAAAATTTCTATTTGATAAGCACTTATCGGGTAAGAGTCGTCACTCTCACTTACCGGTAAGACTCTCGATCCTTGTCATCGTTCTTATCATATAAGATTATCAATCTTTGTCATGTTCTTTCGATAAGGTAAAGTGAATCGTTAAGCACCTATCAGGTAATCATTTAGTAAACGGCTCGAAAGAATAACTAAGGGGCCGTTTACTAAACACTTACCCGGGTAAGCATTTACCAAGTCACATTACCTACCGGATTGATATGGCAAGGACCAAAAATCTTACCCGGTAAGAGCGAATTCAACTTATGCAAGGACCAAGAATCTTACCCCGGTAAGTGAGTGCGACGACTCTTACCACGGTTAGCGCTTACCGTGTGAATTGTTGCATACGAAACCGATTTGACGGACTAAAATCTTACCCAGTAGATAAGTGATATTGTTAAATTTGATTGGTAATCGTTTACCCGGGTAAACGTTTGGTAAACGGCCCCTAAATTACATTTGATTTATAACATGTTTGAAAGGATTATGTTGACGAGTCATTGTATGTGCGAATTTCATTCAACTCACATCCTTATACACGTCATAAATCACATATTATTTACAATAGAATTATATGTGATTTTCTAGCTCTTACATTCTCATAGTATTAATTGTCTTCTTATTCAACACTCTCTTTAATTTTATATACATATATTATACTCACATTTGGTGTTCATGTTGCAAAAAGGCATTTTGGACCATCAGGGTGTTTAACGAGTAATTGTATACGCAAATACATATCGTTTAAATTAAGAGTTTTTAGAGTATTCCTCAGTTTTCCATTTTCTAAGATTATCCCTTGAACCTGATCGTATATAACTATATATAGGTAGGTTCAAACGAGAACATTAACAAAATAAGCGAATAAGAAAATGGTCAAATCACGTGCAAATTCACATGTGATTTTAAACTAAAAGATGGGTTCGGACGACGTGGCCCGGGGCCTTAGGTCACGACCAAATTCACGTGAATCACATGTGATTTTATACATGATTTTAGTGTAAAATCTCATGTGATTCAATCGTTTTTTATTCTGTTATTTAGTTATTGTTCTCGTATGAACCTGACTATATATATATATATAATAAGATAAGATAAATATTTTATGAACGTCATTTATATATAATATATTAATAAAATAGTGTAAGTATTGGCTCAATTAATGATAAAAAAATATGTTTTAGCTAATATAAAATATTTATCTCACTTCTAATATTTCACAAACAAAAGCCGCCATATTCTTGGTATTTTTTTATTTACACACATCACAGATCAAATTTCCTATCAAAATCTCACGAGACTTAGAAAATCAACAGTAATCGCATATCTTATATTAACCTCTTGTTTGAATAACTTTGATCGATAAGCTAAATTTGAAAACTTCTAGCCACCCCTAAATTAAAATTCTTGCTACACCCTGACCCATCACTCAATTTTAGTAGTAGACAACAAATTATGACACTGATTATAACAAATTTAGGGATAATTGTTAAAAGATAATATTGAAATGTGACCAATCTTGACAATCCAAACAACTAACTTATTTTATTTGTAATGTTATAATTTTACGAGGTCTGTTTGTGACAATTGCTGAAAGATTAAGGATGGCGCTGATAGGCATGATATACAAAAGGGTAGCGGAGCAATAAAGGGTTGCGGGAAGGGCTGTTGTGAAAAGGACCAAACTGCAATTACACACTTGTATATAAAGAATGCGATTTAGGGTTTTGTCATTATCAGATATTATTTTGTTTAGTTTTCTCTCTCGATTTCATTAGTCTTCGTTCTTCAGTATGTGTTAGGGTTTGACATTAACCTTCAAATCTCTTGAAGGTATGGTATGTGTGAGAGAATCTATAGTGGGGATTGCTTTGTAAATGTTGTTCTTAAATAAAGTGTTAGTTTAATGTTTTCTAATATGGTATCAGAGCTAAACGATTCTGTGGTTTAGCTCATCTTCATGACTAATGATAACATGTTAGTTTTTATCACTTCTTGTTAAAATCTTCGTTTAAACACTGATTATCTCGTATTATCTCATCGTTTTTTGTTAAACGCTTTCTATAGAACTTCTCTGTTGAAAATATGTGTAAGTTCTTATGAACATCTTCTGAACAAGATGCTTCTTATCATATTTGTTTAACAAAACGTTTTTCTCTTATTAGTAAGGGTTCTGATCGTAAGTGTCAGATCTTCTTTTCATCTGTTTAACTAGTGTTCTTGCTAAAACAGAATAATCAGTGTGTTTTTCTCTTATTTTTTGTTTAGATCTGGTGTTGACAGATTCTGTTCAAATCACTGTGTTCTGATTTTGGATCTGATCTTATGATCTGGTCAGACGAACTCTCTTGTTAAGTTTTCTCTAGATTTGAATCTTCTCTTTGTAGATTTGGTTCAGATATAGTGTTCTTGTTTTGAATCTGTTATTGTATATCCTGTTCATACGTACTTACTTGTTAAGTTTTCTCTAGATTTGAATCTTCTCTTTGTAGATTTGGTTCAGATCTAGTGTTCTTGTTTTGGATCTGTTATTGTAGATCATGTTCATACGTGCTTACTTGTTAAGTATTTTTCTCTAGATTTGGATCTTCTCTTTGTAGATTTGGTTCAGATCTGGACACTATATTTGTTTCTGAGTTGTTTTTTTGGTCACGTGATCTGTCTTGGGACTGATCATTACATCACCGACTCAGATTTTGTATGTTCTTAAGATCTGAACTCTATCACATTATAGATCTGGTTTAGACTCATTACTTGTACACGCAAATCGCTTCTTCTAGTTACATCAGTTATCATCTGGTTGCTATTAGTTAGTGACTCGAGGAAGATCTTTATAGATCTTGTGAATCGAAGAGATCTTATTTTCCTTTCACTTGTATCTAGGTTATTTTTTCTTTCTCACTTCTGTTATCAAATACTGTGTTATCATCCTGTGATTTGAGGAAGATCGTTAAGGATCTCATGAATCGAAGAGGTCTTTTGTGAAACGGTTTCTTCCTTTGTCATTAGCTAAAATAGCGGAGCTATTCCTGTCCTATGACTCGAGATCCAGAGATCCATTTAAGTATATCTCTGTATTGACGAGGATTTGTATTATATTGGACTGCTCTCTCTGTTTTGTCTCAACCCCATCAGATCTCAGATCTGACTTGAGAATTGGTGTTTGTGACACCCATCAAACCAAAACACTCAGGTTAGCAACTGAATAGCATAATACATGTCTTAACAAGTATAAATAACTCATTATGACTTAATTATGATGGCTAAGGTTTTAGTTTCCTAAGAATTCCGACAGTGTGCTTAGAAAATCTAGTTACCGCACGTAACCGCTTAAGCTGTCTTATAAAATGCCGATTGGAACAATTAACATTTAATTATAACCATAATAATGATAAGAGGAGTAAATATATAGTTTATATATACCCAAATCTAAAATTTAAAACTTTAAATAATCAAACCAAAAATTAAGTAGATAAATGAGGTTTTAGCTACTTTAAATCAAGCTTTTTATAAAATTACATAATATATATACTTGTACAATATTAATTAACACTTAATAAAAAAAACCAGAAAAATTGGGCCCAAATTCGGCCCCTTATGTGACCCAACACACTCCCATATTAATTCTTCCAAATTCTCAAGAAAACTCCTCATTTCCTACTTCTCTCTCTCTCTCTCTACATTCAAACCTTGAACATTCTCTCTTCCCTCTCTATCTCCTGCCGAATTCAGCCCAAAACCTCCCAAGAATCATCCAATCTTTGAAGATTTTGAAGGTAAACAACAACTCTAGAGTGGGTAAACTCATCTCCCTTATGTTCTTCTTCAATTTCTTCCTTTTTCTTCTAATTGTTCCTTCTTTTTCTTACTTAATCTTCATGACTCTTAAGTTCTGGAAAATAGGACCTTCATGGACCTTTTAATGGTAGATTAATCACCAATGACATATTAAATGTCAAGCAAATGGTGATAATCCATAATCCATACAACTAGAACTCAAGAAAATGAAGTTTTGACTACATGCATGTGGATTTTGCTATAATCTGAGATGTGTGAGTTCATGCATGTGTTCATACAAGTTAAAGGATGATTTTGACCTAAAAATCTATGATAAAGTAATGGTAAATAAGTTTTCAAATCAAAGAAAATCATATGAGTGAAAATAAAGAACTAAAAACACTCATTCTTCATGAAAGAGCATTTTTAGTTTCTGGCAGATTACATGCATGAACTTCATCCGACCATATCTTGTAAAATAATTAACTAAATGATATGATTCTTCTTCTGGAGCTTTGTTTATTGAGTTATGTTTCAAACCCAAGTGGTTTCATGTAAAAACTCGGAGATTTGACCCTTCATCTACCCATATCAAATAAAGAGTGCAAAGACAATCTGACAGAGAAAAATCTCTACTTAAATCACTCATAACTCTCTTATTATTCCACTAAAATTCTTGATTTTTCTTCTGGAAATTATTTTAATGAGTTATAGTTTAAACAAAAGTGGATTCACAAAAAAATATTAAGAATTAAGGTCTCAACCATTCAAACCAAGATAAGTGTGCAAGAAACCAGAATCTGACATGATAAAGTCTCTATCTTAAAACAGTCATAACTCCCTTAATATATAACCAAAAATGATGAAATTTTTCTGGAAGATACATATGTGAGTTAAGTTTAAAACCAATTTGAATCACTGAAAAATGTTGAGATTTTACCCTCCAAATGGACGTGACAAAAAGAATGTGCAGGCTGTCTTGGTGACTGTGACACTTAAACTTAATCATAATGATTAAAATACCTAACCACCTCTAAAACTGGTGATACTTATGTCAAAAGTTCCCTAAGACATTAAGTTTAAGTATATAAAAATTTTATTAAATAAAAAATTCGAGAAAACATTTAATTATGACCATAAGTGGACTTATATTTCTGCCATCAGAAAAGTAAAAACCCTAATTCAAGAAAAAGAGATTTTTAGGAATATTAAAAGATAAAAAGCATATAAATTGTAGATTTTGTCAAGACCCCAAATAAGAACAATACATACATATATATATATATATATATAAATGTATGAATGTTACCCAAATAAATAAGAGATTTATAAAAATTCGAACTTAGGATAAAACACAAGATAATTAAGAAATACAAATAAATATGTATAATTAATGAAAGGATTCATCATGAAGGAATTATAAAACATGGTACAATGGATTAAATGCTATGTACAACATATAAATTAATTATGTAACAATAAAATTCTACAAACCTTTTAAACCAATAATTTACTTGAGATCAACAACGCGAAATAATACTTACACTTAATAACTAACACTAAGGCATTTTATAAGATATGATGAGCTAAGCAATGTGTTAGCCCTAAGAGTTAGACCCAAAACTGATAATGTGTTTCACTTCCATAGGAAGGACCTAGAACCGGGCATTTGGGCAACCGTGCGACAACTCTTGGAAATCCTTGCTGAACATTGTGAGTTTTCACAGCCCCTTTTTACTCTTTTGTTACAATTTAGGGTGAAAAGCATGATATTGAATTTCAAATTGATTGAATTATGCTATGAAATGTTGAACCTTAAATTTAATTGTTTGTGCACTAAGGTATGTATACTTTTTTATGTGCTTGAGTTTTAAATGAAAAAGTCCCCACTTGTTAGACACTACTTATTAACTCATTATGAGCCAATGGTATTTGTGGGTAGCGCTATTTAGATTGACAACCCTACTTTAAGCTGACGAGCTAGAAGTGCACTTTACCAGTAACAACAATGGTCTTACCCATGTGGAATTATTTCACCGCTGAGGTAGGACGTGAATAATATAAGGGGCGTTGGTTTGTCAGAAGGTTTGGTAGTGGCTCAATGCTATGACGTCATTGCATACATTATACCTTGTGTAAATACTCGAACAACTGGTTACTTAAACTTCGTGTGAACAAACGTTTCACAATAACAATTTTTGCATACAAATTTATTTTTAGTGCATATGAAAACCTGTGAACTCACCAACTCTTTGTAGTTGACCCTTTTCTTTTATCATGTTTTTCAGGTACTAATAAATAAGTGAAGGCATGTAGGGTGCATATTGTGTGATGACATCAACACCAAGAACCTTAAAACTTCTTTTGTTAATTTTTGTAACCGCCATAATGTAACGTCCCAAAAATTACAAGCGAATTTAAATTTTTAAATAAACAATTCATTGATAACAACTCAATAAATGATCCCAACGTTTCGTTTGCAAACACATAATTAATGTCTTTATAAAATAAAACCAGCGGAATAAACGTTTAATTATTAAAATCATAAAGCAACCAGCTCTTCTCGCGCGCCAGTGTGTACTCGTCACGCCTTGGAGCCGCCCGTACCTGAAACCACAGTTTATTGGGAAAGGGTAAGCACGAAGCTTAGTGAATTCCAACACATGCGCAGATAGGAATTATATACACATCACCCCTATCCGCACATAAGCAACAACATCACAGTTACATAAAACGAGTAAACATCTACAAGTAATTATGCATCCAACACCTCAGTACCATCGATGCCTCGGTCCCACCGAATTGTAATGTATCCAACACCTCAGTACCATCGAGGCCTCGGTCCCACCGAATTGTAATGTAACCAACACCTCAGTACCATCGAGGCCTCGGTCCCACCGAATTGTAATGTAACCAACACCTCAGTACCATCGAGGCCTCGGTCCCACCGAATTGTAATGTAACCAACACCTCAGTACCATCGAGGCCTCGGTCCCACCGAATTGTAATGTAACACATTTATACCAAGCATTCAAACCAATCAAATATTACACACCACAAACAACTAGTTCACACCACAAAGACAATAGTACATACAAACTATTATGACATGCATACAACCCCTAACTACACAGTGAGAGAACTCACCTCGAATGCGCGCCCAGCTTAACAACACAATTCAAGCTCCACAATTACGGTCACTTCCCAGCACCTAAACGCATGTTAAAACGTGTCAATACGAGACCCGGACCCTATGGCACGACACACGCTTAAACCGTCACTAAAACTATCTTCCGATCACCCAAAACAGGCCTGTTCGGGACCTGTTTCGACCCCTTTAAACCCAGAAAATTCCCAATATTATTTCATGACCAGAAAGTACTCAGAGTTAGGATTCCGAGGACATATAATACGCCTCCTAACGATTTTTCTACAATTTACTACGGATTTTACAAAAACAGTTTCCAGAACAGCGAAATTCAGCACCTTTCAGTATAAAACGACAATTTGACCCATGCTACGCCCCGAACTGGGTTTTGCACAAAACACATAAAAGTTTCTAAACTCAAAAAGGGAACTTTTGACACCTATTTCACCCCAAACCGAGTTACGAGCAGAAAGTTATGACCATGACAAAACAGTGGCAGATTACAACACTGTCGGTTTACCGACCTGCTGTAAAAACAGAAGTTTTCCGCCTAGCTAGGGGCCGAACCAGCCTTTCGCTAAAACACGAAAAACGTGACCGACACAGAATGTGAACCGAGGACACCAGAATCGCCTCAATCCGAGCTACGACGGAAAAGTTATGGCCGTCGCAAAACAGTGGCAGACAAACGTTTTCACATAAAATAACAAAAGTTGTTTATAAACCCATTAAGCCAAAGCTTAACCCAAACAGCCCCGAACAGCCTACAAGCTTACTGGAAAGGGCTATACTACGCTGGACAACAACCGAGCACCACCCACTTCCGCCTCCGGCAGCGGTGATGGTTGGCGGCGGCGACGATGGTTACGGTAACCCTTCCGGCGAGACCTTCCAACGTCGCCCATCCCGACTCACCCGCAACCACACTCCCGCACACACACCCGCACACCTTCACGCGTCTGCACCACCCCTCTGCCGCCACCACAGCGGCGTGCAGCGGCGGCCCCACCGCCGGCATCCGTGGCTGCGGCGGTGGTGGTGGTTTACGGCGTTCCGACAACGAAATCACAACGAAAGAGAACGGGAACACGGGATTACCTCAACGTGACTTCTCCTCCACTCTTTTCCGGCAGAAACGTGACGACTCTCTCTCCTCTTTCCGGCGCCTCTCTCTCTCCGACGAACTCTCTTTCCGGCGAACTCTCTCTCCTCTTTCCCTTGCCGGCGATCACCCCTCACACTCTCGTTCTCTTTTCGCTTTCTCTTACGGCCGTCGACAACAATGGGAGGGGAGGGAATGGGTTACGATCGAGAGAGACGTGAGGGAGGAAGGGAGCCGTAGGGTTCTTCTTTCTCTCCTTCTTTCCTTCCTAATCACGACTAAAAAAAAACACACAAACACAAAGGTCACGTTTTTTTTTTGGGTTTTGCATGGGCCACACACTACTTTGGCCCATTGACACTTTTGGTCCCTCAATAATTCCTTCTCGCAATCTAACTAATGTTTTTACATAATTAACGATTAGGTCCAAATCGTCTAACCCCGTTAAATAAAACTTTAAAAAGGGAAGAATTAAAACAAAGAAATTACATACCGGGATACGGGCTTTACAACTCTCCCCCACTTGGATTAGACTTCGTCCTCGAAGTCTATGCCCATTAATATCTATAGATAGCTCTCCCTCATCTCAACCTCAGGTTCCCAAGTCCACTTGAAACCCCTTCTAAAACTTTTCGAATACTATTCTTACTAACGTACTTTTTCTAAGACACTGGGATTATGATCGACAGAACACCCCAACAATTGAAATCATTCCTAGCCAAGCGACTTCGGTTGTCCCCCAACCTTAGATATTCCAAACATTCCGATTCAAATTTCAAGCTCTAACCATTCTAAAGGTGCTCACCAATATGCCTTATAGGATACTCGAATCCGATCATACTTACCAACAACTGTCGATTAACCTCTACGAGTTCTAAAAGGCTCCCAAAATTTATTTCACACGAATCGTCAAACCAGTAAACTGATAATCACCCACGAAGGTCATTCCACCACAACCATTCATCACAAGTAGGCATCTCAGGGTTACTACTACCATCACCATAATTATTTTAAAAATCGGCTACAAATCTCCGATTACACTAAAGGTGTTTGGCCTTAAGCCCAAAAGTCGACGCCCTAATATACTACTTACTTCAAAAAGGTTACTGCGCATTTATTCTCTTAATTACAAAGGGCATCATTCCCTTAACCGACACTATTCGGTCTACACTAACAACACGTGTGGAATACCCAATCTTCCACCGTCTACTTATCCTCCACGCTCGCTCTAGGAAACCTAGTTACACTGTATCAAGATACGCCTTAACGCCTACCTCCCAGGTACGTCTCAAGGCCCGGCACATCGGAACTACCTCTCAGGTAAGTGCCCAAGACTATATCCTCCCAGTGCCTACTGGAAAGTCAAGGTCATAACACATGAATACCGGGGTCCCACCCCGAAATACTCAACCGACCATTACCAACGACTGACTGACATGACCAAGGATCCAATGCAAAACAGTCTACCAACAACATGCACATCCCAGAATGACTCACTCACCCAACATGTAAATACGCAACGTGCAATAAGTGCAAAACTGTGCAACAAAACAACCCATCAATAAAACTTCACGTCGAGCCATTAAAAACCGTGCAATTGACCCATGACTATCTCAAAGTCAAAACCGAGCAAAATGCTCCACGTTTGCTAGACCCATAAGTCGGTCAAAAACGCGTTTAAATAAAGTTTAAGCAAGCAATACTCTTAAATAACATTAGTCCCAAACTCGACACGAGTTAAACAAAAGAGTTTTCCAAAAGGACTCACACCCTTAAAATTCTCAAAATGACACATAACACTTATAAGCGCACTTCCCAAATGGTTTACAAAATCATTTACAAAATATTCTCAACGTCAAGATTTTTCATTTCAAAAAAGACCGTAAGCAATAAAACTACTATTACCAGGTCGGTAGTTACGCAAAAATGGACACGCTCGTCCCACATATGAAAATCATGTTGAAAATCATTTCATTGCAGCTTAGTTTACTCACAAAACGTAAAGCGAAATAAATAATTTCTTTGAAAATGAACCGTCACGGTTCTAGTATGAATTGACTCGTGACATGTATTTAAAGTAATCGCTCGACCTTACACCGGGTGCGACAAAAGTGTACACATAATTTCAAAATCAGTTCCACGACCTTTGACCCCAAAATTTCTCTTTTTTCAACATAAAATGTCGTGGCACAGGGTTCACCCACAAATCTTACGCGCGTCGGCTAGTCATACCAAATAATGAAATGGTTTACAAATATATCTTTGTTAAAACACAATTGCCTCGTGTAAGTTGCAAACTTGAAGACAGAAACCAGTCCGCTTCTAATAATTGGAAATATCGACTAAAAACCTCGTAAAAACTCAAACTGGGGGCAGGCATGCAAGCTTGTAACACTTCCTCAAGTTTCGTACTTGGGACATATAATGTCAAAACATTATAGTTTAAAAAAATGTATTTATCGAAAATGCTCAAAATACTCGTTTCCTCCAAAGCAAAAGTTTTTAATTTCCCAAAAAAAAATGAACGGTAATTCTAAATTAACCGAATGCCAAAAATCTACGCATTTATATTTCCAAAATATAACACATTGTAATCGTATGCATGATGTTTACAACATTAAAACACTCCTTGGATCAAATGGTCTTTCATTTTGACAAAAAGGAACTAAAGCATTTTCATGCACGACTCGTTCATCAAAATGTCGGGAACAAAGGTTACCCCAGTATGCATACCCCTAAGTCGATAAATCGCATTTTCATGGAAATGTCAATAAAACCTTTAGCTGACTAAAAAGCGCACTACACAACTCCTTATGAAATGTTACCAAAATTCCTCCATGCACCACTTATGTCACGCATGAATCAATCCACACACTGAACTATTTGCAATAAAACACTTAGTAATTCAAACTCTCGAACGAAAAGTTAAGCGACACTAGAATTCCAAACTCATTTTAGACAAATCACTAAAATAGCCTTTAAACAGACATCGTGGAATGTAACTTTCCGTCTCGACTCTAACACATGTGGAGGAGTTCCAATGTTAGAGTCTCAAGCCGTAGTCACTTACCCAACATCTTAACCACCACAAAACACGGATATTATCGTACCCGAAAGAACCGTTGGAAAATAATCAAATGAAACAATCTTTTACAAAGTTTTCAACTCCCGTGATAAAACGGTTTCAAGCGTTTTCAAAACTATAATTCGAAATCTTGTGTGTGTGCTAAACATTTCCCAAAGTTTCAAAACACAATCCATATAAGGATTGGAAACACAAGGATTAGTTAATGCAATCCTATTTTCAAAATAAACTCTGTGCACGACTCAGTCGACGTTCAACGTCTCGACTCATGCTCCTCTCTACCTTTCCAATCCACTATCGTCCTCCGGACATTTAAGCCTCTTAGGGCAAGATGGAAAATTACGTCAAATAATCCTTACGATTTTTTTCCTCAAATCAAAATCGGCTCTATAAGCCTATGACTCTAGCACAATCTTCCATCTTGGTTCGAAATGATCTGCTTACAACAAATATCATCCTTATCGTCACTCCAAGTGACTAATACTATAATCGTCTTTCTATTCCAACGACTGGCAGTTTAGAGCCTTCGACACTACCCCAACGATCATCCCATCAAAGCAAGTCAAGTACACACATGTACCAGTGGATCTACTATATTTGTCTCTCCTCGTGACGGCTATTCAGGGTAGATAATACAACGCGTTATTAGCACATAACAACGCACACTAACAACACTCGCGCCCAACTCCTTGGATTCCTCGTGACTTCCCCGACTCGAGCATTGATCCTGTGCTTCCGGTAGTAGGAGCTCTACTACTACCTTCCACACCTATCATCACTCGTTCCGAGTCCCATCCCAAGGATCCAAGTAGTTTCTCGCCGAAACTATACACATAATACAATTAATCCACACATGCCAGTTCGAGAACATATCCTAAACAGGCAAACTCATACAACTACTGTATATATAATAAACCATCGGTCACCCCGATCATGCAACACAATTAAATATATAATTAACCATATGCCTGCACCAACATATACATCCACCCTTCCCAGCTCCCTAGGAATTTCCTCTTATCCCACTACCCTTGCTACTACCGAATCCCTACTAATTATGACGAGTGACCTTGCGAATACCCGATTATATGCAGTGCGAAATAAATAGACAGTCGAATACAAGACTCTATCCTAGAACGGTTGGACTCAAACAAGAGCTGCGCAATAGAACTAAATCGAATATTCTAAGGCTATAAATCTCTTACTGCATACAACCTAGAGGGCATCCACTTAGTAACCTATCATAATTCGCATAAATTCCTAATAGCAAGCAGTTCAACATACCGCATAGTGTCAACAACAGGCAATCTAGCATGCATACTCTATGATCTAGAAAGCAATGAAACACTAAGTACTGTACCTTTCCCCTTTGGCTCCGGCTGACTGTACACATTGCGCCTCCAATCACTGTTTCTCAAACGGATCTTTCCTTCGTTTTATTTCCCAAAAACTTTAAAGAAAATTTTTATAGCCGCAAACTTGAGATCAAACACACCGAAATGCGTTTGATTCACTCAAGCCGTGCTCTGATACCAAGTTGTAACGTCCCAAAAATTACAAGCGAATTTAAATTTTTAAATAAACAATTCATTGATAACAACTCAATAAATGATCCCAACGTTTCGTTTGCAAACACATAATTAATGTCTTTATAAAATAAAACCAGCGGAATAAACGTTTAATTATTAAAATCATAAAGCAACCAGCTCTTCTCGCGCGCCAGTGTGTACTCGTCACGCCTTGGAGCCGCCCGTACCTGAAACCACAGTTTATTGGGAAAGGGTAAGCACGAAGCTTAGTGAATTCCAACACATGCGCAGATAGGAATTATATACACATCACCCCTATCCGCACATAAGCAACAACATCACAGTTACATAAAACGAGTAAACATCTACAAGTAATTATGCATCCAACACCTCAGTACCATCGATGCCTCGGTCCCACCGAATTGTAATGTATCCAACACCTCAGTACCATCGAGGCCTCGGTCCCACCGAATTGTAATGTAACCAACACCTCAGTACCATCGAGGCCTCGGTCCCACCGAATTGTAATGTAACCAACACCTCAGTACCATCGAGGCCTCGGTCCCACCGAATTGTAATGTAACCAACACCTCAGTACCATCGAGGCCTCGGTCCCACCGAATTGTAATGTAACACATTTATACCAAGCATTCAAACCAATCAAATATTACACACCACAAACAACTAGTTCACACCACAAAGACAATAGTACATACAAACTATTATGACATGCATACAACCCCTAACTACACAGTGAGAGAACTCACCTCGAATGCGCGCCCAGCTTAACAACACAATTCAAGCTCCACAATTACGGTCACTTCCCAGCACCTAAACGCATGTTAAAACGTGTCAATACGAGACCCGGACCCTATGGCACGACACACGCTTAAACCGTCACTAAAACTATCTTCCGATCACCCAAAACAGGCCTGTTCGGGACCTGTTTCGACCCCTTTAAACCCAGAAAATTCCCAATATTATTTCATGACCAGAAAGTACTCAGAGTTAGGATTCCGAGGACATATAATACGCCTCCTAACGATTTTTCTACAATTTACTACGGATTTTACAAAAACAGTTTCCAGAACAGCGAAATTCAGCACCTTTCAGTATAAAACGACAATTTGACCCATGCTACGTCCCGAACTGGGTTTTGCACAAAACACATAAAAGTTTCTAAACTCAAAAAGGGAACTTTTGACACCGATTTCACCCCAAACCGAGTTACGAGCAGAAAGTTATGACCATGACAAAACAGTGGCAGATTACAACACTGTCGGTTTACCGACCTGCTGTAAAAACAGAAGTTTTCCGCCTAGCTAGGGGCCGAACCAGCCTTTCGCTAAAACACGAAAAACGTGACCGACACAGAATGTGAACCGAGGACACCAGAATCGCCTCAATCCGAGCTACGACGGAAAAGTTATGGCCGTCGCAAAACAGTGGCAGACAAACGTTTTCACATAAAATAACAAAAGTTGTTTATAAACCCATTAAGCCAAAGCTTAACCCAAACAGCCCCGAACAGCCTACAAGCTTACTGGAAAGGGCTATACTACGCTGGACAACAACCGAGCACCACCCACTTCCGCCTCCGGCAGCGGTGATGGTTGGCGGCGGCGACGATGGTTACGGTAACCCTTCCGGCGAGACCTTCCAACGTCGCCCATCCCGACTCACCCGCAACCACACTCCCGCACACACACCCGCACACCTTCACGCGTCTGCACCACCCCTCTGCCGCCACCACAGCGGCGTGCAGCGGCGGCCCCACCGCCGGCATCCGTGGCTGCGGCGGTGGTGGTGGTTTACGGCGTTCCGACAACGAAATCACAACGAAAGAGAACGGGAACACGGGATTACCTCAACGTGACTTCTCCTCCACTCTTTTCCGGCAGAAACGTGACGACTCTCTCTCCTCTTTCCGGCGCCTCTCTCTCTCCGACGAACTCTCTTTCCGGCGAACTCTCTCTCCTCTTTCCCTTGCCGGCGATCACCCCTCACACTCTCGTTCTCTTTTCGCTTTCTCTTACGGCCGTCGACAACAATGGGAGGGGAGGGAATGGGTTACGATCGAGAGAGACGTGAGGGAGGAAGGGAGCCGTAGGGTTCTTCTTTCTCTCCTTCTTTCCTTCCTAATCACGACTAAAAAAAAACACACAAACACAAAGGTCACGTTTTTTTTTTGGGTTTTACATGGGCCACACACTACTTTGGCCCATTGACACTTTTGGTCCCTCAATAATTCCTTCTCGCAATCTAACTAATGTTTTTACATAATTAACGATTAGGTCCAAATCGTCTAACCCCGTTAAATAAAACTTTAAAAAGGGAAGAATTAAAACAAAGAAATTACATACCGGGATACGGGCTTTACACATAATTTCTTTTGGAACAAGTTGGTTAAGATGTTGTATTGCATTAACTTGTACTACTTTATTAAATGTTGTGGTTGGTGTTGTCTGTTACCTTTTGAATGAAACCCTACGCTGTTATACCTCGTGTTTCCGCTTTAGCGGGGTGTCATAGTGTTAGACTGGTTCTCTTTTCTCAGTTTGTTCAAGAGTATTCTGGACCTATTTGGACTTTACTTACTCTGGATTTCTCTTTGAGATTCCAGATTGCTCATCATCTTTTTCCGTTGTGCTTCACTCATTCCTCACTGTAAGCTCGTTCTGTTTTCTTACTATTCATTGGAACCACTGTAAGTCTTCGTTTACCCCTCAGTATGTTGGTGTTATTTTTTTGGATAACTGAGTGGTGGACTTGACCTACCATCCATTGAGTGGCAAGGAATCCTGTCTGTGAGCCCTCAGTTTTTATCCTTGTGTGCTTATCATTCTTATATTGAGTGTTCACTATGAATGGAGCTGAATCTCCTAAGACTCCAGAGACTCAATCTCTGATTGGGAAGCTGGACTTTGGAGATCCCCTATATCTCCATCCTAGTGACACTACAGGTGTTTCTACTCTGAATATGAAACTTAGTGGGACTGATAATTACAAGGTCTGGTCATGTGCTATGACTCTGGCCTTGGAAACTAAAAATAAGTTTGGTTTTGTTGACGGACCTGTTATCCGTCCTAAGGACAACGATGTCATTGCTAGACAATGGGATAGGTGTAACTCAGTTGTCTTATCCTGGATCCTTAACTCTATTTCTGAGGAACTGTTTGTGAGTCAGGTATTTTCTAAAATAGCCTTTGAGGTTTGGATTGAATTAAAGGAAACTTATGATAAAGTCGATGGCTCTGTCACTTTTAATCTACATCAGAAAATTAACTCTTTAAGTCAAAATGGAGTCTCTGTTTCCGACTATTATCACAAGTTAAATGCACTATGGAAACAGTTTGATGCGTTGGTCAAACTGCCTTCATGCACGTGCAATGCCTCTCATGCTTTTTCTAAACATAATCAATTAATCAAGTTAATGCAGTTTTTGATGAGTCTCGATGATCATTATGCACACATTCGAAGCAACATTTTAACCACTGATCCATTGCCATCTGTCAAAACTGCATTTTCCTTGATTTCCAGGGAAGAATCTCACAAAGGTGGGACTCGATCCTCTGAAACCAAGGGTCAACATTCGGCCTTTTTTGGAAAAACAAATGGAAATAAGAAAATGTTTAGAAAAAAACCACTTAACTGTAAGCACTGTGGGTTAAATGGACACACAATTGAAAGATGCTACAAGTTAATTGGTTTTCCAAAAGATTTTCAGTTCACCAAACCAAAAAATGGACAGTCATTCAAATCGTCTGTTGGTAATTGATAGGCGGGTTTACACCCCCTAAATCTAACCGCAAGTGTACGGGTCGAATCAAGTAATAATACTGAAAGTACGAGTATCGAACACAGGGAACTAGGAACTAAGTATCACAATGACTATAAGATCTATTAACTGAATGGCCGCAATTTTGAGTTGTTGGTACTAAACTAAGTAATTGCAAATAAGTAAATCAAACACGAGACAGTAGATAACTTGAGGAAACTTTGGATATAGAAAACAGTTGAGGGTTGGAAATCCTAAGGTTTTCACATATAACCACTTGATTCAAAACAATTACCAGCTATTCCCTTTAATGAATACCCAATCTATAAAATCACCGTTGTTCATTCTCAAGCAACAACGGGTTTTATCTTGAAAACACAAGTTGTATCTCTCGATCTCAACCTATGGAATTCAAAACACATTAAACTCAAGAATTAAATGAGACTAAGGCTTACTTGGTATATCTCTATCCAATTTCTCACCTTAGGCATGCAATTCTAGTTCTGGTTATCAATTAATTCTCTCGAACTTAATTGCTAACAAACAAATCAGATGTAAATTGGCAAAACTCACAAAAGCATTAAAATCCAAATCACATGCTTCATTAAAATAGGAAAAACTGATAAAAGTCTCAAGTCACATGTTCATACGCTTTAAACCAAATTCATTCCAACCCCCAACATCTAAAGATTAGTTCATGTTGGTGGTGGACTCAAACATAAGAAAAGGGGATGAAAAAGTGTGTGTAAACATCGTGATTGTAAACGTAAAGAAAATACTGTTGACTCCCTTCTCTCGGCTCTGATCCGCTTCGCGTGGTGAACTTCTCCGCAATCGACCCTCTATCGTGGCTACAAAGGACGTAAAAAGTCTCTGAAAATCGCCCCCAAGCTGCCTCCCGTCGTACGTATCGAGATAATGACCTAATTCCGGAAAACATCAACTATAGAAACGAAACAGGGCTTGCGCGGTTTGTCCCGCGGCTTCAAGCCGCGTGGAAAGCCGCGCGCTTTCTTGAGACTTCCGGGTCAGGTCTGGTTCATGGTTCGGGCACGGGTCTTGGGCTTGGATCTCGAGCTTCCGTTGGGCTTCGTTTTGGACTCTCTGTTGGCTCTTTTCCGCTTCTTTTTCTCGATGTTCATCTTCTTTCGGATAGCCTGCACATTTCACTAGATAAACCATAAAATCTCGTCTTTTTGCTAGAACACAAGCCAATCTCATTGGTTTGAGGACCGAAAATAACGCTGAAAAGTGGCGTTATCAACAACCCCAAACCGAGCGTTGCTTGTCCTCAAGCAAATTAGCGATAAAATAGAATAAAAGCATATATCAGTGAAAAATAATAACTGCACAACTCTCAATCGGTACCACGTAATGCACTGGTGATTTCCCATACCCGTGAATGCCTATGTCACTCTCGCCTCATCCTTATTCTGTTTGATCTATGGCCTTCCATTGTGAGTTGAACTCGTGACTGCTCCGATTACATTAGGGTCGTACTAGGTCCAACCATACTAGGGAAAACATTTCACCTCGACCCTACCTCACGGGATACTCTCATTTCACTCGAACCTAGGTTGTCGCACATGTTGTCATGTATCAGGAAGTTATGTGCAAGAATACTCGAAAATTACATGACAACTCTAATGAAAGACACACAATTGTCCAAAAAGTTGATCTCAGAAGGGAATCAAGTAGCAAGACAGGGACTATCAGTAAAGGTGGTCGTATACTCTAATCACGTTTTCCAGAAGATCATCCAGGTCTTTACAAGGGTTGTAATGGGGTTAAGGTCATGGCTAAGAAACGAAGGGTAAACGGATCAAAAATCCTCGGTGTGTCAACCATTAGCAGTTCTGACATTCTTGACTTCACTTTCTATCACTTGGCCCTCTTTGTCACTACTGGAGTCGCTTTGACTCTCTTATTTTCTGCTGTAGTTACTATCTAACTAGCTGATTTTTAATTTTTTTTTGTGGGGCATCATTGGCCCTCTTTATTTGATTGGGGCTGCATTGGCCCTCTTTTATAACTTTTGGGTTAAGAATGACCCAATCTATTCTCATAACTGGCCTGTATACTTTTTCTTTTCTACTCTATCCTGCGCTGTTCATTACTGCCTCTGATTGACACACTTTCGGAGAAGGGTTGGTTAAGGTTTTTGGCTCGGGTTTAATGGTGGGTCTGAAATGAACAAGTGGTGAGTGTTTGGCTACGAAAGGGGTTTTGGGTACACACAATGGGTCAAAAGGAACGATAGATAAAAATGGGTTAAACATACACACACTTCCTGGAATCATCTCTTAAGGTCCACACGATATGGTCTACTACACCCTTACCCAATATCCTGATGGTTGTCTTTGTTACTCAATGCAATATTATAGCGAGATCACTCAATAATCACGACAAGGAATTTGAAAAAGTGTATATGAATTTCGTGTTTAAACCCCTCGAAACGAAGTACGTCTTTTAGGCTCAAATCTCGCTATTGGGTGGTCTCCACTAATGTCTAGTCATGCCTTTTCCCGGTCCTTCCCTAATGGTGACGTTACTATCACAATATTCTTCCCACAATGGCCAGTCTCAATCATTCAAAACAAAAATTTAGCTACTATGATCTAACCATTCAGAAGTGCAGGAAATCTACGTGCATAAACGTGGGCCCGATTGGGCAACCCTAAACCTTACCCACACATTGTCCCCAATGTGTAAGTAAAGGTGTAGGCGATGCGACACAAATCATTATGCAGTTATTACAGTCATCAAGCAGGAAAGGCAAAGCACTAACACAATACATCAAAAAGCGAGCCCAGAGTTTTTCAAATATGGCCACCCCAAACCTAGGTCATGGCCTAGGTTTGTTAATTAAAGCCAACCCCAAACCTCGGTAAAACCGAGGTTTGCACAGGAGTAAAAGTGAGTGTGTAGATGTTGAAAGGTGAGGCACCCCAAACCTAAGTGAAACTTAGGTTTGTTGCATCTCGTTTAACTAAAAGGAACCAAAACATCATACACCACTCGTTAACATACAGAGTTAGAACATACCTGTTTGCCCGGACGGAGGAGATTCTCATGAAAGATTTGAGCGACCAGTTGAGAGACATTGGAGAGGATGGAGAGAGAATGCAGAAACAAAAGAGATCAAAGCAAAAGACGAACGAAGCAAAGAAACGAAACACACAAAGCAAGAAAGGAAAAAAAACACAGCACAAGAGCATTTAGAAGCATCAGGGGGACCCACGCGGTTTAGGCCGCGACCTTATCCCGCGGGGTATCCCGCGTAAGTATCTGTTTCAGCAAAACATCCAGAGACCCCCGCGGTTTGGCGCGCGGCCAAAACCGCGTAAGTCTTTGTTCCATTTTATATATATATATATATATATAATTAACACTCAAAAACGCAAATCATAAAAAGAAAAACGAAAAAATCAAACCTCGGTGGGTTGCCTCCCACCTAGCGCCTTGGTTTCGGTCGTGGTTCGACCTTCCTTCTGATCACTCCTTCGGCTTTCCTTGATTATCGGATTCCTCTTCACTTCTACCTCTTTCACTCTCGAACATCTTGAATATTACTTTTTCGTCGCCAACCCTCAAGGTCATCTCGCCTTCTTCCATGTCAATTAGTGCTTTGCTCGTGGCCAGGAATGGTCTCCCCAATATTAGCGAAACCTCTTTGTCTTCATCAATATCCAGTACCACGAAGTATACCGGAAAGTAGAACTTGTCAACTTTAATCAGCACGTCTTCTATCACTCCATATGGATATTGGATTGAGCTGTCAGCGAGTTGGAGGGTCATATTCGTTAGCTTCACTTCCCCCAAGCCAAGTTTCCTGAAAATAGATAAAGGCATTAAATTTATACTTGCTCCTAGATCACATAATACCTTATCAAAATAAAGATTTCCATGATGAATAGGGATAGTGAAACTCCCTGGATCCTTAAGCTTCGGGGGAAGCTTATGTTGGATGATCGCGCTACACTCTTCAGTCAGTGCCACCGTTGCATGCTCCTCAATCTTCCTCTTGTTGGAGAGGATTTCTTTTAAGAACTTCACGTAGGAGGGCATTTGTGCCAACGCATCTGCAAAAGGGATGTCAATATGCAATTTCTTAAAAACTTCAAGGAATTTAGAAAAGTTTAGATCATCTCTGTGGGCTTTAAGCCAATTTGGATATGGCACTTTTGGAGCTGCCGGCTTGACCGGTGGTTGCTTTGGCATAGTTGGCTGCTTTTTCTTCTTCTCTTTACTCTTCAAGTTCTCCTTAAACACAATACCTTCATTGGCTTCCAACTCATCCATATCTACGATCTCCATATCTTGCCTTTTGGGCTCGGTTTCCTTTGATGACGGTTCTCGTGTAGGCTCCTTGATCAGCTCCTTGCCACTTCTCAGATAAATGGCTTTGCACTCTTCCCGGGTTTTCCTTTTGGTTTGACTCGGAAAGGTTCTGGGAGCTCGGTTTTGTAGGGCTTCAGAAATTTGCCCCACTTGCCTTTCAAGGAGCTTTATGGATGCCGTGTTCTGATCAGTAGTTGCCTTGACCGTGTTAACCGTGCTTGCTAACTCTTCAACCGTGCCATCCATCTTTGTCATAAACTTCATCATCATATCCTCTAACCCCGGTTTCTTCTCCACGGATGGTCCTTCGTCGAATTTCCTTTGATTGAAACCTGGAGGACGGTAAACATTGTTAGATTGAGAAGAATTAGAATGGTTAGAAGAATTACCGTATTGTTGTTGCCCTTGAGGTTGACTCCATGAAAAATTAGGGTGTTTCTTCCACCCTTCATTGTAGGTATTTGAGAAAGGGTCGTTCCTCGGCTGGTTGTTCCGATTTTGCAAAAATTGAACCTGTTCAGGTTCTTGAGGAGCGGGGAATACTTCCGGACTACTTCCCTTCAAATGGTTTGTGATAGAGGCTAACTGAGCTTTTATCACCTTCAACTCTTCCGATTCTTGAACATTAGCTACCCGTCTGATAGAAGATCGGGGGTGGCATAGCTATGTTCGGCTAAGTTCTCGATCAACTCAATTGCTTCTTTATATGTTTTATTCATGAGAGCTCCACCCGCTGCAGCAGTGATGTCATTCTTGAACTGCGGGTGAAGGCCTCCAAAGAACGTCTGAATAATTACCCAGCCGTGTAACCCATGATGCAGACACTTTTTCAACATGTCTTTATATCGCTCGCATGCCTCGTATAGAGTCTCTTGGTCCCATTGAGCGAAGTGGGTAATATCGGCCATCAGTTGAGCGGTTCTTCCCGGTGGGAAGAATTTCTGAAGGAAAGCAACTTTCAGGTCTGCCCATGTAGTGATCTGATCCGCTGGTAGGCCCTCTATCCATACTTCAGCTCTACCCTTGAGTGAAAAGCTGAACAGTCTTAGCTTGATGGCGTCCTCGTTCACCCCATTGATCTTGAAAGTGTTACATATCCTCTCAAATGCACGGAGATGTGCATAAGGATCTTCTGTTGGGGCCCCTCCAAACTGATTCTGCTGTACCATGACAATGGTACTCGGTTTAATCTCGAAGTAGTTCGCCCCAGTCGTGGGTGGTTGGACTCCTATGTGTGCGGCTGCCATGTTCGGGTCGGCAAACGACCGCATAGGACGTCTTTCCGGAGGTGGTGGAGGTGGGTCATTGTGAGGAGGTCTCTCGTCACCCATCTTCAATTGTCTTTGAGCTTTGGATGCTTTTCGTATCTGACGGGCGGTTCTTTCGATTTTCGGATCGATCGGTTCGATTTCTTTCCCTCGGGTCTTCCTTGGCATAAACCAATTAGTACCTGAAACGGAAAGGAAACAAAATTAGCAATCTCACAAAGGTGAGACTCGATCCTCTGAAACCAAGGGTCAACATTCGGCCTTTTTTGGAAAAACAAATGGAAATAAGAAAAAATTTGGAAAAAATCCACTTAACTGTAAGCATTGTGGGTTAAATGGACACACAATTGAAAGATGCTACAAGTTAATTGGTTTTCCAAAATATTTTTAGTTCACCAAACCAAAAAATGGACAGTCATTCAAATCGTCTGTTGGTAATTGATAGGCGGGTTTACACCCCCCTAAATCTAACCGCAAGTGTACGGGTCGAATCAAGTAATAATACTGAAAGTACGAGTATCGAACACAAGGAACTAGGAACTAAGTATCACAATGACTATAAGATCTATTAACTGAACGGTCGCAATTTTGAGTTGTTGGTACTAAACTAAGTAATTGCAAATAAGTAAATCAAACACGAGACAGTAGATAACTTGAGGAAACTTTGGATAGAGAAAACAGTTGAGGGTTGGAAATCCTAAGGTTTTCACATATAACCACTTGACTCAAAACAATTTCCAGCTATTCCCTTTAATGAATACCCAATCTATAAAATCACCGTTGTTCTTTCTCAAGCAACAACGGGTTTTATCTTGAAAACACAAGTTGTATCTCTCGATCTCAACCTATGGAATTCAAAACACATTAAACTCAAGAATTAAATGAGACTAAGGCTTACTTGGTATATCTCTATCCAATTTCTCACCTTAGGCATGCAATTCTAGTTCTGGTTATCAATTAATTCTCTCGAACTTAATTGCTAACAAACAAATCAGATGTAAATTGGCCAAACTCACAAAAGCATTAAAATCCAAATCACATGCTTCATTAAAATAGGAAAAACTGATAAAAGTCTCAAGTCACATGTTCATACGCTTTAAACCAAATTCATTCCAACCCCCAACATCTAAAGATTAGTTCATGTTGGTGGTGGACTCAAACATAAGGAAAGGGGATGAAAAAGTGTGTGTAAACATCGTGATTGTAAACGTAAAGAAAATACTGTTGACTCCCTTCTCTCGGCTATGATCCGCTTCGCGTGGTGAACTTCTCCGCAATCGACCCTCTATCGTGGCTCCAAAGGCCGTAAAAAGTCTCTGAAAATCGCCCCCAAGCTGCCTCCCGTCGTACGTATCGAGATAATGACCTAATTCCGGAAAACATCAACTATAGAAACGAAATAGGGGCTTGCGCGGTTTGTCCCACGGCTTTAAGCCGCGTGGAAAGCCGCGCGCTTTCTTGAGACTTCCGGGTCAGGTCTGGTTCATGGTTCGGGCACGGGTCTTGGGCTTGGATCTCGGGCCTCCGTTGGGCTTCGTTTTGGACTCTCTTTTGGCTCTTTTCCGCTTCTTTTTCTCGATGTTCATCTTCTTTCGGATAGCCTGCACATTTCACTAGATAAACCATAAAATCCCGCCTTTTTGCTAGAACACAAGCCAATCTCATTGGTTTGAGGACCGAAAATAACGCCGAAAAGTGGCGTTATCAGTAATGCGTGTTCCACTGAAAACTCTGTTCAAAATCCAAGTTCTTCCACTTTGTTAACAGAAGATCAAATTAATAAGCTTTTGACTTTGATAGATCACAAACAGTTCGAAGGAATATCTGTCAATATGGGCAGGTAACTTCTTCTCTAATATGGAAAATCTATCTAATGTGTCTCATAAGCTATCTAGTTCTGGTTGGATAATTGATTCAGGTGCAAATCAGCATATGACCATGACCTCTTCCCAACTTGAAAATCTTATGGATGTTTCAGATTTAAATCTTAAAGTAACTCAACCAAATGGAGAAGAGGCAAAAATAAATCAAATTGGGAATTATAGATTAAATAATAGAGTCATGTTGCATGATGTTCTTGTTATACCTGATATTCATGTGAATCTTTTATCTGTACATAAAATTGCTAGGGACAGTAAAATGTTTGCATTGTTTGATGAATATAAGTGCTACCTTCTCCAGGACTTTCAGTCCAGGAAAATAGTGGGGACTGGTAGTGAACAAGGAGGATTATACTTCTTGGATAAACTGTCTATAGGTGAGTCTTTTGACTCAAAATCACCTAAAGACTCTTATGATGAGTTGAATCTGTCTATAATGTGTTGTGTTTCTCGTCAGTTGTGGCACAGTCGGTTGGGACATCCAGCTGACCTTGTGCTTAATGTTTTAAAAGAAACCCTTAATCTAGGAAATGATCGTCACTTACCACCTTGTGAAATCTGTCATATGGCCAAACAGGCCCGTGACAAATTCAACCTCAGTAATCCCACTACTACCACGCTTGGTGAATTAGTTCACTTGGATCTTTGGGGACCCTATAGGGTTCTTTTTGACTGTTGTTGATGATTATTCTAGATGTGTTTGGGTTTACTTATTGAAAACCAAAGATGAAGTTTTTGATAATGTGGTTGCTTTTCACAGTATGCTCCTTACTCAATTTGGCAAACGTGTTAAGACATTCAGAAGTGATAATGGGACAGAATTTGTGAATAATAGAATAGGTGAGTTTTTTAGGACTAATGGAATAATACATCAAACAACTTGTGTTTACACACCTCAACAAAATGGGGTGGCAGAACGTAAACATAGGCATTTGCTTAACATGGCTAGGGCATTAATGTTTCAAGGGAATATTCCATTGAATATGTGGACAGAGTGCATATTAACAGCTACTTACCTTATTAATCGCACTCCTTCCTCTGTATTACATGGAAAATGTCCTTATGAAATTGTTTTTGGGTTTGCCCCTGTATTGACACATCTTCGAAATTTTGGATGCGTGTGCTTTGCTGTTAAACCTAATGTCTCTATTAAGTTTTCTGCTAAATCTGAAAAATGTGTTCACTTGGGTTATTCTAACTCAAAAAAGGGTTATAGACTTTATAGTCTAGAATCAAAGCAGATTGTGGTATCAAGAGATGTTAAGTTTTACGAAAATATTTTTCCTTTTAAAATGAGTTCTAATTTTCATGAACACAATTCCAGTGATATTAGTTCTTTAAATTTCTTTGATTCGGTGTATTTTCAAACTAATGATCCTATTTCTGAAATACCCGATGATGAAATTAGGCTGAGTCCTCCAAATGAGAGTGTTTTAAATAGTTCTGAACATAGGAGCAACCGTGAACCACTTGGAAGCCAAAACAGGGCTGCCGGGTCAAGTGACCCTGGTAGTACTAACAGTAGAAATGAGCCTGCTAGAGCTGTCGGGTCAAATGATCCTGATAGTACTCATGGTATCAGTGGTTCACAGGCTGCTGGCGGTTTTCGACAATTAAGGGTTCAGTCTAATAATGATAAACATTTGGAGTCCCCTCCTGAGGGTAGCAATTCTGACCAAATTATTACTTCTGTTCGCAAATCTAATAGACCATTTAACTTACCTAAGAAATTTGATGACTATGTTGTTGAAGGTAAAGTTAAATATGGTATTGAAAAGGTCGTCAATTATTCTAGGCTTAGTACAAACAATTTTTGTTTTGTGTCTACATTAAATAAGTCATTTGAACCTGATAGCTTCTTTGAGGCTAGTAAAGACCAGAACTGGGTAGATGCTATGAACATTGAGATGGAAGCCCTGTATAGAAATGGAACTTGGGTCCTAACTGAGTTACCACCTGGTCGCAAACCTATTGGGTGCAGGTGGATATATAAGATAAAATATAAATCCACCGGAGAAATAGAAAGATATAAAGCACGTCTTGTAGCCAAATACTACAGTCAACGTGAACATCTAGACTACGAAGAAACCTTTTCTCCCGTAGTAAAGATGGTCACTGTGAGATGTGTTATAGCTCTTGCTGTTCAGCACCGGTGGCCGTTGTATCAACTAGATGTAAATAATGCCTTTCACTACGGAGACTTAGAAGAGGAAGTTTACATGAGTTTGCCACCGGGGTATTTCTCACCAAATGACAAAAGAGTTTGCAAGCTTGTTAAGTCCTTATATGGACTTAAACATGCTCCTCGACAGTGGTACGCCAAACTGTCTTCTTGTTTATTTGAGCATGGTTTTGTTCAGAGTACTAGTGACTACTCGCTTTTTACTAAATCTTCAAATAATGTTTTCGTAGTTCTTTTAGTATATGTTGATGATATAGTTATAACTGGTAATTCTGAAACTGAAATTAACTGTGTCAAAAATCATTTGCAATCAAGTTTTAAAATAAAAGATTTAGGTTATCTAAAATTCTTTTTGGGTATTGAGATTTTGGAAACTGATAAAGGTTTGTGTATGTCACAAAGGAAATACTGTTTAGAATTATTGAATGACTTTGGATATTTGGGGTGTAAGCCAATAAACACTCCAATGGACATGAATCTTGTAGTAACTGATTCTGTTGAATCAGAATCCAAAGATCCTCCGTTAAATGATTTTACTGGATATCAACGATTAATTGGTAGACTTATATATCTGTTAGCTACACGACCAGATATTTCCTTTGCTGTACACTGCTTGAGTCAGTTTATGCATTCCCCTCGTATGTCTCATCTGAAGCTTGCACTTAGAGTTTTGAGATATCTAAAGGGTTCTCCTGGTAAGGGTATTTATTTCTCTGAATGTATAACTACTGAATTTAAGCTTTCTGCCTATGCTGATGCTGACCGGGGAAAGTGCTTATCAACCCGAAGGTCAGTATCTGGGTACTGTTTGTTTTTAGGTAATTGTATTATTTCGTGGAGAAGTAAGAAACAGTCTACTGTTTCTCGCTCCTCTGCTGAATCTGAATATAGAGCAATGGTTGCTGCTCTATGTGAAATTATCTGGGTAGTTAGTATTTTGACAGAGTTAAATGTTAGCAATTTGCTTCCAATAAGTTTAAATTGTGATAACAAGTCAGCTATTCAATTTGCTAATAACCCAGTGTTTCATGAAAGGATCAAGCATATTGAAATTGATATACACTAAGTACGAAATAAAGTTTCGACTGGAATGATTAAAACTGTAAAGGTACCTTCTATTGAAAATCTAGCAGATATTTTCACAAAGTCTCTTGGTGTAAATCAACACAATTATCTTATATCAAAATTAAATATGTTGGACCTTTTTCGGTGTCAAGATTGAGGGCGGGTGTTAAAAGATAATATTGAAATGTGACCAATCTTGACAATCCATACAACTAACTTATTTTATTTGTAATGTTATAATTTTACGAGGTCTGTTTGTGACAATTGCTGAAAGATTAAGGATGGCGCTGATAGGCATGATATACAAAAGGGTAGCGGAGCAATAAAGGGTTGCTGGAAGGGCTGTTGTGAAAAGGACCAAACTGCAATTACACACTTGTATATAAAGAATGCGATTTAGGGTTTTGTCATTATCATATATTATTTTGTTTAGTTTTCTCTCTCGATTTCTTTAGTCTTCGTTCTTCAGTATGTGTTAGGGTTTGACATTAACCTTCAAATCTCTTGAAGGTATGGTGTGTGTGAGAGAATCTGTAGTGATGATTGCTTTGTAAATGTTGTTCTTAAATAAAGTGTTAGTTTAATGTTTTCTAATAATAATCTACCTACTACTCCAATTTGTTCATCATCCAAAAATGAATGTTAATTATCAAAATGTAATATTCCGAATGTATGATAAATTTGCATGAGATATTTCATACATTGGTACTTTCTGAATGATCCAAAACCTTCATACTTATAATGGGTGAAAAGAAGCCTCAAAATAATAGATTAACCCATAAATGACTAGAAGTGACATTTTGTGAAAAATTGAAGGAAATCAAAAGTTTATACCAAAGGGAGGGAGGTCTATATGGACACTCACAAGGCGTTAGGGGAGGGGAACTCGGTTTGGGCAAACATTTGTGCGGGTTGGTTATGAATTGGATAGGGTAGGTCTGAACTTTTCTACGTCCTTTGGGAAAGAAGTGGGGATGGGAGAGATACTCGTTTTTGGGTAGACAACTGGTCCGAAAACAATGTTTTTAGAACAAAATTTCACCGGTTGTTCCAGCTAGAAACGGTGAAAATGCCACCGTTACAGATAGAGGGGAGTGGCAAGGAGAGAACTGGGTGTGGAAATGGAGCTGGAGGAGGGAGCCTAAAGAAAGAGTGCTTGGTGAAATGGAATACTTGCTTAGATTGATTCAAGACCGACATTCAAGAAGGGGCAGTAAAGATCGAGGTAAGTGTCGGTTAGATTCAAATGGTGTGTTCTTGGTTCATAAACTTCGAAACTTAATAGGGGAAAGTCAGAGCTCGTGGGGGGGGGGGGGGGGGAATAACATGGAGACCAAATGGACAAATATAGTACCTAAGAAAATTTGTATTTTAATATGGAGAGTGTGGCAAGGAAGATTACCGTGTCGATCGGTTTTGAATAAGATGGGGATAGACTTACATTCCACATTATGCCCAAGATGTGGAAATTCGGTAGAAACGGTGTGTACTACTAAGTTGCGTAGAAGTAAATAAACTATGGCAACAAACGGGTAAGCACTGGAAGCAAAACGTAGGTGACTCAGTAACTCTAAATGATTTGCTAAGTGTCGAAGTGCAATCGGGTGGAAGCTCAAAATATTCGAGTAGTTGGACAACGGTGGTGTGGTCGTTTCTTTATCTGATTTGGTGGCATCGTAATAAAATAGTTTTCAAGGAGAGTAAGTTGTCGGATCTATTCTTCGAGTTTCAAGTAAAAGCTTTGCATGGTTTTTGTTGTTAATAAAACGGTGGTTGCTGCTGTTAAAAAAAAGTTTATGAAAACCATGTTTTACAACCATAAACTATTTTATTATTTTGAGCTTATTGAAAGAAAAAATTGTCTGATAAATAACAAACTAGTTTATAAATTAGTTTTCTGAAAAGCGCTTCAATAACATGTCAATCAAATTAAGATTTTTTTTTCTTTCCAATTATTTGCTTTATATATTAGACTAGTTGCATGCCCGCGCAATGCGGCGGGGATGTCAGCTTTATTGTGAATCGAGAAACAAACGACTTAATACCCGTTGTATATATATGTCACTCAAAACCAGGGTATGCGTGGATAAGATATACACAAGCATTCATGTACCCCAAGTGATAAACAGGCTACACTAGCACCTAATGTGGGATTTAACTTTGGTTGTTTGCCCAAACACTTACCGATAAGATTCAACATTCTAACTTACTTTATCGGGTAAGTTTGTAGTCCATCAAAACGGTATCATATGCAACAATTTACCCGGCAAGTAAGAGTCGTTACTCACTTATCGGGTGCATATGCATGCATTTAGGTATGGTTTGTAATTATAATAAGGAAAGATTAATGTTATCTACATGTACATTAAATTTTTTTTGTTCCTTAAATGGCTTCAGTTTTGCATCTGCATGCATAATGATGATGTTATAGTTTGTAATTTTAAAAGAAAAATTGGATATCATCCACCTGTGCACATAAGTTATATTCCAATCTTTCAATAACGTGTCTAATAATGAACTTGCCAATATCATATTCTTAGTATTTTTGGATACCACATTCTTAAACCAGGAACTGTGCAGCCTTATATCTCCCAAAAAGATAGCCCGTATCAAAAGGTAAACATCCAGAACATCTCTGTTTTGAATCCATAATACAATGGAATGAGAACAGCAATGAACCGGAAATATATGGATAACAGAAACCACACCAACAGCCACACCCAATCTTAAAACCAGTAGAACAGATCAAAAAATGAGCACTAAAATCTGGACTGAAACACTGATGATTGATACTCCAACAAACAATAGCTAAAATCTCAATACTGGGGTACTCTTGCACATCAGCAGGGCGTAAAAGAAAACAATAAGCATTATGGGCATTAACATGCATTCTCAATACCGAAGCGATCTGTTTCACAAACAAAGGAAAAAAAGACATGTAAAACAAAAATGCATCAAGATTTAAAGAAGCAAAGTTTAATAGAAAATGTATCAAAATCAATTCTTACAAAGTAAATTAAAAAAGTGCTAAGCAGTCAAACAAATCTTAGCAAAATTAATATACCTAAGGACCGTTTACCAAATACTTACCCGGAAAATCTTACCTTAAGGATGAACATGGAAAGTATTGAGAATCTTACCCGGTAAGAGTGTTGCAAGGACCTTCTATTGTGGTTTATACCGCACCTCTAGTTGATTAATGTACCAGATCGAATTGATATTGCGGCTCCCTTGTTACCCTTGCTACTTCTGATTCGACGTTGTTGATGACCCTGTGTTCATATAAAAAAAAAGAGCCCGCTATTGTATATGTCAAATATTCCTTTTTAAGACTGGGATTCAAAATACATACCAGGTATATGTCAAACCTTGAAGAAGTTGGCCAGATTCCAGCTAAGGTATTTCCTAAGTCGATCGAGGACTTGATCTTCGTATTCCAATTCCTGAACAGCAAAATAGGGTACACTCATAAATATCAAAAACTATATGTTTGTATACCATATATGCATTGTAAATTAAGGGGCACAAAGATCACCATTAATGGTTCTTTTCCATTTCAATTTATCGGAGTCCTCAAACTGTTCTGATCTCTTGGAATCTTTTAATGGATGGACTTAGGTCGAACATGGAATGAAAGAGAAGATGCTCAGATAAGTACAAATCCCTTAATACCTTATACACTCAATTGATCACAATCAAAAACATGGTCCTGCAAATTGCAATTAAACACCACAAATGAGATATGAACTCAGAGCACAACCCTAGTTTATTCCTATACTTATGACAACATGTATAAACCAAAGCAAACCAAGTCAGCATAAACCAAAGAAGCCTCTCGAAATCAACCAAAAAAAACTTTATAAACCCCTGGAAATCAACCAAAAAAGTCTCTCGAAATCAACCAAACAAACTTGAAAAGTGCCTCAAAATCAATTAAAACGTAAAAATACATCGGAACAATAGAATTCGACTAAAAACATATATCGGACAACTTTATGAATCTTTGATCCGCCTTAAAGGTATACCTGTAAGTTCTGATCCACCACTGAAAATATCAATAGTAAATTATTGTTTTCTACTTATATATGAATATAAGAAGATTAATCAATATTGTGACTAAAAACATATGGGACGACTTTGTGAAACTTTATTAGAATGATCCGCTATTTTAAAAAAGAAACAGAGGAGCATTTTGCTGAATTATGTGTACGAAATTTCCAAACTTTCATTCCCCAAAACAATTGATCATTATGTTTAACAGATGTAAGAAAACAATTTCAGGGAAAACACAAATCATTATATTTAATCGCATTCAAAGTAACCACACATCGAAAGCTAATAAATTGATTGAAATTCACATAGAAATCACAAGATGAAGTTGCAAACGAAAACTATGAAAAGGAAAATTCGAAATGCACAAATAATTATGAAAGTTCTTAATTAAAATCCACCCAATCAAAAAACCCTGCTTTGTGGATGTGTGCGAGAGATTGGAAAAGCAAACATAAAAAAATCACATATTGGAGAAGCAAACATAAAAAACCATTCAAGAAAAAATATTCTGAAAGAAAGACTTCAAACCTAGAGAGCGATAGGGAAACCCAAATGCAGAAATGAAACCCTAATTCAGGCATAAAAACAACAAAACATGATCTATCGAATTATATAACCAAAAAAAATGATGGTCAAACTTAAAGAGGCAGATATATTACCTTCAATCAGCAACTCATTCAAAATCAAAACTGAAACCTGAAACAACGAAGGAGGAGAAGCATAGACGGAGGAACTACAACAACCATTAGAAATATATCTACATTTACAGGAGAAGAAGCCTAAAAAATGAAAGCACTTTAGTTCAGTGCCATTCTCGTTGAGGTATTGAGATGCTGAGGACACCATCTTCCCAGTGACCTAGCTAATTAAAAAAGCAGTGGGGTAATGCTTTAAGCACATGCAAAACTAACTTCCAATACACAAAGTTAGACAAAGCTAACATCAAACACTCTTTATCAGAGTGAAGTTACATACATGTAACTGCCCAACTTATATGAGATTGACAAATTGACACCTTTCGTAAACAGAAAACTATTTGTCAACTTTAAGAGAAATTTGAGTCTTAGATAAATTACCTGGTAATCACCAACTTTTATGATTCTATAATTGTTTCTTGAACTCTTTCAACTATCTGCACATGACTCTAGTGGCCTGTGAACATTGTAGTCCAGCATCAAACATCATACATCAATTATAGAAAAACTTAAGTAGAACAATGAAAAGCAATGTGAATATACTTGGCTACAAGCTTCTGTTTGTTCCATCAGAATAAGAGCAACTACAACTTTTAAAAATAGAAATAATAAACACATAACAATATGCACATTCACTACCGTATAAGCTTCATTCAGACCAAAATTACACTTTTTTCACCTCTACCATTTTTATAAACATCTAGATGAATTTGATAATCAAGTCAATGAGATCATATAACATTAGATAACATTGGTAAAAAACGGAGATTAATAACACTGGAAAAGCTCTATTACCATCAATAAGTTAAACAAAACTGATTAGATAACACTGGTAAATACATTTAACAATTCTGAAACTCATCACGTACCTTCATTGCCCTCTCAATCATTCGTTAACTCTCAATCTTCCTTGAACAAAGTAACATATAAAAGCACCCCATACATGCCGTAACACACGTCGTTATTGCTTTGCAATAAATTATTATTCAGTTGTTAATTTGTGCATAACAATTTTGCAAGAAAAGTTTGATTTAGAGACATGTCTCTCCATCCTCCCATAGACTCTTGTTCACTACCAATTCATGTGTGGCTGCATTTCTTTTGTATTATCTTTTTTTCCTTTCTTTTTTTGGTCACCGGCCGTTGTTATGAACTGTTATTGACTTGTTTTCTACTATTACATACCATGTTTTCTTTGCAGGAGCTACATAACTATTTGGCGGTCAGTACCTCGACTTCTGTCATAGTTGACAGAAGTTCTGATGGGGATTACTTACGGATTGATTTTAATATTAGGCATGCTACATGGCATTAAATCCAGTTTTCTATCTGTATATCTCTCCAGTTCTTTTTCTTCTTCTGCCCTCTATATATCCTTCTCAAATCTTAATTGATCACTATGAGTAGGCAGAATGACACTATCTAATCAATTCAAATCAAATCAAATCAGCAAAGCAAATTAGTTTTAAATGCTAGCTAGTTTACACAGACAGATTCAATGCAATTTTTTTCTGGGATTCTATTACATCTCTTAACACCCAAGACAACTTGAAATTGATGCAAAATCAAACTCAGGGTAACAAAATCAAACTCAAAATTGATGCAATTGATGCAAAATCAAACTCAAAACTCGTTATATCAAACTCACGTGGTTGCAAAATCAATTGCAATTGATGCAAAATCAAACTCAGGGTAACAAAATCAAACTCAAAACCCGTTATATCAAACTCACGTGATTGCAAAATCAATTGCAATTGATGCAAAATCAAACTCAGGGTAACAAAATCAAACTCAAAATTGATGCAAAATCAAACTCAAATTTTCCACGGTTCAACAAACATTACAACAAAAATCGAGAGGAACGTAAAACAACAGAAACCCTACCTGAGAATCGTCGTGTGTGTTACGGAAACGTAGAGGAAACGTAAAACAGCGAGAGAATTGTTGGAGGGAAACAACGATGGGAACCGTCTTGGAGTGTGAAACGTCGGTCTTGGGGTTGGGAGGCGCGTTTGGGCGTGAATCTCTGAGCCGGACATCGTTTTGTGTTTGAGTTGTACCATGTGCTATAAAAGTTGTTTAGACTTTAAAACTTTAAGCCTTTATCTATTCTATTCTATTCTATTCTACTTAGGGCATCCGTAATGGTCAAGCTATTTAAAGACTTGATCTATTTGCCACGTCACCAAAAAGTCATTTTCAAATAACTACTCCAATGGTCAAGTCTTGCAAAAGTTTTTTTTTGCATTTTTAATTCATTTTTAATATACATACATAAACTACCCTCATCTATTTGAAATGTTTTATAAAACTCCTTCCATTATTTGTCGTTATTTAAAGCACAAATACGTTTTTAAAACAAATATTATACAACATAACATAAAATTTAATAAAAATATTACAAAACGATAATGAAAAAATTGGTCCATGCTTCTGTGTATTTTTTGATTCCTTTTGGGGCCCCCAAGTACACATATATGATGGGTTAAATATAAATATCACAATGGGAATTATAAAAACACATGAAAATATAAAAACGATGGGAAATATAAATACAACATTAAATATAAAAACGATACTAAATATAAATACAACATGAAATATAAAAACAAAAGTTTCTTAAAATAATATGTAGTTTTTTTATAAATATAAAACAAAAGTTTCTAAAAATAATATGTAGTTTTTTTATAAAACAAAAGTATTTAATTTTTGTGTTTTTTAATTTTCGATATTTACGAAAGCGTTCCAATAATGTATTTTGTTAATAATAATAATAATTATAATAATATTTTATATATTTAATAAATGAATTATTATTGAATGAAAGTGTAAAATTAAAAATGTAAACCATTGATTGTTGAGGGATCAAATATTAAACATTCTACGCATCCTCAAACACTTGACGAATACCAAGTCATTGTATGTCAAGCTATTTATCAAGTTTTAAGTCCAATAGTCAAATTTGGCATCAAGTCTTGATCAAGCTATTAAATTTACCATTGGAGATGCTCTTATTAGGCCGTAAGTACCGCCATCGGGTACCACGGCCGGGTTCGATGTAACATCCCAGAAATACAGTAGAACAAACATAGGAATAAACCATAACCTTTACAAAATCGGGTCCCAAAATCTCTTTACAACAATCTCAACTAAGGTTGGCGGAAACAACCTATACACAACTGAGAATAATCTAACTGCTACAAGTGGCACATGCACTACCTCTAGCTGCAACTGTTCCCTATCTTGCTCTTGCTCACTTACCTGAGCCTTCTACTATTTGCATATCTGAAAAGATTTTAGTTTTGAAAGGCGAGGGTTAGACCATGAGGTCTAGTGAGTTCCCTCCTTAAACAGTGTACATCAAGATTATAAAAATCATTTATAAAGCAGTTCACATTCTTCACATAAACATCAATCATGGTACTGCACTGTGTAATGGATCACATAAACATTCCACGATCGGGGCCCAAGCAGACTCCCCTCTCGCCTCCTCCGGAGCCTACGCAGACTCCCTTTCCCGGAGCCTACGCAGACTCCTTTCTACTCGAAATAGGAGGAAACGAATTCCAACCTACCAGTCTGTCATACATATCCAAGGGATCATCAGAACCCGATGATCTATCTCTGATCCCACAGTGCAGACCGACTCCACATAGCATTCACATAAACCATCATAGTCATAAAACATGAGATTTATAATACACTTTACAATTCGTTTCATTGCCGAATAATCTTTTCAGTAGAGCATACTTTTTCATGAGAAAATGTTCGTACAAGCTTGCAAATAAATCATGCTCATAAAGCATACCCTGATAGTAAAATATAAAGCTTTCATTTACATAAAATTCATGTGAAATAACAGGGCATTTCCACGTAATCGCTTTCTTTGTAAAATGCGTAAGATCACGTATTTTAGTTAGAAAAACTCACCTGGCTTGCTTTAGAAATTTCTCGCTTCGAACCTCTTACTTACGTTTCCGCTCTCAAGGTGGAACACCTAAAAGTTTAGAGAACGTATATTATTAATCTAACAATCGCTACCCCAGTTTACTTCCGAATGTGACCCCAAAATTATCCAAGTTTGGTGAGTTACACATTTACTCTAAACACCGGGTTCTAAATTTTGCTTTTCGGCCCAACTAAAATAACGTCTGGATCCATGATGTGCACTTACGGATCTCGGCTTAATCTAATCAACCCAAAATTAATCTTTGCTACTAGTGGCCATGTGGCCCAACCATTTGGACATAATTTCAAGAATACTACAAGTAGTCCCAAGCAAATTTAGATTTACAATAATATGGAAAACTCACCTATTACATGGCCCAACTTCGGTTATAGTCTAAAAAGAGGAGATGCCCACGTGGCCCAAATCAAACTCACGGCCCACTTCAAAAATGTAGGCTCCAGCCCAGTTTTAAATTTGGTAAGACACCCTCGGCCCAACAGCTTCCGGCCTTAGTAATTTACGCATTCTGTAACACAAAACTGTTCCGGATCGGATCTACAGCCATACCGGAACTCTTAAGTGTTCCGGATTCATCATTCCGGCTCATGCTTGAGTAGTTCCGGTATTTGGCGAATACGGCAGAACTTTCTTCATTAAATCCTAACATTTACAGTTTAGCCATCAATTTATTTCCAATCATAATGTGATACTCTCCCATCTCATACATTTACGCACATAGCTAACCAATAACCTTTTAACCAATCGATTAAGAGTTAAACCCTAATGATGTTCTTATCAATTTACACAACTTCAACAAAGAGATAGACCAAAGGTGATTCACTCAGCTATCCATTTCTGTCCAAGCCCTCTTACACTACAAATTAAGCATAAGATTATTAAGAAAAGGGGTAGGGATTACCTGGTGTTGAATGCTTGAAAACCCAACACAATGGAACCTCCTTTCTTCTTCCTTGATTCTCTCCATCTATCGCAGCCTCTCTCTCGCTACCTCCTGCTCTCGTCGTCTCTCTCTCTCTATCGCAGCCTCTTTCTCTCATCATCTCTCTCTCGCAGCTCTCTCTGCACACACACACAGCTCTTTATTTTAAATTCTTTCTCTTCTCTCCTCTCGATGCAGTAGCTCTCACACAAGACCATAGGTTTTCTTTCTATGTTTTTCTTTCTCGGTGTGCAGCACACAGTCACCCACACACAACCCTAATTGAATTCTAAATCTATTCTCAAAAGTGGCGCATAAAACAAGGGAATTAATTTCCCATTTTTCATATTCTACCCTCATACTTTTTCATAATAAATAAATACAACCCTTAACTTCCATTTGAAACACATTACTTAATTTGGGTTATTACAATCTCCCCTCCTTATTAGAATTCCGTCCCGGAATTCACTCCAAAGATAACCGGCGAATATTGATTATCAAAGCTTAAATCTCAACTATCGGTATAAATCTTTCAAATAACAAAACCATAACAACATACTTTCACGCCTTTGTTGCGCAACTCTGATTAAACTCACAATCTTTGTTAATACCATAACATACAATCATCTCATTTTTCATCTTCCAATCGGATCTATTAACTCAGGAACATCACGAACTCGGGTTCCATAATTCCTTCGATTAGCCACAACGACCATAAAATCAGATTGATATGTATAAAGTCATCCCGACCTTCTTACTTAGATCTACCTTAAATAATTCCTTAACGAACGGTGTGTTAATCTCAATAACACTTTCCCACGAACTCTCGCAATCCATCTTATAAATCATAACATGTGAACACAGGTTGTAAGCATCTCAATACTTACCACTCCCTAATTATCCTTATCTGATCCACTACCACAATAACAGTTTCCGAACTCAACTGCCCTTCTCGGCTAGTGTAATATACCACTGATCCTTACCGCACAGAATAATACAATTCCTTCTCTTTATCGCAAGCAACTTTAACTTTACCAACTCCTTTCAATTATAATTAACAACCTATTTAAATGATAACTCCAATTGAGACGTAGTTAATTTCTTTCTATCAACCATAAATTATCATATATAACAACTTAGCATCAACATCTCGTTATGCTGGTATTCACAAAACCCATCAGTCAAAACTGATTCCTTAACTAGTAACTCCCACCGAGTAACCCAACAATTCACAACTTACAAAATAATTTGAGAATTACTTATTCCATCATATTATCATCAACTTCTCACTTTAACATATCGATTCTCCCTTATCAATTCTTAGTAAGAATCTCGGTAGGATGCAACACATCCTGTAATAACAAATGAATGTCATTACTTAACAAATCTATAAAATTTTAATCAACCAACCAAAGGTTTATACATCTATCATGACGTTTCAAATCAACTAATGATCATACTACGACTTCAACCCATAATCATAATGTCATTTTTAAACATAACCAAATTCCTAACTGTTTCCCACTAGGATCATTCCCTCACACAAGAACAATTCACGCTCTTTAGAGATTTAGCATCTACTATAACACACTCTTCATCCTCTTTAAACTTCCAACGATGTCAACATATACCTACTTAGCGACTCTTACAATAAAAAACACTTGGTTTCTCCTTTGGGAAATCTCCCACCACTACTCCGTCCTTCTATCCCGAACATAATCACACCATAAAGTCAACTTACACCCTATGTGCTCCAACAATCCGATTAATAGATCGTACATCTCATTCGTAAACTCCAAAAGCTTCTATCTGATGCTTTCTTTCTCTCTAACTTCATTTCACTCCAAATACTAGCTGGTACATTTAACTTGGCAACTAATGCCATTACATAACTGTACATTCCCCACTCATAACCTCACACTGCGGACCAAATCTCTCATGGTCATTCGTACACAATTCACCCCTTCCTTCACATTCTCCCGTATACCACCAACGAGTCTATCTCGATACGTAGTCCTTTCCCAACTTGTTGAACTATAACTCACGAGTTCCCCACTATCTCATACGCAAACATTCTAGCTAGCTCTTCATAATCCGTGCCCTTACAAAACAGGGCACATCCCTTCCCTGAACAATAAGATCTACACCCTCGCTTCACTTGTGCTACATGCCTCATCATTCTACGTATCCCTCCATACCTCGTAAATAGATCGCTTAATCAAAAAGATCACTCCCCATCTTCTTAACACCCCTACAAGGTGTTCTATCAATTCTCAACCTTCTGGTTCACGACTTCGGCCTCGACCATCTTACACAGCTATCGACTTCTACAACAACAGACAACCTGTAACTACTTTCTTAACTTATTATTAAACAAAGGTTCCTTACGGAATCTAATCCTTCCAACATATCATAACCAACTTCATGATCTGTCTCCCTCTTTTCGAAGCCTACTCATGTAACATCAACATTACAAGCTCACTTCGAACTCATATTCCCACGCCATAGACATTTCATTCTTCCTCACCACACTACTCATAACGAGTTGCAAATATCAACACTTTGAAGGCTTCAAGCCCTCCCTCCGGACACAACCGTCCCTTGACAACCGTACTTCCAGTTACCGAACAATGTGCAAACCCTCATACAACCGACACTATAATCCACTACTGACGGAACACATATCTCGATTCTACAACGTTCTCTCCTGATTTGACCAACAACTCTCCACTCTCTGAGTTCTTTCTTAGCTTTAAAATACAACATCCTACGACCTAGTGAGTTCATAGCCTTCATGCATGACACGCAATAGATAAATCATTTTGTACCTTTCGTCATTTTCAATAAACAACACTTGAAAACATATTGGGTACACATGTCCCCATCACTCTTACAAATTCAATGCCCTGCACAACGATCTCGAGAATCGTTCGCATGCAACTTTCCATAAACTTAATCTTACTCCACCAAAACATGTCGTTACGACAGAAATATATTGAGTGAAAATCTTTTCATACGACCACGTCCTATAAGAAATTACCGACACGAAGTAAACCAGTCGGTTTTCATACTCATAAATAACTTCAACATGTCAATACTCGTTTTGGTTATAAAAGTTTTGCATTCAATCGTTTTCTTGACTTTTGCAATAATTTAACTTGTCCTGAAAAGAGTGGAATATTTTGCAAACCGTAAATCTCAAACTTTATTGTGCGATGTAAATGGATTTGCATTTTTTTTCTTTAAACATATGCTTGCACACACCGACTCATATTAGTTCAATTTGAAGTTTGCACATTTACTTTACTTATGGAAAATTTCATGTACACATGTACAACTCAGTGTATGAAACTATACTTGCAATTGAAGGCTACTCACTCAAACAAAGTCAACCGTTCTACTCACGTATCCTAACACTTGCACTCTGACTCCGACCAATGGTCGTCCTCTCGGCCTTGCTGCATCTTGCTATACATACATTCAACAGTCCACTTACTCCACCATTTCATACTATTTTCGTTTTGATCAACTATCTCACTTTCCACTTCTACATGCTCTCATTTCACTATAGGTATCTTATTTCATTAACCCTGCCATTGCATGGCTCGATTTAAAAATTTAGAGTTCCATAACACTTTCAAGATTTCGACACTGTCCTTTCTTACCATCCCGCCTGATCTATCTCATGATTTCTAGAACTGGGACTCTCCCGAAACAGGAGTCTTACTCAACTCAATCATTCATCCTCTTCGAGTCTACGAAGAGCTACCTCTAGACAACTCATAACACTCTATGCAGTATTTCTCCTCTATGATGTACACATACATCGCATCATAAGTGACTTCTCACGAAACTTCCCCAACAAGGGTCTCAGTCTACCTCTCGGGAATCTTGCTGACATTCTAAAGGACTGACACACGACATAAACACTAACTTTTGACTACCACTTCGGAATAATAAGGCAGGTTAAGCACATACATGTACCTGTAAGTTCGCAATTTCACTAGCCATGTGAAATCTCAAACTTACCTTACATGACAGTCCTCAGTACCCTATTAGTCCTATCTCTATAATAGTGTTCTCCTAGCGCATTTATTGTTTCTATATTAGTGCCCTCCTAACGCATTTCCTGATTCTCAGTTGTGATTTCTACTCCAAGTTTAAGTTTAGGCCCATCCGGTCACCTAAATCCCTTAAACTATGGCTCTGATACCATTTGTAACATCCCAGAAATACAGTAGAACAAACATAGCAATAAACCATAACCTTTACAAAATCGGGTCCCAAAATCTCTTTACAACAATCTCAACTAAGGTTGGCGGAAACAACCTATACACAACTGAGAATAATCTAACTGCTACAAGTGGCACATGCACTACCTCTAGCTGCAACTGTTCCCTATCTTGCTCTTGCTCACTTACCTGAGCCTTCTACTATTTGCATACCTGAAAAGGTTTTAGTTTTGAAAGGCGAGGGTTAGACCATGAGGTCTAGTGAGTTCCCTCCATAAACAGTGTACATCAAGATTATAAAAATCATTTATAAAGCAGTTCACATTCTTCACATAAACATCAATCATGGTACTGCACTGTGTAATGGATCACATAAACATTCCACGATCGGGGCCCAAGCAGACTCCCCTCTCGCCTCCTTCGGAGCCTACGCAGACTCCCCTTCCCGGAGCCTACGCATAATCCCTTCTACTCGAAATAGGAGGAAACGAATTCCAACCTACTAGTCTGTCATACATATCCAAGGGATCATCAGAACCCGAGGATCTATCTCTGATCCCACAGTGCAGACCGACTCCACATAGCATTCACATAAACCATCATAGTCATAAAACATGAGATTTATAATACACTTTACAATTCGTTTCATTGCCGAATAATCTTTTCAGTAGAGCATACTTTTCATGAGAAAATGTTCGTAAAAGCTTGCAAATAAATCATGATCATAAAACATACTCTGATAGTAAAATATAAAGCTTTTATTTATTTTAAAACTTATTTTAAAAATACATTAACTTTTTAAAAAAATTAAAAATACATTTTAAAGTTTTTAAGTAATTTTAAATATGATTTAAATTAAATATTTCTTCTTTCTTATTTATACAAAAAAGATGAATTATTTTTTTGCGTTTTACTGTATGATCACATGATGTACTTTTTTACTTTTTGATTTTTTTTACTGTATGATCACGTGATGAATTTATAAATATATTCATTATTAATTAAGTATACTAAATTAAATAGATTATATTCTTCAAAAAAAAACTAAATAAATTTAATACGTAATATTTAAAATAATTTTAAATTTAATACGTTTTTTAATTAAAATTTAAAAATATGTTTTTTAATTAAGATAAAAAGTTTATGTAATATTTAAGTAATTTTAATTAAATACGTTTTTTAAAATTATTTTTAATTATTTTCAATAATAACAAAAATAAATTTTTATTATTTTTATTACCATATAACTTTATTACTAACTACTTTTTATCATCTAATTTATTACACTCCACTTTATTACCACCTACTTTTTTTATCATTCAATTTTTATTACCATCTAACTTATTACCATCTACTTTTTTTACCATCTAAACCACTATATAAATATAACTACTTCACTCCAACACTTTCACCACTCCAACACTTTATACAAAACTCTTCATCTCCAAATATCAATTTCTATAAAAAAAACCAAGAAATATCAATGACGACAGACATTGAGAAAGTTCGGGTACGTGTTTTTGGGGACGGGTCGTGGCAATTTGTTAATGGGATGATGGATTATATCCCAGAAATTAAAAAGGCAACTGTCGTGTTACTGGTACAATTTTCATTTCCAGGTTTGATTAATTATCTAACCTGGAAATTAAATTTACCTGATTTACAAAATCGTTTTAGATTAACGTATAAATCTCTATCTTCTGGTTCGATTGTCGAGTTATTAAACACGGAGGATGTGAGAAATTTTCTCGCTATTGGTGCGGAAATTTCACCACACGCCCTAAAATTGTATGTTTGTGATCGTGGTGATGGAAGCCGTCAACCGGACCCCCAACATATACTTCCACTCGTTCCTTATGAACCAAACCCTCGCCAAGATGAGCCATACCAAACTCAGTATCAACCGTCGTTTCAGCCATACGAAACTCAGTATTAGCCTTCGTTTCAGCCATACCAAACCCAGTATCAGTCGTCGTTACAGCCATACCAAACTCAGTATCAACCGTCGTTTCAGCCATACCAAAGTCAATTTCAGCCGTCGTTTCAGCCATACGAAAGTCAGTATCAACCGTCGTTTCAGAATCCATATGAAACGTACCAACCTCAATATCACTCCTTTCAAAACCAGGGATGCACGAAAATCGCAACCCGTACCAATACGAAGATCTACCATCTGATTATGGCATTCGTATTTCCGAAGTCCCTGCCGAAGAATTTGACGCCTATTTAGATGGCAATGAAAGTGCATCTCATAAATATAAGGTCGATAGAGATCCTTATTATTGGACCGTTTGTGGGGATTGCTTGTATCATCCCAATACATATGAATATTTGGGGATACAATCAGATGGTAGTGCTAGCGACCCGGAGGAGGAAGATAAAGAAATATCTGAAGAGGAAGATGACGAAGAGTCAGATGAGGAACTTCCAAAAGATGGTGGTAATATTCCTCGTCCGACGGGTAGTAATTTGTTTTGGGGCATGCCTCCCCCATTACTGATGTGGTATTTGAATACACCAACAGACGTGTGCTAATAGAACCAATAAGCAAGTATACTTATTTAGAACTATGTCGTCTTATCAAGTAATAAAGTGGTAAAATACCGATTATCGTCCCACAGAGATTGGAGTTAAAATGTCTATTAAAGTATGATGAAAGAAATGATTTCTGAAGATGATTTGGAAGAAAATCTTTTGGTTGATTGGTTGATGATTAACACAGTTTCTAATTAACAAGATTAAAAGAGAAGCAGGGGTGTAAGACTTGTGATGTTATGATAAACCAAATTCCAGCAGACCAATGCTGCAACAATGCTACAACATGAATCTGTAGTGATGCTGCAGCATAGCAGTGACAAAAACTAGTTTTATTATCTACTTTGAGACACGTTCCTCTCGGACTCTCACCATCCCATGATTCCAGTAGCTAGAGCAATCTCATCTCTGAGCAGAACCCAAGATAATGGAACGATGGAAATGGCGTTCTCAAAGTACATGGCAAAACAAATTCTATTTGTTAAAAGTCACTCTCTCGATATAACCCCCATACCTCCCAAGTTGTTTTACTCCTAAATAGCTTATCTCTAAGTCTATTCCATTTTAATCCCTTGAGAAAATGATAACTTATCAAGAATGAATCATTTTAGAAAACAAAAGTAACAACTCTCATTGCAAGTTACTCTCTCGATATAACCCCTTAAGTCATCCAAATTGACGTGCTATTCAATGGCCTATCTCTAGGTCCATGACACTTTAACACTATCAAAGTGATCAATTTGTCAAAGGATTTTGTTATCTTGAAAGAACTTGGGTTGGAATAATAAAACATCATTTTTGCCACAAAAATGCCTACTTTCTTTTGGTCATCATAACACCCCTTGTCTCACACCCAAGCTACAAGATTAGCTACTCATTACACTAAATGAAACAAAATAAATGCAAAATACTAGGAAAGTAAACATGATGATTGGAAGTGTAAAATACTTGGAAATGAAAACTAACTAAAGTAAAAGGCTAAAAATGTAAAGACAAGAATGTAAGTAATAAGCAATAAATGACAAGAGTACTAATGGAATGTAAATCTATGACTAACAAGAATATATACTGAAAAGTAAGAACATTAAACATAAGAAATAAGATGCAAGAACATTAAAGAGACTAACATGTGCAGTAGGATACTGCCCAGTGCTGCAGCACTGCATACGTGTATCTGGGAACAAAGAAAATTTAAAGGAAGAACACTTGAAGATTTGAAGAAGATGAAGAACATGAAGAACATGAAGATGATTTCTGGAAAATAAACTACAGAAGTTTGGAGCTGATTTCAGATTAAGTCTAAGTGGGTTATCCAAAAGGTAAGATGTCCCCTCTATTTATAACAAAGGGGAATGGCATCTTAGGTAAATAAGTACAACTTAGCCTAACTAAATAGTACAACTATTCAACTAGAAGTACAACAACCAACTAAATACTTACTTAAACCAACATTACAATCTAAAGAGTGTTTTGGGGGTTACAAAATATCAGATTTAAATCACAAAATATCAGTTTCCAGCTCATTAAGCCGTCTCCTTCAGCCCCTTGATCATCAGATCCCTGTTGTTCCAATGCTGCAGCAATACCCTGTTTTGGCTGATTTTCTCAAAAATGCTTATATTAGCCTACCAACAAAGCAAAACAAGCTAACCATGATTCCTAGCTCCAAGAAAGTAAAACAAGATAAAAAGGACTCAAAGTTGGGATTTTAGAATGAAAAAGTCCTAACTAAACTAAAGAAATAAGTGCTTAAGTACTCAAAATTGAGCACTTATCAATTACCAACGCCTGTCTCTATTGTGAAGCCTAAAGAACCAGCTGTCAACTATCAACGTTCTAAACGTGTGAAAGTCGAACAAATATTCAAGTGTAAAAACGACTTGAAACTAGCCTTGGGATTGAAATGTCTTGAAGAGTGTTACCAGATGAGAATCAGTCGATCCACACGAAAAAGGTTTGAAGCGGTATGTTTATGTAAGAGGTGTGAATGGCGAATAAGAGCAACGGTAATTAAAGATACAAATTTGTTCCAAGTTAGGATATTTAAGGATATACACACATGTTCACGAACACAAGTGTATCCTAATCATCGCCAAGCGAACAAGAAGGTGTTAGGTCATATACTGAAAGATGCAATGAATGACACTAGTAGGGTATACAAGAGCCATGACATCATTGCCGATATGAAGAACAATTACAAAATCTCAGTTAGCTATATGCAAGCTTGGCGTGCAAAGTGTTATGCCCTTCACCTTCTAAGGGGTAACCCAGAGGAATCGTTTTCTCTACTCCCAGTGTACTGCTACAATTTGGAGAAAGCCAATCCAGGGACCGTGTGGAAGATCCAAACAGATGAAATGACACGTTTTGAACGTTTTTTTGTTGCCATTGGTTGTGCGGTAAGGAAAAATATATTGCTTTTGTCGATGTAATATATATATATATATATATATATATATATATATACATATATATATATATAGAAGTAGGTTCAAACGAGAACGATAACTATTTACGAGAACTACGAGAACGGCCGACCATGTACAAAATCACTGGTGATTAAAATTCTGGGACACGCGCGGTTTGGGCCGCGGTTTGGCAAGTCGCGCACATCAACATTGATTTTGTACGTGAATCACCAGTGATTTTGTACATGGGCGGCCGTTCTCGTAGTTCTCGTAAATAGTTCTCGTTTGAACCCACCTCTATATACATATATACATATATATATATATATATATATCCATATATATATATATATACATATATATATATATACATATATATCCATATATATATATATATATCCATATATATGTATTTATGTGTGTGTGTTTTTAAAAACTCTTTTCTTTGTAGATTCGATCGTTCATAAATCATTTACGACCGTTGGTTGTAATCGATGGCGCTCATCTCAAGGGTCCGTACTTGGGTACCATGTTTTTAGCGGTTGGTATGGATGCAAACAACCAAATTTTGCCTATTGCTTACGGGGTGGGAAAAACCGAAAGTGGGGAGACTTGGATATGGTTTTTATCAAGGTTAAAAGAATGCATCGGTGAGCCAGAAAATTTGTGCATCATATCTGATCGGGCTGGTTCCATTAACATGGCCATTAGAGAGGTTTTCCCTACCGCTCAACATGGTCTTTGTTGTCGACATATAGAGATGAATTTACGATTTAAAGGAAAAAATAAAAAGTTTTTGGGGGATTTATTTTGGGATACTTGCAAAGCGTATAGGGTGGAAGAGTTTGAAAAACTCTTGTCCGAGCTTCGTCAATCTATATCAGATGGTGCAAGGGATTCACTTGACAGGGCAGATAAACGGAAATGGTCAAGAGCGCATTTCCCTGGAATGCGTTATAATGTCATGACTTCCAACAGTGCGGAGTCCGTAAATTCGATGTCTAGGTATGCACGACAACTTCCGATCACAATGCTGATTGATTTTTTCCGGACGTCACTGCAACAGTGGTATTATGATCGTCGCGAGATTGGAGGTAAATATAAAAACATCTATAATATTTGTTTTACTTTATTTTTTAAAACTAATGATGTATACATTTGTGTAGCTTTGCTTGAAGATGAACTTACCCCTTGGGTTGAAGCGAAAGTAGTTAAAAGAATCAACCAAAGTGCAACATGGACAGTAAACCCTGTTACAAACACCGTGTTTGAAGTTGTTGACGGGTATAGAAACGGTGTTGTTGACTTAAATGGGTGGACTTGTAGTTGTAGAAAATGGCAACTATCCGGTATACCATGTGCCCATGTGATAGCAGTTTGTAGGCAAATAAATATTACCGAAACAAACATATGGGTGACGAAATACTACAATACTGAAGTTTATAAAGCTACATACGCGGAGGTAGTAAATCCTGTTAATCCTCCAATGGCATGGGAATATCCGGCTGAATATATGACTGTGAAACCTCCACTGATGGATGTACAAAAAGGAAATCGACAACGTCCTGTTGAATGCATCCCGTCACAAGGAGAGGTTGTATATGAGAAAAGATGTAGTAGATGCGACCAGGCGGGTCATAATCGCCGAGATTGTCCAAGTACATTACCAGTCGAGGTACAAACGTCGAGAGCAAATAGGAAGGCGAGGGCGACCGGTAGCCGTAAAACAAAGGCGAGGGGTATTTGAGCTTTGTATTTTCGTTTAATGTTGATTAATGGGTTGATTTCCGTTTGTTTAATGTTGATTAACGGGTTGATTTTCGTTTGATTAATGTTGTTAGATTAATGGTTTGATTAACAATTTGTATATAAATACCACCATGGATTAATGTTGTTAGATTAATGACGGAGGACCAAAAACGTATTAATGGTTAATGACAGAGGACCAAAAATGTAAATATCTTATATATAAATACCACCATGGACACCAACAACCTAATCATTCTTACTTTTCTCTTCTTACTCTTACTATTTCTCACACGTCAAGAACATGTCAAACCCGTCGTCTTCACAAGTAATGCCGCCGAGGATGAAAGAATCGGTAGAAGAAAATGAAGCGGAGATCGAACAACTCACACAAAAGTGGAAATAAATCATGGCCAAGAAATGTGAACACCTGAAAAGGATTAAAGCGGAAGAAGCGGAGATAAAAAAGTTGAAGATGGAAATAAAAGATAAGGAATTTCGTATTCGTCGCGAAAACTTACAGATCAACAAGATTTTGCAAGAGTTTGCAATACTTCAAGAGAAGATAAACAAGAATCAAACTTGGATTGATCAATGTAAAGCACTCTATCCTTAGGTGGTCGTATTCTATGTTGCTGTTTCATACCTGCAGTATGTATGTTCTATTTTACTCATGAATAAATGTCTTTGGGTTTTTATGAGTTTTTATTATTTATACTAGTGCACATCATGATTCCACATAAATCATCATTCCACATAAACATAAACATAAATCATTCCACATCAAATCATCATTCCACATAAACATAAAAACAGTTATTAGAAAGGCACTTGAACATAAAGATAAAGCTATAGATTACATTTTATATTAGCCAATTGTTAAACGCCTCAAAGCTTCATCTGGGATTATGTGTGCACCATCCCTTTCCCAGTAGACTTCAAGTATGGTGGTTTCGTCCCAGTAGAGTCCTATATTGTAAACATCTAAGTCATTCGTGAGTTCTTTCAATCCAGTGTCTAAGTCTTCCTCTGGTGGTTTAAAATACATTTTCATTGCATCTCGTTCTTGTTCGTCATAACCAAGTTGAGTCATTAGTTGATGCATGTTTTGCATACAAAGACACTGACCATCTACTAGGTCAACTAATATTTCCATGCCGTTGACATACGACCTACCGGGTGGTGGTGTGAAATAACCGTTATGATGGACCTTCATAGTAAAAAACATACACGTACAGTCGGCTGTTGGATGGAAAAAAAGTTAGAAAATAAGGCGAAACAATTTATTTATGAACGAGAAAAAAATTACTAACAAATGATGTGTTCGATCCATTGCGGAAGCGGTTCAAATGGAGCTCTAAGTGTCAAAAAGCGTTGTCCTTCAGGCGTCATTCGTGAACAAATTGCAAGCTTGATGAAATAGTTGAGAGAAAAATGAGGAAATGTAGAACGTATTGCAAGGTTAATGAGATGCCCTATTTATAGGAAAAACTTTACATTATGAGTTTTTATTTTTTATTTTTTTAAACTAGTTTTTATTTAATTTTTAAAATTTTAAACCAATTTTTAAATAATTTTTATAGGAAAAAGTTTAGATTATGTTGTGTTTTTATAAGTTTTTATTTTTAATTTTTTAAACCAACGTAGGAAACGATAAAAAGTAATAAAACATGAAATCATCATTCCAAACACACATTAAATTAAGAACATGGAACAGATAAATCTAGTACGGATAGTTATTCTGCCATTTGATGATCCACTTAGCCTTTTTATTTATCATATCCTCCAGTTGAGTGTAGCTTTCTTTTATATCTCTGACTGTAAACTCTTCTTCACTAATCTCTTGTTGTAGGACTGCAAGCTCGCGTTTCTTTTCCTCTATCATCGCCTCTTTTTCCTGTTGATCTTCCCTATTCTTCAGCCATATCGCTTTCAGTCTTTTGATTTCTGCGTTCGCCTCCATACAGGATAACTTCAAATTTTGTGGAATAATAGGGTTTGGGTTAACAAACCTGTCTGAATAGGTTGGTGGTTGATATGCATTATTTATTTAATGCATATTGTGTCTTTTTCTTATATTTTTATATATAATATTTTGTTTTATCCCAACTTTTGTGTCATTTTATTCTCTTATTTGTATCTTTATTAATCATGGAGCTAAGTGATGGATTTTACTTGTTTTACTAAGTAGAATGGCTAAAAATAAAGAAAACTGCAGGCAATGCTATTTCGATGCTGCAGCATCCAAGACTGATGGCGACGAGATGAAGAACAAGGCTGGAAATGCGGAATTTTTGGGAAGACAACAACATGCAAGATGAAGTTCAATGCTTTGGGTTCTTCATAAAATAGTTTATGTGTTGTAATGGTAGTAGTACAAAAGACATCTCCTAGGAATAGTTTTTGGTACCATGAATAGTATGCATGGTACATAAATAGTGTTAGTTGTTGTGAGTTGGTATGGCTTAGGCCATGACTCTTTTTGTATAAATAGGAGGTGTCTTGTGATGTTTTAAGTGTGTTCGATCAGCTTAGAAACTGAATTGGAAACCATCTAATTGCTTTCTTTAAATATATGCAAGTTATCTTCATCTTGTTCATCTTTATCTTGTTGTTCTTAGTCATATACATGAGTTGCTGCAGCATCGGCAGCAACATTGCTGCACTTCTTTAAGTGTTTTAATTCTTGCAATTTACATTATTGTCATTTACGTTTACGTTATTTACATTACGTCTTTAAATTCAGTCATTTATATTTATTGCAATTTTAATACAAGTATGAGTAGCTAACTTTTATAAGCTTGGGTGTGAGATTAAAGGGTGGAGTTTTAATTATAAAGAATAGTGGACATTATTTCTCAATAATGATGTTCACCATTTCATGTTACGTTTTATAAAGATAAGTTTACTTCGTGACGTTTTGATCACTTTGAAAGTGTTAAAGTGCCAAGGCATCAGGAATGAGCCATTGATATGCACGTCAATCCGAATGACAAAGAAAGTAAGACTTGGAAGAGCTACTGACAAAGGAATTTGTCGTCTCTGTCTTTTCTAGGTTGATTTTGCCCGATAAGTTGGTCATCGTGATGATGGTAAAAGTGTAGAGTGCGTATCAGGAATGGACCACTCAGACACGTCAACTTAACAGATATGGGATCAACTTGGAAGAGTGATTTTTAACAAAGTAATTTGTTTATCCATATATTTGAAAGGCATCATTTTATTATTAATAGTCCTAATACATCACCAGGAATGGGTTGTTGAAAGCTAGATTAATAATATAATGTTGAAGTTCCGGAAGGACATCCTAACAAATAGATGGTGAATTTAATTATTGAGGAACCAATGCTGTAGCATTAACATAGCATTGGTCTGCTGGAATTTATAATAAAGTTTCACCCCACGTCTTGCACCCTTGCTTGCTTTCTTTATTATTTGTTCAATATAATCTGCGATAGTACAACTCCAAACAAACAAATATTGTCTTCGAACTGATCCTTGGAAACCATTTCTTTTATTAGACTTTTATTACGCTTTTACTCCAATCTCTGTGGGAACGATATCTGGTATTTTATCAATTTATTACTTGAAAGACGACGTTAGATCTCGATGTATACTTGCGTTGAGGTTTAATTATTACACGTCTATTGGTGTATTCAAAACAACCATCAAGTTTTTGGCGCCGTTGTCGGGGATTGGCACGCTAAAAGTTTTTAAAAGTATTTTAAAAGATTTAGTTTTTCTAACACCGTCCGAATCATACTTTGTGTGGTATATGCCACGAATCCAACGTGGGGAACTTTTTGAGTTAGATCCTGACATAGAAAGAACCTTTCATCTTAGACGGAGGTTACAAAGAGCTTCAAGTTCTATGGATCCTCCCGACATGGATGCACCACCCGGATTTGAGCGTAGATACCTACGACCATTCGTTGTAGAACCACGACCACCTGGGGTAGAACCACGACCACCACCTTTAGGAAACCACATGAGACCACCCGATTTTGGAATTCCACCAATTTTTGGTAACCCACCAATTTTTGGTAATCCGCCACGTTTTGGAAATCCACAAAATCAAAAATTTCAAGAGCACCACATTAATAATGAAGAAGATGATGGTGAAGAATCTCATGGTAACAATGACCAAAATGAACCATTAAATATCATTGATCTTGCAAACTCGAAAAATGGGAGAATTATGGACTATGCAATTCCTAACTTTGAGCAATTAAATTCAGGAATTGTAAAGCCTCATATGGATACGACGCATTTTGAACCAAAACCCATTATGTTTCACATGTTGCAAGCCAATGGTCAATTTGTCGGATTCCCATCGGAAGATCCACACTCACATTTAAAATCTTTTAAAGAGATCACCGATGTTTTTCTGATTCCTGGAGTATCTTCTGATGCTCTAAGACTCACACTGTTTCCTTTTTCGTTAAGGGATCGGGCAAAGATTTGGTTTAATTCATTGACACCAGGTTCTATACCATCATGGGCTGACATGGCTGAAAAGTTTTTGAGAAAATATTTTCCACCTACCCGGAATGCTAAGTCCCGAAATGAAATTTGTATGTTCAAACAAATGGACGATGAAGCAATTCCCGACGCATGGGAAAGGTTTAAGGAATTATTAAGGAAATGCCCTCACCATGGCATTCCCTACTGTATTCAACTCGAGACGTTTTACACTGGACTTGATTCCAATGCAAAACAAATGCTCGATGCGACATCAGGAGGGGCCTTTACTTCCAACACCTATAATACCGGGTATGAAATTCTTGAAAAGATTTCCACAAACAATGGGCATTGGGCAGATCCAAGGGCACCAACTACAAAGAAGACTGCTGAAATGCATGATTTAGATGCTTACACCGCATTGACAGCTCAGCTTGCTTCTATGACCAATATGCTTAAAAACATAACTACCGGTCAGGGAACACAGCCGACTGCCACTAAACCCACTCCAGCTGTTCTTTCTGTGCAATGTGTTTGTTGCAGTGGAGACCATTCCTATGAACACTGTCCTGAAAATTCTGAATCAGTTAACTATGTTCATAATAGAAATGGTCCTTACTCTAACAATTACAATGCTAGTTGGAAACAACACCCAAATTTTTCATGGACCAGCCCAATTTTAAATCAACCTGAGCATAAGCAACAAGGAAACTCCAATTTTCAAAACCAGCATCATGCCAGCAGTTCTCAAAACTACCAAAACAATCAAAACCATCAGAATCAGAATTTCCAAAACAACAAACCCTCTTTTCAAAACAAATCCTCTTCACAAGCTGAACCTTCCTTGGAAGCAATGCTGAAAAGTTTCATTGCTCAAACCAATGCTGTGAACAACCAAACCAATGCTGCCTTAAGGAATCTTGAGACACAAGTTAGTCAACTTGCTCTTAGTCAAAACAACAGACCCAACGGGACTTTACCAAGTAACACAGAAATCCCAAGATTCCCAGGAAAAGAGCATGTGAAAGCTGTGACACTTAGGAGTGGGAAAGACTTAGAGAAAACCCAAGCTGTAATAGAAAAGAAGCCCAAGTCAAAGTCTAATGCTACAGCATTTCCCACCATCTTAGAAGATCCACATCCTAAGGACTTAGAGCCAAAAACCCCAATCCCAAAGGAAAACACAGTAGAAATTGAAGTCAACAACCCCAAAGATGTTGTCAAAGAAAACATAACAAAAGGTATTAATGATACAAATTTGAGGGTGGAGGAAGTCCACCCTAAAAGCTCAACACAAACAAAGAAAGCCGTTATTGAACCAATTCCTCCTTATGTTCCTTTTCCCCAAAGGTTAAAGAATAATAAGGAAGAATTGCAATTCAAGAAATTTTTGGATGTGTTTAAACAATTGCATATCAACATACCACTTGTTGAAGCAATCGAGCAGATGCCTAGTTATGCCAAATTTCTTAAAGAAATTTTAAGCAAGAAAAAGAAGTTGACTGAATATGAAACTGTGGCCATGACTGAAGGGTGTAGTGCTCTCTTGACCAACAAAATTCCACCTAAACTCAAAGATCCAGGGAGTTTTACCATTCCTTGTTCCATAGGTGGGAAAGAAGTTGGAAAAGCCTTATGTGATTTGGGAGCAAGTGTCAATCTTATGCCTTTGTCGATTTTCAAAAGCTTAGGTATAGGAGAAGCTAGACCAACCACTGTCACACTCATCTTAGCTGACAAAACCATTGCCTATCCTAAGGGTAAAATTGAAGATGTCTTAGTTCAGGTTGACAAATTCATCTTTCCTGCTGACTTTATCATCTTAGATTTTGAGGCTGACCAAGATATTCCTATTCTCTTAGGAAGACCTTTCTTAGCCACTGGAAGAACCCTGATAGATGTCCAGAAGGGAGAGTTGACCATGAGACTTCAAGACCAAAAGGTCACATTCAATGTCTTCAATTCCATGAAATACCCTGATGATATGGAAGAATGTTCTGGCCTAAGTGTGATTGAAAACATGTGTAATGAAGAAGGAGTTAGAGAAATTTGTAGGTTGGAAGAAGAGGATGATGAGGAATATGATGATGATGATGAGGAGAATATAGTTGAGACTGTTGCTAAGTTTGAATCTTTGGAACCTAGTGAACAAAAGACTTTCACACCATCAGTCATTTCATCACCTGACCTGGAGTTGAAACAACTCCCACCCCATTTGAAGTATGCTTTTCTAAAAGATGAAAACAAACTGCCTGTCATCATTTCATCCACTTTAGAACTGCATCAGGAAAAGAAGTTAGTGGATCTGTTGAAGTTACACTCAAAAGCCATAGGATGGACCATTGCTGACCTTAGAGGAATTAGTCCCTCTATCTGTCAACATAAGATCATCTTAGAAGAAAAGAACTTCACATCCATCGAACCACAAAGAAGGCTAAACCCTGTCATGAAAGAAGTAGTAAAAAAAGAAGTGCTAAAATGGTTAGATGCAGGAATCATTTTTCCTATAGCCAGTAGCTCTTGGGTTAGCCATGTCCAATGTGTCCCTAAGAAGGGAGGTTTTACAGTAGTAGCCAATGAAAAAAATGAACTCATCCCAACTAGAGTAGTTTCAGGATGGAGAATTTGCATGGACTACCGTAAACTTAACACAGCCACACAAAAGGACCAATTTCCACTACCATTTGTTGACCAAATGTTAGACAGGTTAGCCGGAAAAGAATATTATTGCTTCTTGGATGGATACTCCGGATACAACCAAATAGCCATTTTACCTGAGGACCAAGAAAAGACCACCTTCACTTGTCCTTATGGTACTTTTGCCTTTAGGAGAATGCCCTTTGGACTCTGTAATGCTCCGGCAACTTTTCAAAGATGTATGATGTCCATATTTTCTGACATGCTTGAAGAATCCATTGAAATATTTATGGATGATTTTTCTGTATATGGCTCATCTTTTGATAATTGTTTGAAAATTTTGAAAAAGAGTCTTGAAAGGTGTGAGAAAACTGATTTAGTCCTCAATTGGGAAAAGTGTCACTTTATGGTCAAAGAAGGGATAGTTCTTGGACACTTGATTTCAAAAAGGGGGTTGAGGTAGACAAAGCCAAACTGGAAGTTATTGAAAAACTACCTGAACCAACCACTGTTAAAGGAATCAGAAGCTTTCTTGGTCATGCAGGATTTTACAGAAGGTTTATCAAAGACTTTTCAAAAATTTCAAAACCTTTATGTTTACTTCTGCAAAATGACCACAAATTTGATTTTAATCAAGAATGCAGAAATGCATTCATCACTTTAAAGAAAGCTTTGGTAACTGCTCCAGTAGTTATGGCCCCAGATTGGACCAAACCTTTTGAAATCATGTGTGATGCCAGTGATTGGGCTGTAGGAGTTGTCTTATGTCAAAGAAAGGAAAAAGTGTTTCATTCAATTTATTACGCAAGTAAGACTTTGAATGAAGCACAAATCAACTACACAACAACTGAAAAAGAACTCTTAGCAGTAGTTTTTGCCTTTGAGAGATTTAGATCATATTTAGTGGGAGCAAAAGTTATTGTGCATACAGATCATGCTGCCATTAAGTACTTAATCTCTAAGAAGGATGCTAAACCTAGGTTGATTAGGTGGGTTCTTCTGTTGCAAGAGTTTGACCTGGAAATTGTGGATAGAAAAGGAGTAAACAACCAAGTGGCAGACCATTTGTCTAGGTTAGAAAACCTAGTGGAAAAGAAAGGAGAATGAGATATCATTGAAACCTTCCCAGATGAGAAAATTTTGATGCTACAGCATTCATCCAGCATTCCTTGGTATGCTGATTTTGCTAACTACTTATCATGTGGCATCAAACCTCCTGATTGCACTGGCCATAAGCTTAAAAAGTTTTTCCATGATGCTAAGTTTTATCTTTGGGATGACCCTTTTCTGTTTAGACTTGGTACAGATCAAATCTTGAGAAGGTGTGTCCCAGAAAATGATGTGGCAGAAATCTTACACCATTGCCACAACTCAGCATATGGAGGTCATTTTGGGTGCCAAAGGACATCAGCCAAAGTTTTACAATCTGGTTTCTATTGGCCAACCCTCTTCCAATATTCCCACAATTTTGTCAAAAGATGTAATGAATGTCAAAGAACTGGTTCCATTTCTCAAAGAAATGAAATGCCTTTGAATGGAATCTTGGAAGTGGAATTGTTTGATGTGTGGGGAATTGACTTTATGGGACCTTTTCCACCATCCAATAATTGTCAATACATTCTAGTGGCTGTTGATTATGTGTCAAAGTGGGTGGAAGCAATTGCATGTGCTTCCAATGATGCAAAAACTGTGGTTAAATTTCTTCAAAAATACATATTTACAAGATTTGGTACCCCAAGGGCACTAATCAGTGATGAGGGCACCCATTTTGTAAATAAGGTATTACAAGGAACTCTTGAAAAATACAATGTTAACCACAGAATAGCTACTACATACCATCCACAGACAAATGGACTGGCTGAGCTTTCTAATAGGGAAATCAAAGGAATCCTGGAAAAAGTGGTGAAACCACACAGGAAAGATTGGGCTTTTAAATTAGATGACGCTTTATGGGCATACAGAACCGCTTTTAAAACACCAATTGGTATGTCCCCATACAAGTTAGTCTTTGGAAAAGCCTGTCACCTCCCTTTAGAGCTTGAGTATAAGGCATACTGGGCCATCAAAGAATTGAACATGTCCTTAGATGAGACTGGAAATAAAAGGAAATTACAACTGTGTGAAATGGATGAACATAGGAATATGTCCTATGAGAATGCCAAGCTCTATAAAGAGAAAACCAAAAAATGGCATGACAAGAGAATCCAACATAGGGAATTGAAAGCAGGACAACATGTTCTTCTGTTCAATTCTAGACTAAAATTGTTTCCAGGAAAACTCAAAAGTCGATGGTCTGGTCCTTTCACCATTCACAAAGTCTACCCCTATGGGGCTGTAGACTTGATCAACCCAGAAAACAACAATGTGTTTAAAGTGAATGGCCAGAGAGTTAAACTCTATCATGATGCTGTAGCAATCCCAGAGCAATGCTCTGTGTTTTTGGCTACCATTAGATAAAATCTTCATAACAAAAAGCCATGGACTCTTTCTAGTCCATAAGTGTTTGTAAATAATTATTCTATTAAGTTAAGAGTAGTATAAAATAACAAGCTTTATTGAACTCCATGTTTTGCAGGTTTGCGTTCAAGACAAAAAGGCTTCGAATGCTGTAGCATTCATCCAGCATCCAACGCCAAGTTCTATTCTTAGCATGTTTAAAATTTAAAAAGTTGAGATTGCTAAATGTAGAGCATTGATTTAAAAAGTACAGGAGTGGATATGTTTGGTGAAGACCACATGGCCCATGCGCATACCTTGTACCTGGGTTGCTTCTTGACTAAAATAAGGTACACAATCAAATCCTTCCATATTTTATCAAGTGCCTTGAAATAGTATAGTGGTTATCTAGGGTAAAACATCTGGCTGTAAACAAAAAGCACCAATGCTTTAAAAAGAGTAAAGTTGTTTAATAGCATCCACATCCTTCCCTTTCATTTTCAAAAAGATCTCAAAAGGCAAAAACCTTTTGTCTTCCACCCCCATCGCTTTCACCCGAACACCACCCACACACCTCCATTTTTTCCGGCGAAAATCCCGATCATCCGAAAAATATCACACACGATGGCACGAGTGAAGCGAGTGGCAGTACGAGACGATGACGACCAACCCTCACGCAGAAGTAATCGACAACGAGCCATAGTTCGACCTCATTCCAATGTCGAACCTGAGTATGTGGACCTCGAGAGCGATGATCAAACATCTATCAACAATCCTACTGCTCCTCTTATGTCTCAGAATGTCGAAATCCCCACTGTGAGTAAAAACCCAGAAAAACCCTTGAAGAATCTTTGCTCTGAAAATCTTGCTATTGGGTCTTCTGCCTTCAAACACCCCACTGTGATTGAAGCCTCGACTTCACGATCATCTGAATCAGTGGTAACAACCAATGTTCCAACACCACACACTACCACTGATCATGAGACCATTCCTTTGTCACCCACTATGGTGACAAAGGCAGAAATCACATAAGCATCTAAGGATGCAAGGGGGCAAGTTAAAAGCACAAGTTCCATTCCTGACTTGAACATGGATGCAGATGAGGTATTTTCTGAACTATCAGTTTTAGTAGAGGATTATTTCACGTCTGAAAATGAGGTTGAAATTAATAGACCACACACATCACCAGTTTTAATGTTAACATGGCCTTATGATGAACCACGAACCCCTCCTAACTTTCAAATAAACAATTTTTTGGAGGAACCTAAGTGGGAAATTTGGGATGACTTTGATTTTGATGAATTATTTGTCAACAAGATGGCACAGGACTCACCACTGAACACTGATGCTGGAGCATCCACACAGCATCAGGCTGATAACACAGAAAATCCTTCTGTGGAGATCCCTGCTAGTCCCATTGGTGAAACCTCTGAAATTTCCACCAAGAGAAAGGCCTCAGAAAGTGTGGACACCAATCTCATTAACCCTGCAGATGATGGTCCAAGAGAGAAGAAGCCAAGAAAAAAGACTGTTGCTGTCAAGCCTAAAAGAAAACAGAAAGTCTCTGCCAAGAAATCGAATGCTGAAGCATCCATAAAGCATTCAGGACCTGAGGTGACCAAACCATCTGGGCCACATGTCATTCCACGGCCAAATAAGATGAACGATGGTTTCAGCAATCCAGAGGCACAACAAACCATTGAGAAACATAAGTTTAAAGGTGCATTATTAGATAAAGGGTTCGATTCCAAAAGCATCAAAGATTATGAGTTCATCAGAAAGGTGATCAAAGAGCAACACTGGGATGATTTCTGCGAGGTAAAACTTTCTTACAACCTCACTTTGGTCAGAGAATTTTATGCTGAAATAGCTCAAGCAACAACCAACCGACTCACCATAAGAGGAATAAGTTTACACTTCACAGCCGAAGCCCTCAATAACTTTTTGAACATCACCACACCCACCACCACTGCCTTTGATACTCTGCTTAGAACTGCCACCCAAAAACAATTGGATGACATGATCAAAGTGATAGGGAAACCTGATTCTGCATGGAAAGGACACCCAAATTACATGCTTAGAACCTTCCTAGCAATCAACTTGCTCCCTGATGCCAACATATGGATGAGTTTTATTCGAAGTTCTCTATCCCCTACTACTCATGATAGTTCAATCAATTGTGAAAGAATGATTTTGTTATACTGCATCATGACGGGTCAAAAAGTTAATACCGGTGATATCATTTGCAAATCCATTAACTATTCTGCTAAAAGGAATCAAGGGAAGTTTTTCTTCCCTGGGTTGTTGTCTCAATTCTTAACTGCAGTTGGCATTCCTCAATATGAGGAAGATGATATTCACAAAGAAGGAGATGAGAAGTGGGCCATCGACACTAAGAGTGTCTCAAGGTTGAGGCACGAAAAGTCAAGCCAAGGAGACATATTGGGAATGATGCAAACCGTGTGTGCTCAAAACAGCATGTTGATGGATAATATGATCAAGCAAACTGCAGAGATGGATATACTGAAGAAAGAGGTGCTGAGTTTGAAGAAGGAAGTGAGATTGGGAGCTGACTCCAAGAAAGGACAGAGGATGAAGAAGGTGCTAACTGAAGTAAGAAAGCTAAAGAGCAGAAACCAGAAGTTAGCTGAGGAAAACAAGAGGCTGAAAGAGGCAAAGGATGATCTGGAGAAAGGAAAGCTGCAGATTGATGCTGCAGCATTGCACCCAACAGCAGAAGAAACAAGCCTTGTTGCTGTAGCATCCAAAGCAACAACAGCAACTGCACGGAAGAAATCACAGCCTACTCCTATGGAGTAGGACAGGTCAAAATCAATCCCTTAGCTTCCATGTTTTTATTTTGTTGTGTCTGGGATAGTTTGCTATTTTTAGGTTTGTTTTCTCTTGCAAAATCACACATAGGTAGTATGTTATTTCTGTATTCATATCCATAATAATTCTGTGATGCATGCTAATCACATGGTTGTGTGTTCCTGTTAGAACTAGCATTATCTTCTTGGGCCACAAATTGACCAACATGACCTAAATGAATTTAGGAGAATGATCTAGGCCATCTTCTCAATTTGAATAGCCACTTGTAGCCTTTATACACTCATACACTTCATGGGATACAATGGGGACATTGTATATTCTAAATTTGAGGGTGGGAAGGTTACACCCTAAAAGGAGGGTTACACCTTGGAAAAACAGAAAATTCAATACAAAAGAGCAAAGCTCTAATCTGAATTGCGTAATCAAAGAAGTACCAAAAATGTCCCATAGGGGCAAGGTACACAAAGTCAACAAAAAGAAGCACAAAGTGCCAAAAAGTGAAAAATTTTGTAATTTGTTGAGAGAAAAGGCTATGTGAGAAAAGATATGCCAAAAAGAGTGAACCCAAAAAGTCCTAGTGATCATAGATATATGTTGTGTTGTGACTAACAAAAAGAAGAGAAGTGCTAGCCTATGATTCATACACACACTCATGCATGATTGAATACTAGGAGAATTATGAAAGGCTATGAACTACATATGATAAAGATTACAATATGTGTGTGCACTTAATGCCAAGATTTTGCAAGAAACTTTAAAAATTGAGTCAATTTCTTTTTAGTCTTTTTGTTGTTTGGGGACAAACAACACTTTAAATTTGAGGGTGTGATATGCATTATTTATTTAATGCATATTGTGTCTTTTTCTTATATTTTTATATATAATATTTTGTTTTATCCCAACTTTTGTGTCATTTTATTCTCTTATTTGTATCTTTATTAATCATGGAGCTAAGTGATGGATTTTACTTGTTTTACTAAGTAGAATGGCTAAAAATAAAGAAAACTGCAGGCAATGCTATTTCGATGCTGCAGCATCCAAGACTGATGGCGACGAGATGAAGAACAAGGCTGGAAATGCGGAATTTTTGGGAAGACAACAACATGCAAGATGAAGTTCAATGCTTTGGGTTCTTCATAAAATAGTTTATGTGTTGTAATGGTAGTAGTACAAAAGACATCTCCTAGGAATAGTTTTTGGTACCATGAATAGTATGCATGGTACATAAATAGTGTTAGTTGTTGTGAGTTGGTATGGCTTAGGCCATGACTCTTTTTGTATAAATAGGAGGTGTCTTGTGATGTTTTAAGTGTGTTCGATCAGCTTAGAAACTGAATTGGAAACCATCTAATTGCTTTCTTTAAATATATGCAAGTTATCTTCATCTTGTTCATCTTTATCTTGTTGTTCTTAGTCATATACATGAGTTGCTGCAGCATCGGCAGCAACATTGCTGCACTTCTTTAAGTGTTTTAATTCTTGCAATTTACATTATTGTCATTTACGTTTACGTTATTTACATTACGTCTTTAAATTCAGTCATTTATATTTATTGCAATTTTAATACAAGTATGAGTAGCTAACTTTTATAAGCTTGGGTGTGAGATTAAAGGGTGGAGTTTTAATTATAAAGAATAGTGGACATTATTTCTCAATAATGATGTTCACCATTTCATGTTAAGTTTTATAAAGATAAGTTTACTTCGTGACGTTTTGATCACTTTGAAAGTGTTAAAGTGCCAAGGCATCAGGAATGAGCCATTGATATGCACGTCAATCCGAATGACAAAGAAAGTAAGACTTGGAAGAGCTACTGACAAAGGAATTTGTCGTCTCTGTCTTTTCTAGGTTGATTTTGCCCGATAAGTTGGTCATCGTGATGATGGTAAAAGTGTAGAGTGCGTATCAGGAATGGACCACTCAGACACGTCAACTTAACAAATATGGGATCAACTTGGAAGAGTGATTTTTAACAAAGTAATTTGTTTATCCATATATTTGAAAGGCATCATTTTATTATTAATAGTCCTAATACATCACCAGGAATGGGTTGTTGAAAGCTAGATTAATAATATAATGTTGAAGTTCCGGAAGGACATCCTAACAAATAGATGGTGAATTTAATTATTGAGGAACCAATGCTGTAGCATTAACATAGCATTGGTCTGCTGGAATTTATAATAAAGTTTCACCCCACGTCTTGCACCCTTGCTTGCTTTCTTTATTATTTGTTCAATATAATCTGCGATAGTCCAACTCCAAACAAACAAATATTGTCTTCAAACTGATCCTTGGAAACCATTTCTTTTATTAGACTTTTATTACGCTTTTACTCCAATCTCCGTGGGAACGATATCTGGTATTTTACCAATTTATTACTTGAAAGACGACGTTAGATCTCGATGTATACTTGCGTTGAGGTTTAATTATTACACGTCTATTGGTGTATTCAAAACAACCATCAGTGGTTCATTCCAATTATGTGTGTACATGTAGTTCCCCCATGCACACTCCCAATCTTCTATCTCCTCATGTGTTATTGGCCAATCGGCCTCAGTTCTCCCAAACATTGACCACACCTCTTCCGTTTGTGGTACTTTCCAGCTACGCCTAAAACTTCCGTCACTCAACAATGGCAATGGTTGCTTCTTGGCAGAGCGGGAAGTTCCAGCCATAGAGTATGTTTTTGAATGGTCAAGATGGTGTAGAGGGTGGAAAGGATTTGAGTTTTTGAAGTTATGAGGGGTCCTATTTATAGGACTATTTTTCCGGCTGTTAATGTTTTTTAACCACTTCTGGAAACAATCCTACAAAAATAGCATTTTTTAATAAAATATTCATGATTTGACAATAGATTCCTGATTTGACAATAGATTCCTGATTTGACAATAGATTCTTGATGTGACAAAAATTTATATTTAAAAAACGTTTTAATTAAAATATTTTTTAATTAAAATAAATTTAAAAAAAATAAATTTAAAAAACGTTTTTAAGTTTGTGTATTTTTTTCTATCTATTGTCAAGTAATTGGTTTTATGTTAAAGTTTGTGTAATTTATCATTTATAAACAAATATGATAACTAAAGAATACGAGAATTGTAGAACTCATGCCACAAGTAAATACACAACTTTATCATTTATTAAAGAATACGATAATTGTAGAACTCATTAGCAAGATACATATGACTTTTCCAATTAAGTTCTTGAGGGTCGTATTTTTTGTACTGCGACGATAAGTTATATCACCATTTGTCATGATTACTTCCATAAAATGACAAACAAAAGCGCCGCAATCTCCGCTCCCAGACGCTTGCTGAGGGACGTCATTGATATAAACGTGGCTAAGCGCCCATTCTTTAGGCATAACTTGACCTTTATTCTTCCAAAAATCCATCGCCATTAAGTACTTGGGAAGATGAGTGGCCAATTTTTTTTACTTTGGTCATAATATCCTTGTAAGAGTTATCACAGTTCATGCTATCGTATATGCGAAGCATCCAGGTATTTGAGTTCAGAACCGTGGTCACCCAATGATACATATTTATGTTTATTGGGATGATTACCTAAAATAAACGTGTCATTATAAATACAATTATTTTTAGAACTTCATCATTTTATTTATGCATTTCTTACCTCATCAACCAAATACCATGCCGGGTAGTATTCTTGTGTGCCGTTCATAAAATTAAAATATCGTAGTTCTTTTTGATGCATAAATTTCAAGACTTGAGACACTAATATTGTATGTCGGGAACTGTGCGGTCTTTCTAGCATTTTTATATGCACCCACGTATCAATATGTTGTAAAAAACAATTGTTTTAGCAAATTTAACCGGTAATAAGTTATATAGTAAATTGAAAAATCAATACAACTTACCATCGTATCCAACCAACGATTCTCAAGCAACATTCCCCACAATGAATGCGACCACGGTTCACATGTAAATGGAGGTATTTTTAACCCGTCTAACTTATTCTTTTTATATAACTCCAAAATGTTAGACTTGATTTTTTTTTTGGCTTTACGTGGTGGTGTCGAGTCCGGTACCTGTGTATACGGAGACTTTTTTGCTGGGCCCGGGAACCTGATGCGTTTCTCGGGCCTAGGTGGTGGTGTCACCTCCTGTATTGATAAAGTTGGTGATCCAAATAAATTTTGAACGTTCAAATTTTGGGGGTCAAAAAAAGACGTGCCAAAATTATAATTTTGAGTCTCTAAATTTGATGTTGTAACATCCTAAATTTTCAATAATAGTATTTAATGAGAATTGGGATCTAATTGTATTTTGGTTTAAAACCTTGAATTATGTTGTATTTTATAATTCAATAAGGTTAAAATACAAGGGATTAAGGTTTGGTGTCAATTGTTGGAAAGTTGAAACTTGGGGGTGTAATTGGTCAATTTGGAAAGTATGTATGGATAAAATAGCTGAAAATCAGATATTTATTTCATTCTTTTGTGGTTCGGTCGGTCAAGAGGCAGAGAGAAAGAGAGAAAACGGAGAAAAGAGAAAGAAAGGGAAAACAAGGATTTGTCTTCAAAGTGGTAAGCAATTGACTATAATTTCCAATGAAAATTGTTGTGAATGAATGATGATGAACGAATCTGTGTATTGGATTGATTTGCAGAATCATAAACAACAGATTGAAGTTTTAGATTTGTGCAGGAAGTGGGTTTTGCAAACTTAAGGTGAGTTCATTTGTTGTTTGCTTAAATCAGTGTTTATATGTTAAATTAAACCTTGAAATAGCTGTATAAATTGGTTATGAACTGTATGGGATGGTCTGGAATGAGCTGAATCGAACAGATGTATATCTAGATCGAAATTTAAGCTGCAGGTTGAAGGTTTCCGGATAAAACCATGTATCCGGAAACCGTGGTGATGAATGTTTCCGGATGCGACAAAGTTATTCGGTAAGTTTTAATTTCGTAGTAGTTTCCAGATGAATATAGTTACCGGATGGTATCCGGATTGTTTTAGTACCCGGGTGTTGTCCGGATTAGATCAGTATCCGGAAAGTTGTGTGTTGTCCAGAAAGTTTAGTTGTCCGGACAGTCAAAGTTGTCCGAAAACCCCTGTTGTCCGGACACTTTTGTGAAATTGAGAATGTTAGGTTCTGATGTGTGGAAGCAGATTCTAGATGTTTTGTCTGGTTAAGTTTCTAAAAAATTTCTAGGGGGGCTGCCCCCAGACCCCGCAAGGGCGTTGCCCCTTGACCCCATCCGCTAACCGGGTAGCGGAACCCCCGTGCTAAGTTGCCGAAGGGGGGCATTTGAGGATGAAGATACGATAGGTTATCTAGTATTCTTAGATTTGAGAATATGATATGAGCTGTAATATGTTGTTATGCATATACGTTAGTAAAGTGTAATGGATCCATAGACACTAGTGTTTGGTAATCACATGGAATAATCGTTATTCCAGTGTGTGTGTGGAAATTGTGGAATAGGCGTGTGGTAATAATCGTTATTCCCAATTTCTAAGGAAGAAAATGGGATTGACATAAGTGCTTGTAATCTCTACTTCCTTTCCGATAAATGGGCATGTGTAATTGCGATTTATTGGATAAGAGCATTAATCTAGAATCATTGAAGATTCGTAGTGTGGCTCTGAGGCATGATATGCTGATAGAATTATTGTCAGTCATATTCATGGTAGTGAATGAAATAGTGTAATGGAATAGAGTTACACGTACGGTAAAAAAAGGAGTAATCAGGTTTGTTGTAACTTGGTACATTGGTTTTTGCAAATATTATTATTGAAACGAATGTTCTCACTAGGCGTTGGCCTAATCGTTTCATATGATGTTTTCTTACCAGGTACCAGCTCGGGAAAATAAAGGGTTGTGGGACGAGCGTTTTGGAATAACGGAAAAATCATTTAACAGAAGGAGTTTTTGAAGGATTGCTTAGATAACTTAGTTAATCTGATTATAGTGACATAATTAGATTAATAGGTTATTTGGAGAATTCTGTACTTGTAAATATACTCCTAGTGGTTAATTCACTTGCTATATATTTATGAAAGTTGAAGTTTATTTTATCATAACTTGTGGAAATTTGAGGTTCAAATTAGCCCTGATTTCAGGGTGTTACAGATGTTGGATAATAATAATTTTGTGTCTCAAGATTTGATGGCGGAAAGTTAGAATTTTGCCCCTCAAAAATAGACGACTCAACCTTATAATCCTAGTCCAGATAATTAGATGACTCAAAATTATAATATTGGTTTTGGGGTTCATAAAATTGGTTTTCGGGTTGAAAAGGGGGTTTTGTGACTCAAAAAATGTTTGTCCAACGTTATCATGTTGGTTTTGCGGGTAAAAATATGATTGTTGGACGTTAGAAATTTCGCCCTCAAAATTTCGTTTTGCCGGGTCCCATCTTCCGGCCTGATCGTCGTCTCCCGAGTTATGGGATGAAACACTCGCTTTTGTGTGAACCGTAGCATTATATTGGTGGGGAGATTCAACGTTTACATGTTGATCGTTTTGGTTCAAATCAATCTAAAATTCAACGTTTACATGTTGATCGTTTTGGTTCAAATCAATCTAAAATTCAACGTTTACATGTTGATCGTTAGTATAAAATTAACATAATAAATAAAAAAAATTGACCATAAATACATTTCAAATATATACCTGAAAGCCATCAGTTGCGTTTTTTATCTGCGCCAAAATGTTTTTTATATATGTTTCAGCAGCTTCCGGGCTCATCGTACCGTTGGCAACAAGGTCTTGTGCGCGCTCAATATAACGATACATTTCTTCGATATGTTTCTTCAAATTTGACGACGATGTCGGTGGTTTGGAAGTCGATGCACCATCCCGTTTTTGTGAGACGTACTCAAAATAACGACAACTTTCTCTCCACCAAGGACTCTCAGACTCCGCGTTCGTAGGTATCAACATACTAATTGGCAAGTCCTAAAAAAAATTATTTCATTATTAGATTATAATTAATGACCAAATATTAATTAAAATAAGTTTGTCAAACGCACATCTTCGTCCTCGTTGAACTGTATGTAGCTTATACATTGCTCCCACATTAGTCCCTTTGACCGTATCCATGCACATGCGCGAGGGATCACGTTGTTTTCCTTTGTTCCGTAAGCACGTGAAGCATGTGGAAATGCTTCCAGTATCCAGATCTAAACGATTAAGTGAAATGTTTTAATTTAAATAATAGTTATGAAACAATGGACTTTTAAACAATTAATGGGATTTTTATAATTTACCTTAAACGCATACACAAATCCATGTAATGTGTACCTAACTTGTTCGCCAGACGCTTTCCTATACTCGTGAAATGTTTTACGTTTCGGTAAAGCGCCTTTCAATTGCTTGTACAGGCGACGCCATACGTAAATACCCCATGGATATCTATCTCATCAAAAAAATACCCACTTTAGTTATGGAATTTAAGTTATATAATTATTATGTAATGAATAGAAACAAATACTTATTCCATGCATCCAAGTCTTCGACTAACCGTAACAATTCTTGATCAATTAAATTGCTTCCTTAAAGACCAATAAATCCGGTAGCAACCAGAAGCAAAAGACATACACGTACCGCATCAGTGTCTTCTAATTTCTTGAAACCTTCCACATTTTTGAATACGTGGTCTAGATCACTCCTATGTACATTATAATCGTCACTAGCGCTCAAAACCCTTACTTTGAAGGATTCGTCGCTCGTCTCCGATAATACAGGTTTTTTTTTTGGAAAACCGCATGCCGGTAACGAGGCAAAATTCTGGTTGCCCGAAACGTACAATGTGACCTCCGACGTTAAAAAACATCGCTTCTTCAGAATTTGGCGGGTCTACCTGCATTTGTAACATTGCATGAACGAGCAACAGATCTACATTTGTTGTCCTGATTGTGAGCCAATGACTAAAACAAGTACTATTAAAAATACGCAGCCTGTTTCTCGACCCACGTAGGATCGTTTGAATTTGTTTAATAATTTCGAGACTTACTTTTGATGTCACGATTGCTGGGTAATAATCTCCCTAAAATATAAACATGGTATATTAAAAGGAGATTTAATATAAAGATGTTAAAATAACATATAATGTAATATACAAAAGTTTAAATAATAAGAATTCAAATTATTTGTATCAGTTTTTACCATGATGAACGAAGATGGTTTACAACGGTGAACGACGGTCGACGGGGGCGGTGAACGGCGGTGCAAATGTTGGAGTGGTGAAAGAGTTATATTTATATATGTGAAAGTTGGAGTGGTGAAAGAGTTATATTGAAAATAATTAAAAATAATTTTAAAAAACGTATTTAATTAAAATTACTTAAAAAAAATTATTTTAATTAAAAAACATATCTTAAAATTTTGAAAAACGTATTTGATTAAAATTATCTTAAATATTACGTGCTAATATATAATTTATTTAGTTTTTTTTAAAGAATATAATCTATTTAATTTCGTATACTTAATTAATAATGAATATATTTATAAATAAGAGGATGAATTTATAAGTTTCTGAGCATTCTTGTCATTCTAAGCATTCTTGTCAATGGGCATGCATGATCCTACATCACGTGATCATACCAAGAGAATGGGTCCTACCCTTAGTAAAAGTTAAAAAATTTGAAAGAAGAAAAACTTGAATGGAAAAATTAATCTGAAAGAATATATTTCTTAATTTGAAAAATTAACTTGGTAAGTGTGTTGTCAAAAAATTGGTAAGTGTGTTGTCAAAAAAATGGTAAGTAAGTTGTCAAATTGGTAAGTGTGTTGTTAATTTTTAAAGAAATTAATTTATTTTTAAAAAGCAAAAAAAATACGTTTTTTTAATTAAGATAAAAATTTTAAGTAATTTAATTAAAATTTATCTTTAATTTTTTTTTAAAGAATTTTTTTTTTAAAAAACGTATTTAATTAAAATTACTTAAATATTACTTAAATTTTTTATCTTAATTAAAAAACGTATTTTTAAATTTTAATTAAAAAACGTATTTTTAAATTTTAATTAAAAAAACGTATTTTTAAATTTTAATTAAAAAAACGTATTTTTAAAATTTTAATTATAAAACGTATTAATTTAAATCATATTTAAAATTACTTAAAAACTTTAAAATGTATTTTTAAAATAAGTTTTAAAAAAAAAATTGGTCGCCGGTCAACGCCGGTCAAATGCCGGTTCGCGCCGCCGGAGGAGGCTAGCGCCGGCCGGCGCGAACCCGGGTGGTTTTCGAAGCATTTTTTTGTTTTTTTATGATAAATGTGTTGTCAAATCAGTCAACTCATATAATCTTGTGTCAAATCAAGGAATCTTGTATCAAATCAAGGAATTTTGTGTCAAATCAAGGAATCTTGTATCAAATCAGTCTAATTTTAATTTATTTCTTATTTAATTGATTAAAAAAACTTTCTTGTCATGGCCACTCCTCTCTCCCAACAATTCGACCGGCCAAATCTTTTCCAAAGCCATGTCAGGGAGTCCTCTGCTTCAAGGTTTCAACCCTAAAATCAATATCCCAACCTCAGAGTCTCCTCACACAAAATCTCTGTTTGGTTTTAACTTTTCACACGGTGTTTGGGAGTGCTTATATTTTTGACTTATTTGCTTATAGCTTCTCCCCACCGCAAATAAGCTATTTGAAATGTTTGGATAGAAAAAATCAAAAATGCTTATTTACTTCTCCTCACCACAAATAAGTTGTTTTTGATAAGTCATTCCATACCTACTTATTTACTTCACCTTATTTCCTTATCTATCCAAATTACCTTTTTACCCTCAATTTTTAACAAACACTTTTTTAAAACTGTTTTTAAACCGCATATGAAAATAAGCATATGTTAAAAATATAAGCACTCCCAAAACACCCCCTAAAACCACATTCGGGGCATTCAAGATTACGTGAAATCAACATGATCGTCTTCACAGTGCCCACTTCTTGCTTCACTCATTGAACAATAAAATAAGAAGGTTTGATTCCTACCCTTTTTTAATATTGATTCTAGATTTCCAGTTTTGGTTCTTACTTTTTTTAATATGCCGTTACAGTTCCGGCAGAGTTTCTAGGAACCAATTTGATCATCCTTTTAATGCTTCCAAATAAGAACGCCCTCTTTGATTGGACACCAGATCCTATAAGAGGGTGTTTGGGAGTGCTTTTTTAGTCTAAAAGTGCTTTTGGCCAAAAGTGCTTATTGACTTATTGCTTTTGGAAAATAAGTTTTTAAAAAAGTGTTTGGATTAACTTTTGAGATTATAAAAGTCAATAAGTTAATAAGTTATTTTTTAAAAAGTGTTTGGCTTAGCTTATACATGTAAAATGACCAAAAAAGACATGCCTTGTTATTTAACCATTTTTCCTTATTTTTAAAATATCTATACAAAAAAAATATTTGTTAAAAAAAATATTGTCTAAAAATACGATTTTGCTATCAAAAAGTCAATTGAGAAAAAAAACTAATCCAAAGTCAATTGAGAAAAAAAAACTAATCCATTAGGATGAGGGGCATTTTTGTAATTTTACTATCCAAAAGTCATTTTCTAATCCAAAAGTCAGGATTATGTGACTTATGAAAAATCACGTTTGTAGGCAAATCCAAAAGCTGTTTCAAAAGCACTTTTGCATTTCCCAAACACCCTTTTTAACTTATTGGTTTCTCATTAAGCCCTTTTAAAACACACTCCCAAACACCCTCTAAATCGAAGTAGGAGTTACGATCGATCAAAAGACTTTGTTTTGATGAGTTTTAAATTTTGGAACGAACAGAGATGAAGACTATCGATATGAATACCTGAAGTTTGGTCAAAACTAACCGAAGCTCATCGCCATTGCCGAGAATGGAGGAATGGTGAGCACCCCAATTGAAATACATGCTTTTGGAGAAAATGGCATCAACAATCGAGGAATGGTTTATAATATATAGGCTTAGATTTACGTCTTTTTGTTTTATAATGTCATCCCTTCTCTAATGTAACCAATTTTTCTACTAATCGTATTTTCTCTTTTTTGAATCTAAGGAGACGAGATGCCAGGGTTTTTAAGCCATAAGTAGCTGTCAGGGCCTTGTCTGCTTGGTATGTAAAATGTTACAACATTTACTTTAAGCATCTTGTGGTGAACCATTCTGGATTTCCTTCTTTATCGTTAGGTATCGGGGAATTACGTGCAGAGGCTAAGGCCCGTGGTAGCTATGAGGCCTTACTCAACTGCGACCAAAGAGGTGATTTGGCTTAAGGATTCGTTATGTATCTGTTTTTACCCATGAATACTAATTCTTCCAATCACATTGAGTGACTCAACCACACTTTCTTTAGTTATATTCCATCTCTACTTTGTGGTTTCGTTTCAACTTTTATGAAAATGGAGTTCACAAAATGGAACTGTCAGATAGAATAAAAATGGAGCAAACTGATGAATCTCTGGTTCTTTAAATAAGAATTGGATTGTTATAAGCCAAAATCGTCGAATATTTTGTTTGTGCAGAGATTTGGTCATATAAAACTGATCAAATATACGATTTCACGGAAGAAAAATGTATGGATTTGGATATGCAGATTCATAACTTGAAATCTCTTGAAAGAAGATTATTTGTAATAGCATTTCAATTTTTCTTTCAATTATATAATTATATTTTTTGCATTATATTCCATTGTTAAATTGTTATGATCTCGTCTGGAACCATATGATTTAGATCACACTGATGTCAACTACAAGAGCCTTATACGTAAAGGCATTGTTCGTGTTGCTGATATCAAGTTTCCCTTCCCTTACAGGTCAAAATCATTTTCTCTTGTCAAAGTGTCGGATGCTCAACAAGACTATTCTAGAATTGGCAAGAGTATCTGCAGTCTGCAGATGAATTTGTTATTCTTTCTGGTACAATTTCCAGCAACCACATTATTATATTTTAAGCACTTATTCATGCATATTACATTATCAATTGGAATCTTAGGGACCATTTACCTACAAAAATTGGGTAAGCACCAACCAGGTAAGAGGTTTGATAAGCACTGAATGAAAATGGTTGCTTTCCAAGGGTTTGTTTACCAAACGTTTACCAGGTAAGCTCTTAGCAGGAGTCACTTACGTTACTGGGCGAGCATGACAATGACCCAAAATCTTACCCGGTAAGAGGCAGCAAGGATCGAGAATCTTACCCGGTAAGTGAGAGAGAAACGCTTATCCGGTAAGTGTTTACCGGTAAACAACGCTTACCAATAATCCATTTTGATGGCCGGGAATGTTGCCGATAATGTAAGGGAGAGTGGTGACTCTTACCGGTAAGCGTTTGGTGCAAGATGATTAAGTGAGAAGTATGATTAAGAGCCTCTTATGATATAGTGCAAAATGAGATATGGTTGTTTGGTAATTGTTAAGAATGACATTAGGTTTCTGAATGGTTACGGGTACAAAATCATTTTAAAACCATTAAGAGGTATTTGATTAAAAGTGATCAACGGCTTAAAGTTGGTATCTAAGATTAACTCTCTTATTTGTGGTATCTCACTTAACTATTGCTTCAAGTTGGTGTGTTTGGAGTCAGGTTTAAAAAAAACTCATCAAACAGATATAGTTGATTAGCAATAAGTAAAAGACTTGGTTCTGTATTTTCTCTATGTTTATTTATTTTCTTTTCTATGGAAGATTTATAGTACAACTCTTATCTTGGGATGGAAGACTTATATGTTTTTCTTTGCTTTTAGCTCTGTGTTATTCGATCCAATTTGCTGGTTGGCATGGAATTGACAATTGAGTTGATGACTCCTGCTTTTCCACAATACTTTTTGTTTCTTGCATCAATAGCCAACATCGCTAAGCAGATCAACCTCTCTTGTTACCTAGCAACTGGTGTAAGTTAAAATCTTTCGACTTTCTGAATCTATGTTTATTTTTTATAATTTCATTCTCAAGCATATGATCATAAACAAGATCCATATCTGTAATACTAATTATTCATATGGACCAAGAAGGATGTATGCAAGATGTGTTCTGGTAAACCAAAAAAAGATAAACATACGGCTCTATGGGTAGAAATGCAAATTTAGACCGGGAGGAATCCTAATTATTTAACTAAGATATACTTCTGATAAGTGGAAATCTATTATTTCAGGCAATTTGCATTAGAAAATCCTAATTGTATGCAACAATTAACCCGGTAAGCGTTCACCGGGTAAGAGTTGTCACCCTTGCTTTTTTTTTGTTTTGTTTTTGGAAGGGTATCCGAGGACATTGCCCCGACTAATCCCGGCAAGGTGAGACAATTGCCCCAGCTGCTAAAGAGTTGTCACCCTTGCTTATCGGATAAGACTTTCGATCATTGTCGTTGCTTTTACCGGGTAATATTTTCGTTAATTGCTATGTTCATCTGATAAAGTAATGTGACTTGGTAAATGTTTACCGGGTAAGCGGGCCCCTAAGGTTTCTTTTAGTTATGCTGCTCGTATTACTTAATTTCTAGCTTTTATATACATTTGTGAGTACTTTAATGATAGATACAAGATTACAAGTAGTTTTCCTTTAACAAACCATATTACATGTGATTAACGATGATGCAATTTATTATCAAAATCATCTCCCTTTTCTTCAGTTTGTACAAAAGCTAAAAGTGAATTTGAGTACTATTACCGATTCATATGGGTTTGAATTTGAAGTATTGGGCCGACATGGCTTTTAGTTTTTCACAAAGTTCTATTTTTATGCCTTGCCAATAACTTGTAATAAGTCATTCTATTTGCATATTCTATTTCTTCAAACATTTTTTTTGTATGAAGAGTTGTTTTAATTTTTAGTTACCGATTTATATATCCTTATAATGGAAGGACAATTATTGGGGCATTTAAGATTTATGCCAAAAATATAGATTTCTACGTACACAGAACAAGAAAATGATTGTCGTTTCAAGTTCCTGGTTTGAAGCCCATTACACATACCAAATGGCCCATGCTAGACATATGATCGCGAATTTGGGCCTCTTTCTATATACATATTTATTAATGATATTTAGCATTTAGTTCAATCGAAATATAAAGTCTCTCGTATTTGATGGTAAGTATATTTTTTTAGGGTTTAGGGTTTAATACAAAAGTTATATACAAAAATCTTGATTTACTTAACAATGCAGTAAACTATTTGTGCATGTCAAGTGTAAACAATTCGTAGATGAAGCAAACAATCAAATCATATGTAAAATTTTATAGCTTTTGAAAGTTTATACTTTACATTAGAGACTTCAGTTAGCAGGTTCACGAGTGTAGTTAACAAACTCATAACTAGATAATTTTGTGAAATCAACATGTCCTCATTAAGGCATTAATAAAACGAAGAGAAGAGTTGGTCATGGTAAAAAAGAGACCTTGGTTGGTTTATAGTTGTGTTGTTTTGTAATAGTTGAACACATTTTGAATCAAAGCCCTGGAATTTTAAACCAATGAATCGTATTAACTGGATTTGTTCTATCGTTTGGTCTTAGATGTTCATCTTGGGTTTAAAGTTCCTTAGCTTTGATAACGCATTTGTGATATACCAATAACCTAGATACCGTCGAGACAAAGACGGGTGGTTTCCAATAAAAATTTATCACCCGCCGCATCGCGCGGGTATACTGACTAGTAATATAGTATAGATATAGATATAGATAAATGATCTTGAACGATATCATTTTTTAAGTAATTTTATACCATTATCTAGCTTTTCAGCTAACAACTAATTTATTAGTCATAAGGTAGATTGCCAAAAAAAGCAGATTAAAATAATAGGTAAAATCATATTTTGTTTTAATCAATTTCATTACTACCCACAAGAGCATCAAGTGTAACACCCTAAAAATTTAAGCATTAAATATAGGAGATTTCCGGAAAATGGGTAAATTTAAACTTCAAAATATAAGCCAACTAAAACCCTTAAATGCAATGGGGTAGCTTGGACAACGATTAAACATAGGAGTATGGAGACATAAAACACAACAACCTATTAATCTAGAATTAAAGTAAGCTAGATTAATCCGGGTGTCGCTATATCTCCAAAAATCTCTCATCTCGAATTCCCAAAAGCCCGACCCTCCAAGCTCCTAGCATGGTCGGCAACTCAACAAGGTCTAGACACCGCTAGTGGGACTTGTAATCCACAAACATGCAACATCAAGTGTTAGACAAAAGTCTAGTGAGAATTACATGAAATGCACATTTATATAATTTGACAAAAAGACATAAAATGATGTTACCGGCTCCATGTAATCTAAATTACCATCAATCATCTCGTTAAGCGTTCCCACCTGAACATATTTATATAACCGAGAAACATTTCTTTAACAACAAAATACAGGGGAGACCCGTTACCATCGGGGTGACAAGAACACGAGAATGGAGTCACCCACGACGTTATCGGATAGCACCTCAAGTCCCGGTCCTAGTTCCCATGCCATAAAGACATCACAACCTCAAACCATCTCGTACCATGCCTTTAGTGCCTATTCCGTCGAGTTACACCTCAAGGACTTATGGGACTACATTGCATATCCGAATTAGACGAGTTACACCTCAAGGACCCCAACGTCCCCCATTGCCTACTCGCTAGTGATCCAATACGACCAACAATAAAATGAACAAGTAGTCCATAAAGGTCTAAATCCTCGTGCACAAGGAGATAACCATCAATAAATTACATACCATGGTAGTGAAAGCGTATAAATCGACTGATAGGCGGGTTTACACCCCCCTAAATCTAACCGCAAGTGTACGGTGTCGAAATCAAGTAATAGTACAAAAGTACGAGTATCGAACACAAGGAACTAGGAACTAAGTATCACAATAACTATAAGATCTATTAACTGAATGGTCGCAATTTTGAAAGTTGGTTTGGTTGAATTTCTGAAACACTAAACTAACGAAAACACACTAAAACGACGGAATAGTTGATTAATTGGAGCAGTTAAAAGTGAAGAAGGAGGGTTGGAATCTGAATGGTTTATTAATGAGAATTCAGCGTGATTTATGATTAGTTCTAACGATCAATGAATTGCAAAACCCGATCTCGTTGCACTCTTTCAAGCTACAACGAGAATTGACTCAATAAAAATTGTTTATCTCTCGATCTCACAAATAAATTGAGTTAATGAGAAGGGTTTAGAACACAACACCGAAGGAATTGCTATATCTCTATCCCCTTCCCCTCGGTGGCTATTGAACCCGACCTAGATCTCAAGACTTCTCTCGAACGTACTCAAGAACGATAAAATCATTTAACAAGTGATCAATTAGTTAAACGCAGTACGTATAAGTTCAAACGCGTCATCCATCTATTAAAACCAAAACATAAATCATCCAAAGCCTATATCGGTAACCCAAACATCATCCAACCCCCCAACATGAAGTTTAGCTTATGTTGGGGGTGTGTAAAAGAAACTGAAAGGTTACAAAAAGCTTCAAAGAATTCATGGTTAAAGAAGTTCTAGAGGTAATGATAAATAACTCCCTGAGAAGAATCCCCTTCGATCTCACGTGCTCAATCGTCTTTGATTTCTCGTCCCGATTCGTTTTCCTTGTGTCTTCCAATTCAAAAATATCTGTCTCTCCTCCAAAAATCCCCCCTTGGTCAGTCGTCGTCGTATGAGAGTCAAAAGTGCCTTCACCCTAGCTGCAGAAAGTGTTTTAAAGAACTGGGCGTCGGGGCCAGTACTGGCGCCAGTTGGCTGGCGCCAAGACTGGCGTTAGGTTTTGTTTAATTTGTCGGCGCGGGTTGTGGCGCGAGATGGCTGGCGCGGAGACTGGCGTCGGCTTCTGTTTTGCTTCTTGACGCGGATTGTGGCGCCAGTTTACTGGCACGGAGACTGGCGCCAGCTTCTGTTTCTCATTTTCTTGATTTTTCTCGTTTTCAGCTCCGGAACTCAAATCTGCTGCTCTTTTGGACAATAATACATATACCTGTACTTTCTCACCAAAAACCCGTTAAATACTCGTATTTTACTTGAAGACATGCGTGAACCACCCAGTTTGAGATTAAAAATAATGTCGAAAATCGACATTATCAACAACCCCAAACCGAGTGTTGCTTGTCCTCAAGCAAAATAGCGATAGAAAATTTAAAAACCAGGGTCATAACAAAATTCGCACAAATGTGAAGTCGGTGGTGTCATTATGGATCTCTACACATCTTATTCAACAAAAGGAATTAACAGATTAATCAGAATCTTTTACCGAAACACCCCCAGTATGCAAAGGCCGAAACGCTTACTCTCTGAAAATAGAACTGGTCGGGACCACACTACATCAAACTCCACCTAAAGTCATGCATGATCAGGGAGGATTTCGCCTTGACCCTACCTCACCGGACTCTTAGTTCAGTCGAACCCTAGGCTGTCTCACATGTTGTCATGCAATTGGAGGTTATGTACAAGAATACTCGAAATAATAGCATGAACAACGTAACAAGAAAGACGCACCAATGTCCAAATAAACGATCTCAGATGGAACCAACTAAAAAAACTAAGACTATCAGTGTCACTTTCATCTATCCTCATACTTTTCAAAAGATCATCCAGGTCTTTACAAGGGTTGTAATGGGGCTAGGCTATTGGCTAAGAAACGAAAGGTAACTCGGATTAAAAGTCCTCACAGTACCGGTGTACGAACAAATAGCTACCATTCCCTTTTTGTCTTTTGCCTTTTTCAACATGTTTGCATCCCACTTCCCTTGATCGAGTATGTCAACCTTATTTCCTTCTATACAATTGAGCTCCCATTTATTTTATTTTTTTCTACAGTGAGTTGGCCAATTGGCCTTATTTCTTTTTCACTGTTTTTTTACATGCCCTTTTTGCATGACCCCTTTTTGGTCATATCACTCTTTCTGTACTTCCTTCTGATTTACATCTCTCTATTTCCCCCTTTTTATGTAATGTCCCATCTCACATTTTGTAACCGGTACTTGTTTGAACTAAGGTAGGCTATTACAAAGGCTCGGGTTTAATATGGGGTTCAGAATCGACAAAATCAGTGTTTGGCTGCAAAAATGGCTAAGGGTCACTCAAAAAGAAGGGTGCGCAAGATAAAACACTCTATACTCACGTTGCCTGGAATCATTTCTTAAGGTCTATAATCAGATAAAATGCTAGCGACACTAGATATCCCTATGGACGTCTTTGCTAATTGGCGCAAATCTATAGTGAGATCAACTATAGCCATGACAAAAATTAGTGAGAAGTGTATCGAGTTCATGTATTTCCTCTCAGAATCGACGCTTGATTGGCTCAATACCTCACTATTGGGTGGTCTCCACTAATGTCCCTAATGCATACAATCTTTCGGGTCTCATTTGATGCTATATTATCCTTTACAGTTCATTCCTCAAAAAGCAGAGTTCTACTCACTACTAACGGTGAATCAGAAAAAAAATCAATCATAATGACCATAATTCCGTTCCTTGCCTAAGAAATAATAAAGATCATCAGAATGACACCATTGCTTCACTTCCACCCGAAACCTGAATACACATTGTCCCCAATGTGCACCTACTTCTATAACAATCCTCCAAAAATAACGTGTGTGAATTAAGTACAATCATCCAAGAATAAAGTTGTGCAAACTAAGTATAGTTATCCAACCAAATTAGAGCAAACAGATCAACCAGAAAATGAAAACAAACCGTCTTCATTCCCCACGGTTCCGGCGTCTGGCACCGCCCGACTGCTGCCTCCTCACTCTCCTTTCTGCCGGCAGGTTGGTCGGGCCTGCTGCGTCCGGGACTTGTTCACCTCTAATCCATCGACCCACGTCGTCGAACCTTCTATCCATTCTCCCAAATCCCGTCCTCATCTCATGTTCGAGCGCATCCATGCGCACATGCAGCCCTGGGTCAGCATCATCGGGCTGGTGCCCCTCATCCGCAGCGGGATCATAGTTGACGTCATCGGTGTCCACATCATCTGCATCGCTTGGTATCTCCATCTCCTCGTTGGCAACTGCCTCTCGCCTATCCAACGTCTTGCTCGCATAGTATATCACGTGCACTCGCTTATCTTTCTTTTGCCCCAATACTGCTCCAACAGCGGTGTCACTCGCATCACACATCAGAGTAAATGGCAAACTCCAATCTGGGGCCGTGAGGATAGGCGCAGAAATCAACTCCTTCCTTAACCTGTCAAAAGCAGATATACAATCATCAGTGAAATCAAATTTAGCATCTTTAAGCAATAAAGAACACAAAGGTTTAGTAATCTTAGATAAATCCTTAATAAACCGCCGGTAAAACCCGGCGTGCCCCAAGAAGCTTCGGACTCCCTTGACGGAGTTCGGGTAAGGAAGATTCTCAATCACCGCCACCTTTGCCTTGTCCACTTCAATCCCCGCTTTTGATACTTTGTGGCCAAGCACTATCCCCTCGGTCACCATGAAGTGACATTTCTCCCAATTCAGTACAAGACTCGTTTCTTTGCATCTTTGTAATACGGCTTCTAGGTGTTCCAAACATGTGTCAAAAGATGGTCCAAACACCAAAAAGTCATCCATGAAGATCTCTATAGTCCGCTCCACCATATCCGAGAATATTGCCATCATGCATCGTTGGAAGGTGGCCGGAGCATTGCACAAAACGAATGGCATACGACGGTATGAAATGTTCCGTACGGACAAATGAAGGTTGTCTTGTCTTGGTCCTCGGGTGCAATAGGAATCTGGTTGTACCCGGAATAACCATCTAGGAAATAGTAGTACTCGTGCCCAGATAACCGCTCCAACATCTGATCAATGAATGTGAGAGGGAAGTGATCTTTCTTTGTCACATCATTCAGCTTTCGGTAGACAATACACACCCTCCAACCGGTAACTGTTCGGGACGGATTGAGCTCGTTATTGTTGTTCCGAACAACGGTTATACCACCCTGCTTTGGCACTACTTGGACCGGGCTCACCCATGGACTATCCGGAACCGGATAGATGATTCCAGCATCAAGGAGTTTTAGAACCTCCTTTCGGACCACTTCTTTCATATTCGGGTTGAGCCGACGTTGGTGTTGGACTACCGGTCGGTGTTCTTCTTCAAGATTGATTCGATGTGAGCAAAAAGTTGGGCTTAAGCCCTTCAGATCAGCTATCGTCCACCCAATAGCGGTTTGATGCTCTCTAAGAACTTGTAGTAGCTTCTCTTTATTCTCAGAATTCAGCTTAGACGATATGATTACCGGAAGCGTGTCTTTTTCTGTAATACCCCGGGTTAATCCGTTAGTTAAAATCCAATTTCCGTTAATTTAGTTAACTTTAAAGTTTAAGGTTTAGGGCAAGTTTGGTTAAATTAAAGGTTTAAAGGTGTTTTGGTTATTTATAAGGAGTATAAGGTCTAAATGGTAAATATATTTAGATATTAGCCTTTAGAAGTTCAGATATTTTTACAAAAGCAGAAATTCAGTAGGGGTGTGTGTGTGTTTTTGGAGAGCAAAAGAAGAAAGAAGGGTTCTTGTGGTTAAGACTTCATTGGGTGTATTTGGAAGAGAAATTGAGGTATGTTGCTTTACATTTTATGTCTATAATTGCTAGTAAGTAGTTCCTATCGGAGTAGAAACATCACAAACACTTCTGGTATTAATTCAGTCGATTTTCTGGGTAAAAAACATCAAACCGAAAGAGGTTTCCGGACACAGTATGAATGTGTCCGGGTAGATTCTTGGGTGGTGTCCGGGTAAGTTGTTGATAGAGTCCGGACGATTTGATTGATGGTTTCCGGATGATTTAGAGTCCGGATGGCATCCGGATTCCTTTGTTGTCTGGATTAGTCTGTGGTGTCCGGATTCCTTGTGTTGTCCGGATAAATCGTGTTATCCGGATTGTCTAGGTTGTCCGGAAAATTGTGCTGTCCGGAAAGTTCATGATTGTCCGGGTGGTTTGAGGTTTCCGGATAACTTGGCTGTTTGGTCAATTTTGAGGATAAGAGTTATGTAGATGTATCTAGAGTCCATAACCTACTAGTAAGTTTTATACATAAGTTGGTAAGGAGATATTTGTATATACATGGTTTCAGATTCTGAGAATTTTGGATAAATGATCAGATAGCTTGGAGAAAGGCTTGGAAGCGTATTATAAGCATTCAATGTGAGTTTTTCTTTAAAACATTTTCGAACTGGGATATATATATATATATATATATATATATGAGATGGTTATGTGGTAGGAATATGATTATGTGTATATAAAGGACAATATGATATATTGAAATATATATTGTATTTATATGAGCACTGCATTACACGAGTATATGTTAGCCGAATTATTAGTCGGCGGAGTTGTAAGGAAATGCAACGGAGCTGTATGGAATTACAGTGGAGCTGTAGGTAATTGCAGCGGGGCTGTGTGTGATTGCAGCGGAGTTGACTGTATTTGGGTACAGTGACGATGATTAGTTGGCTTGCTACCAACTAATTTGGCCATGAGAATGAGAATGAGGAGAATTACACTGTGCACGAATTATGATGTGATATTTGTATAATTATGGTATAGGGGTGTTTTGACGAAAGATTTATATAAACTATGTTGATACATGGTATTACGTGAAATGGTTTTATAACGATTTTGAAATGACAGGGATTATCTCACTAGACCGTTTGGTCTAACCCTCATTTTCCTTTCAAAAATATGTATTCCAGGTCAAGGATTTGATAGCGGCAAAGGAAAGAATAAGGTGTAGGCTGCCTCCGCTGATCGATGATGTTTAAGAAGCTTTAATATATTTTGTAGTTTCAAGACTATTGAGACCGTACTTGGTTTGTTATGTAACTTTTGTTGTAAATTAATGATATGAATGCATGTTATGTTATATGATGTATGTTATGGCATTTGGGTTGTTACAAATGGTATCAGAGCCCTAGTTTAAGGGATTTAGGTATTTGGATTTATACCTAGACTTAAACTGCATGTGAAGTAGGATGTCCTTGATATATTAGAACCTTGGGATGCTAAGTATAAAAGGTAGAAGGAACATCATGTAAGGTAATTTCAGATTACACCTGGCCAGTGTAATTGTGATCTTACAGGTACATGTTTGAACTGGAATACCTTGTTATATGGGGTATGTGTTTATGTGTGTATTAATTTTGTTTGAATCTACAGAATGGCAAGCGGTACACGAAATTCGAATCGAGGAGGAGGAAGAAATCCGAATAGAACTAATCCGCCAATAGGAACAGGGGACAGGGGAGGCAGAACTGGGGGCAGAGTCGGGGGTAGAACTGGGAGTAGAGCTGGGGGTCGAGCCGGAGGCAGAGCCCAGCCACATGGTACAGATTTCGTTACCAGGGATGATCTAATGGCAGAAATGGGAAGACTGCAGGCTAACATACAAACAATGTTTGGACGAAGTCGTAATAATGAAGCTGATAGACCAGATCCGGAACATGAATTCGAACTGCCAATCACCCCTACGGTCTTACCGGTAATGAGAAAATGTGATTACAAGATGTTTCTTAGTTGCAATCCTCCTACATACTCAGGAGATCGGGATCCAGTGAAAGCAATGAGATGGATGAAGGAAATAGAAGCTATTTTCAAGACGAGTAAGTGCGGTGACGAAGATAGAGTATTGTATGGAGCAGCAATGTTAAAGGGGGATGCTTTGTATTGGTGGGAATCTTTTATTCATTCTAAGGGATCTGATGTTTATTCTACCCTCTCTTGGGAAGAATTTGTGATAACCTACATGAACGCATTTTGTCCCCAAGCAGTCGTCAAACAACTGGAAGGAGAATTTATGAACTTACAACAAGGAAATTTATCCGTTCGAGACTACACCGCTAGCTTCCTGGAGAAGTCTCGCTTTGCGGAATACTATGTTGCCACGGAGGCAAGGAAGACGGAAAGGTTTATCTTCGGGTTAAATTCGAAAGTCAGAAAGTTAGTGACTGCAACAGACCTGATAACTTCTCAGCCGCAGTAGATGCTGCGGAAAATGTGGAACAAAATATTAAGAGAGATACTAGCGATAAGAGTGCTGGGAAAAGAAAGTCGGAAGAGATGACGCATGATCCAACGAAATACGAAATTCAGAGGTTCGATAGGCACCTACCTTTTAGATCAAATGAAAAACTATGTCCAAAATGTAACCGCGCACATCAAGGAAATTGTTATGTTGATCCTAGAAGTTGTTACAAGTGTGGAAGGGCTGGACATGTCGCTAAGAATTGTCGCGCAAATCGATTATGTTTCGTTTGCAATTCCCCGGATCATATTCAGTCAGATTGTCCGCAAGGGAAAGCACAACAGGGTAGTATGGCGGTGAGACCAACGGGTGTTAGGCAGGGAGAGATACAAGGGTCTGGGGAACCAAAAGCAAAAGGCCGAGTATTCCAAATGATAACACAAGAAGAGGAGGAAAATCCGGATGAGGTTATAGGTATATTTCAAATAAACTCTATACGTGCTAAGGTGTTATATGACTTCGGTGTAAAATGATTATTAGTATTCCCGTGCTTTTGTTGCTTATCTGTGTTAGAGATATAGGTGGGTGTGGGGTGTCTATTCAGTTAGTTTCTATGGTTTTGATTGAGTTCGAAGTAGTAGCGATAAGTATTCATTACCTTTTCGCTTAACCGAATTCCGGGACGGAATTCTTTTAAGGGGGAGATGATGTAATACCCCGGGTTAATCCGTTAGTTAAAATCCAATTTCCGTTAATTTAGTTAACTTTAAAGTTTAAGGTTTAGGGTAAGTTTGGTTAAATTAAAGGTTTAAAGGTGTTTTGGTTATTTATAAGGAGTACAAGGTCTAAATGGTAAATATATTTAGATATTAGCCTTTAGAAGTTCATATATTTTTACAAAAGCAGAAATTCAGTAGGGGTGTGTGTGTGTTTTTGGAGAGCAAAAGAAGAAAGAAGGGTTCTTGTGGTTAAGACTTCATTTGGTGTATTTGGAAGAGAAATTGAGGTATGTTGCTTTACATTTTATGTCTATAATTGCTAGTAAGTAGTTCCTATCGGAGTAGAAACATCACAAACACTTCTGGTATTAATTCAGTCGATTTTCTGGGTAAAAAACATCAAACCGACAGAGGTTTCCGGACACAGTATGAATGTGTCCGGGTAGATTCTTGGGTGGTGTCCGGGTAAGTTGTTGATAGAGTCCGGACGATTTGATTGATGGTTTCCGGATGATTTAGAGTCCGGATGGCATCCGGATTCCTTTGTTGTCCGGATTAGTCTGTGGTGTCCGGATTCCTTGTGTTGTCCGGATAAATCGTGTTATCCGGATTGTCTAGGTTGTCCGGAAAATTGTGCTGTCCGGAAAGTTCATGATTGTCCGGGTGGTTTGAGGTTTCCGGATAACTTGGATGTTTGGTCAATTTTGAGGATAAGAGTTATGTAGATGTATCTAGAGTCCATAACCTACTAGTAAGTTTTATACATAAGTTGGTAAGGAGATATTTGTATATACATGGTTTCAGATTCTGAGAATTTTGGATAAATGATCAGATAGCTTGGAGAAAGGCTTGGAAGCGTATTATAAGCATTCAATGTGAGTTTTTCTTTAAAACATTTTCGAACTGGGATATATATATATATATATATATATATATATATATATATATATATATATATATATATATATATATATATATATATATATATGTGTGTGTGTGTGTATATATATATGAGATGGTTATGTGGTAGGAATATGATTATGTGTATATAAAGGACAATATGATATATTGTATTTATATGAGCACTGCACTACACGAGTATATGTTAGCCGGATTATTAGTCGGCGGAGTTGTAAGGAAATGCAACAGAGCTGTATGGAATTATGGAATTACAGTGGAGCTGTAGGTAATTGCAGCGGGGCTGTGTGTGATTGCAGCGGAGTTGACTGTATTTGGGTACAGTGACGATGATTAGTTGGCTTGCTACCAACTAATTTGGCCATGAGAATGAGAATGAGGAGAATTACACTGTGCACGAATTATGATGTGATATTTGTATAATTATGGTATAGGGGTGTTTTGACGAAAGATTTATATAAACTATGTTGATACATGGTCTTACGTGAAATGGTTTTATAACGATTTTTAAATGACAGGGATTATCTCACTAGACCGTTTGGTCTAACCCTCATTTTCCTTTCAAAAATATGTATTCCAGGTCAAGGATTTGATAGCGGCAAAGGAAAGAATAAGGTGTAGGCTGCCTCCGCTGATCGATGATGTTTAAGAAGCTTTAATATATTTTGTAGTTTCAAGACTATTGAGACCGTACTTGGTTTGTTATGTAACTTTTGTTGTAAATTAATGATATGAATGCATGTTATGTTATATGATGTATGTTATGGCATTTGGGTTGTTACATTTTCTCCCAAGTATGCATACTCGAGATGATCGGGTAATGGTTTGAGCTCAAGCTTCGGTGGTGTCTTCGATGAAGGTTCGGACTTGGGAATTGGTTCTCCCAAATCTTCAATGACCGAATTTTTTGGGCCTTTGTATGATGGTAGTTCATTTAAGTGCATCACACTCTCGCTTTCCGGATCATCATCGGTACCCATCAACACATTATTCAGTTGATCGCCGGAAACTTGCATGCCACATGTTTCTCTCATCAAGGAATCCATCACATCTACCCGGTAGCACTCGTTCGGTCCCATGTTTTGCTTAGCCGCCCAAAAAACATTGAAGACAACTTCTTCGTTACCCACTCTCAAAGTGAGCTTTCCCCCTTTCACGTCGATCAGTGCTCCTCCCGTGGCCAAAAATGGTCGGCCAAGAATCAACGGTATCTCTTTGTCCTCATCCATGTCGAGGACCACAAAGTCAACCGGGAAATAAAACTTGTCCACCTTGATTAGCACATCTTCAATTACGCCATACGGATACTTGATGGATCTGTCGGCAAGCTGCAAAGTCACATTAGTCGGTTGCACCTCTCCAAGTCCGAGTTTCCTGAAAATAGACAAAGGCATTAGATTAATACTTTCTCCAAGATCACACAAAGCCTTACTAAATTCAGAATTGCCTATATGAACATGGATAGTAAAACTCCCTGGATCCTTAAGCTTCGGGGGAAGCTTATGCTGGATGATTGCGCTGCACTCCTCAGTAAGTGCAACTGTCGCATGCTCCTCAATCTTCCTTTTGTTAGAAAGGATATATTTCAAGAATTTCACATATGAGGGCATTTGTGCCAAAGCATCTGCAAAAGGGATGTTAATATGTAACTTTTTAAATACTTCAAGAAATTTAGAAAAATTAACATCATCCTTATGCGCTTTAAGCCTGCTCGGATAGGGCACTCTCGGTGCTGCCGGCTTGACCGGTGGTTGCTTTGGCACGGTTGATTGCTCTTGCTTCTTTTCTTCGCCCTTCGAGTTCGCCTCAATCACAATATCTTCATCAGCCTCCAACTCATCCATATCTACAATCTCAACCTCTTGCCTTTTGGCCTCTGTTTCCCTTGATGAAGGCTCGCGTGTCAGGTCTCTAATCAGCTCCTTGCCACTTCTCAGATGAATGGCTTTGCAGTCCTTCCAGTTTGACTCGGAAATGTACCGGGAGCTCGGTTCTGTAGGGCTTCAGAAATCTGCCCCACTTGCCTTTCAAGGAGCTTTATGGATGCCGTGTTCTGATCAGTAGCTGGCTTGACTATGCCTACCGTACCGGCTAATCCCTCTACCGCGCTATCCATCTTAGACATGAACTTCATCATCATGTCCTCTAATCCCGGCTTCTTCTCTCCGGATTGTCCTTCATCGAATTTCCGTTGGTTGTAACCTGGAGGACGATAGACATTGTTAGTATTAGAGGAATTAGAAAAGTTGGAGTTATTACCGTATTGATGCTGTTGTTGTTGGGCCATGGTTTGTTGCCCTTGCGGTTGACTCCATGAGAAATTTGGGTGCTTCTTCCAACCCTCGTTGTATGTGTTCGAGAATGAATCGTTCCTTGGTCGGTTGTTCCGATTTTGCAGAAATTGAACTTGTTCCGGCTCATTCATGGGTGGTACCATATCCGACATACCCTATTCCATCATAAATGTGGATTGAAGAGAAGACCCCTTCATCTGACTCGTGAGTGCGTTTAATTGACCCTTTATGGCTTTCAGCTCGTCATTCTCCTGCGCACTCGCAACTCTTCTAACTGCTGATCTCAGAGTAGAAAAACTATGCTCGGCCAGATTATTGATCAGCTCACATGCGTCCTCATAGGACTTATCCATTAGGGCTCCACCCGCTGCAGCTGTGATGTCGTTTTTGAACTGCGGGTGAAGTCCACTGAAGAACGTTTGGATAATGACCCAACCTTGTAACCCATGGTGAGGGCACTTCTTGATCATATCTTTGTACCTCTCCCAAGCTTCATACAATGTCTCTTGATCCCATTGAGCAAAATGGATGATTTCAGCCATAAGTTGGGCGGTTCTGCTTGGTGGAAAGAATTTTTGGAGAAAAGCAACCTTCAGTTGTGCCCAGGTGGTGATCGAGTCCGGTTGGATACTTTATGTCCAAGTTATGGCTCTGCCTTTGAGTGAAAAGCTGAACAGTGTCAGCTTGATGGCATCCTCGTTCAACCCATTTATCTTGAACGTGTTGCAAATCCTTTCAAATGCACGAAGATGTGCATGAGGATCTTCTGTTGGGGCTCCTCCATACTGATTCTGCTGTACCATCACGATGGTACTTGGTTTGATCTCAAAGTAGTTCGCCCCAGTAGTGGGCGCTTGGATGCCTATGTGTGCGGCTGCCACGTTCGGATCGGCAAACGATCGCATAGGGCGTCTCTCAGGAGGAGCTTTGTCGCCCATCTCGATCTTGATATGTTTTTTAGCTTTTGATTCTTTGCGTAATCGACGGGCGGTTGTTTCAATTTCCGGATCGATCGGTTCGATTCCTTCCCCTCGGGTTTTCCTTGGCATAAACCAATTAGTACCTGAAACGGAAAGTAAACAAAATTAGCAATCCAAAAACTGAAAGTGATGAAATAAAATAACAAAAATAAAAATGTCCAATGTAATAGCGCTTATAGCTGGTAGTGCTATCAGTTGCAACTAGTTCCCCGGCAACGGCGCCAAAAACTTGATAGGCGGGTTTACACCCCCCTAAATCTAACCGCAAGTGTACGGTGTCGAAATCAAGTAATAGTACAAAAGTACGAGTATCGAACACAGGGAACTAGGAACTAAGTATCACAATAACTATAAGATCTATTAACTGAACGGTCATAATTTTGAAAGTTGGTTTGGTTGAATTTTTGAAACACTAAACTAACGGAAACACACTAAAAGGACGGAATAGTTGATTAATTGGAGCAGTTAAAAGTGAAGAAGGAGGGTTAGAATCTGAATGGTTTATTAATGAGAATTCAGCGTGATTTATGATTAGTTCTAACGATCAATGAATTGCAAAACCCGATCTCGTTGCACTCTTTCAAGCTACAACGAGAATTGACTCAATAAAAATTGTTTATCTCTCGATCTCACAAATAAATTGAGTTAATGAGAAGGGTTTAGAACACAACACCGAAGGAATTGGTATATATCTATCCCCTTCCCCTCGGTGGCTATTGAACCCGACCTAGATCTCAAGACTTCTCTCGAACGTACTCAAGAACGATAAAATCATTTAACAAGTGATCAATTAGTTAAACGCAGTAAGTATAGGTTCAAACGCGTCATCCATCTATTAAAACCAAAACATAAATCATCCAAAGTCTGCATCGGTAACCCAAACATCATCCAACCACCCAACATGAAGTTTAGCTCATGTTGGGGGTGTGTAAAAGAAAGTGAAAGGTTACAAAAAGCTTCAAAGAATTCATGGTTAAAGAAGTTCTAGAGGTAATGATAAATAACTCCCTGAGAAGAATCCCCTTCGATCTCACGTGCTCAATCGTCTTTGATTTCTCGTCCCGATCCGTTTTCCTTGTGTCTTCCTCTTCAAAAATCTCTGTCTCTCCTCCAAAAAGCGCCCCTTGGTCAGTCGTCGTCGTATGAGAGTCAAAAGTGCCTTCACCCTAGCTGCAGAAAGTGTTTTAAAGAACTGGGCGTCAGGGCCAGTACTGGCGCCAGTTGGCTGGCGCCAAGACTGGCGCCAGGTTCTGTTTAATTTGTCGGCGCGAGTTGTGGCGCCAGATAGCTGGCGTGGAGACTGGCGCCGGCTTCTGTTTTGCTTCTTGGCGCGGATTGTGACGCCAGTTTACTGGCGCGGAGACTGGCGCCAACTTCTGTTTCTCATTTTCTTGATTTTTCTCGTTTTCAGCTCTGGAACTCAAATCTGCTGCTCTTTTGGACAATAATGCATATACCTGTACTTTCTCACCAAAAACCCGTTAAATACTCGTATTTCACTTGAAGACATGCGTGAACCACCCAGTTTGAGTTTAAAAATAATGTCGAAAATCGAAATTATCAACAACCCTAAACCGAGCGTTGCTTGTCCTCAAGCAAAATAGCGATAGAAAATTTAAAAACCAGGGTCATAACAAAATTCGCACAAATGTGAAGTCGGTGGTGTCATTATGGATCTCTACACATCTTATTCAACAAAAGGAATTAACAGATTAATCAGAATCTTTTACCGAAACACCCCCAGTATGCAAAGGTCGAAACGCTTACTCTCTGAAAATAGAACTGGTCGGGACCACACTACATCAAACTCCACCTAAAGTCATGCATGATCAGGGAGAATTTCGCCTCGACCCTACCTCGCTGGACTCTTAGTTCAGTCGAACCCTAGGCTGTCTCACATGTTGTCATGCAATTGGAGGTTATGTACAAGAATACTCGAAATAATAGCATGAACAACGTAACAAGAAAGACGCACCAATGTCCAAATAAACGATCTCAAATGGAACCAAATAACAAGACTAAGATTATCAGTGTCACTTTCATCTATCCTCATACTTTTCAAAAGATCATCCAGGTCTTTACAAGGGTTGTAATGGGGCTAGGCTATTGGCTAAGAAACGAAAGGTAACTCGGATCAAAAGTCCTCACAGTACCGGTGTACGAACAAATAGCTACTGTTCCCTTTTTCAACATGTTTGCATCCCACTTCCCTTGATTGAGTATGTCAACCTTATTTCCTTCTATACAATTGAGCTCCCATTTATTTTATTTTTTTCTACAGTGAGTTGGCCAATTGGCCTTATTTCTTTTTTACTTTTTTTTTACATGCCCTTTTTGCATGACCCCTTTTTGGTCATATCACTCTTTTCGTACTTCCTTCTGATTTACATCTCTCTATTTCCCCCTTTTTCATGTAATGTCCCATCTCACCTTTCGTAACCGGTACTTGTTTGAACTAAGGTAGGCTATTACAAAGGCCCAGGTTTAATATGGGGTTCAGAATCGACAAAATCAGTGTTTGGCTGCAAAAATGGCTAAGGATCACTCAAAAAGTAGGGTGCGCAAGATAAAACACTCTATACTCACGTTGCCTGGAATCATTTCTTAAGGTCTATACTCAGATAAAATGCTAGCGACACTAGATATCCCTATGGGCGTCTTTGCTAATTGGTGCAAGTCTATAGTGAGATCAACTATAGCCATGACAAAAATTAGTGAGAAGTGTATCGAGTTCATGTATTTCCTCTCAGAATCGACGCTTGATTGGCTCAATACCTCACTATTGGGTGGTATCCACTAATGTCCCTAAGTCATACAATCTTTCGGGTCTCATTTGATGCTATATTATCCTTTACAGTTCATTCCTCAAAAAGCAGAGTTCTACTCTCTACTAACGGTGAATCAGAAAAAATTCAATCATAATGACCATAATTCCGTTCCTTGCCTAAGAAATAATAAAGATAATCAGAATGACACCATTGCTTCACTTCCACCCGAAACCTGAATACACATTGTCCCCAATGTGCACCTACTTCTATAACAATCCTCCAAAAATAACGTGTGTGAATTAAGTACAGTCATCCAAGAATAAAGTTGTGCATATTAAGTATAGTTATCCAACCAAATTAGAGCAAACAGATCAAAAAGAAAATGAAAACAAACCGTCTTCATTCCCCACGGTTCCGGCGTCTGGCACCGCCCAGCTGCTGCCTCCTCACTCTCCTTTCTGCCGGCGGGTTGGCCGGGTGATGACTAATTTGGGTGATCCTTTTTAAATATATATATATAAGCCAAAAGACTATGAAATATTAAATCACACCCTTTTAAAACTGATAAGAAATAAACCAAGACGCAAGTATACATCTCAATCCATTATCGTCTCAATCAAGTAATAATCGTACAAAAGTACCGGATATCGAACCCACAGGGAAACGTGGAAAAGTTTCTCTTTCAAAAGTCCAGTTCGTAAAAGCGAGTTTCAGATGGCGAATTCGAAAACAATAATTTGGTGGTTTGATTAACAACTAATGACATAAATCAGTTATAAAAAGAAGCACATGGTATAAAGATCTGTTGGAATGATCGTAATAATTAAATATAGCGATGAGACCGCATTCCTCAGTTATCTCAGACGTCGACTATTTTATGATACAACTAACCGGGTGTCAATTGGTCAATTGTTTTTACACCACAAAATATAACATTGATTTAAATAACTTCGGACAATCATGCAGTACGCGACACCTTTCTATTTAATTATTAGTCTCAGTCCCAACTTCACTTTATACCCCGAACTAAGACGGTTAGCCCATCATCGCTCGGTTTCTAATTATAAGAGATGTGTAACAATGGAAAGCAAATAATGGAGATGGACAATGCATGAAAAAGAACGTAACTTGTTATGCAAGTAGCGACGAATTTATCTAATGAGAAGTTAACGACAGCTTGGAAATTAAGTGGAAAGTCTTGTTTTAAATGTGAAACTTGAAATGGAAAACCTTGTTTATCAACTAACGATGACATGATTATTTGTACGAGAAAATAACTGAACTTGAATTATAAAGCGAGATTAACGACAATCAACTAAAATTAACTATGAGTTTAAGGGATGAGAGAAGCGATGGTAAATAACAATTAACAACGTAAGGAGTAAAATAAAGCGAGATTAACGAAAGCAAGTAAACGAGTTTATGAAAGCTTGCAAAGGACGAGATTAGCGAGATTAATATTAACTAAACAAAACTGTAAGCCAAGAAAATGAGATTAGTACCGAGATTAAGAATAAACTAGTAAAGCCGAAAACAATGAAAATGGTTGGTATCGAGAATCACGAGCTGCAGAAAACAATCGTTAGCGAACAAGTAAATACCGAATATGATGAAACTGAAAGTAATGCACGCAAGCAAAGTAAAGCAACAAGATTGTAACAAAACCGTAAGCAAAGAGATTAGGAACAAGATTAAAGCAACAAAGAGAGATTAGTAGATGATGAAAACGAGTTACAAACGAGAGCCAACGAGAGGGTCTTCAATGCATTAACCAAGCCGAACCAATTGTTGAAACAAGAGGTGCGATCCGTGAGCTAGAGCAACCGACTCTAATGCTCACTAAACTAATACTAACCAAACTAACTATTCTAATAAACCATAATACCAAGAACTAAGTAACCCATGGTGTTGAGGTGCAGCAAGACGTAGCAAGAGGTATCAAGGTGTCCTCCTTTTCTGCAGCATAACATACATATTTATACACAAGGGGAGTCTTGGAGAGGAGGACAACCATGGGTCTTACCCATGGTTCATAAGATCCATGGGCCGAGGGGTCCATACCCGGTTCTAGAAGTCCACCAACAAAAATCAATCCAAGCCCATGATGTTATGTTTGCATGCTACATGTCTTCGGCCCAATTGTATACGGCCGGCCCAAAAAGTGCCCACAAAAATCGATCCAAAACGAGATAATCCATCAACGTCAAAAAGCCCGGTCCTCAAAAGTTGGAGTCGTCAATTCTGCTTTATCTGCCATCTTCTTATCCTACGAGCTCCAAAAGACCGTTTTATGCAACCTGAAAATCACAAAATTTGAAATAAGCGATTTTGGACGTTTTTCATGCATTTATAGACGTTTTTAGCCAACTTTACACACAAAGGCCCAACTTATTTCTTTTACGCTAAAGTTACTATAATTAACTAAAATTGACTAAATGGGATGGCAAAATGGTTCAAAAATTGGAGTTATATAGCTAAAATAAAGTTAAATAAATAACCCTATCACAACCGCAAATTCGAACTGTTGCTTGTCCTCAAGCAACTTTGCTAAAAACACAATTTTTGAACGAGATAATGTTGTGTCAATATGGAAAATGAGGATTTAGCTAACTTCTCAAGAATCTCACAATCATGCATTTGTATCCACACAACGAGACAATTACTTACTTTTGCTTAGTTGAGAAAAAATAGCCGTTCACACTTCAATGTTCCTCAACTCATTCTTTAAAACACATCAACCATAAGCTAGCCGAACAACTCAATGTCTAATTGGGAAAAAAAATTGCACATGTCTTGAATGGTTTGGCGATTGCCTTTGTACCACTTTCAACATATGGCAATATTTGCCATCTTCTTATTTTGAGGAATTTCATTCGGACACATTGGTCCTTTAAGTGTCTTTGACACTTGACAAGTATTCACAAAAAACATATGTAGAGCTTTGCTCTTTTTGAGTGTGTATGTGTTTTTACGCGTGCATTTTTGAATATGTGGATGTGTACGTGGGTATGCATGGAGATATGTGCAAATTGATATGGTATGAGTAATAACCATATCTCCTCCCCAAAACTTTGAATGGTTCAATGTCCTCATTGAACATCGAAGAAAAATCGAACCAATTGTTGGTAAGATTTATGTATCAGTGTATGGTGTATGCAAAAAATCTTTTTCCAACAAAAATTGGTGAGAGCAAAAAGTTAGACGGCTAGTTCTAGTGATGTGTGAAAAGAATGATATTACGAAAACAAAGAAAGTGTTTAAGGCTATGAAACAACTAAATAAACAGAGCAATGAATCATGTATAGAATACGTGTGCATGGATTGCATGAATGCATGAGAACATTATAAACAATACTTTCCACAATTAGCAACAAAAGGATTCCCATACTCTTTAAAATGAAAATTACCCTAGGCAGGAAATATAAACACATAAAATAAAAAGGGATGATCGGAAGAACCTGCCCTACTCGGAAAGAGTAGGATGCTGCCCCACGGGCTGCCATAGTAAGTGCATCGGGAACGGGGGTAGTGTATTCAGAATATCCGGGTGCTCCATGCTCCATATCAATCTCATGGCATCGCCCTTAGCTTTCTCATATTTCAACCATGCATTTCTCTCTTTTCTGTCCTCTTTTCTCCATTTCTTCAAGGTGCTCCAATGGTCGTCTGGGATGCGAGTGATTTTCATTTTACCCTTGTTCTTTTGAATGGCAGATTGTGAAGGCAGTGTAGACTGTTCTTCTATTTCCACATCATCAGCCAATTCATCGCTGGAGTCACTGATCTCACCCTCTTCTCTTTCTCGGATGACCACACCCGTATCACGGATTTTCCGTTTTTTTGATGGGTGTGTCATTAGTTGCAGCCACTGCCTTGTTTCTTCATGTGTACTGGATAGGGGGTTTTGGTTGGGCAGTGGGTAAGGTGAGAGGTGAGGTAAGTGGTGGTGCTACAGAGATGGGGTTTGGTAAAAAGGTAGGGGTGATGGCAGTGGGTTCGGTGGTTGTGGTTGTTTGCGATGGATGTAGAGGGATTGTGGGGAAAGTGATTGATGTTGTGGAGGTATAGCTTCGGTGGTCAAAAGGTACAACAGTGGGTGTGATGGGAGGGTAGTCTAGGTTTAGTCGGGGTTGTCGCCGGACCGGGCGAAATGCCGATGGTCTGGTCAGAATAGGTTCGCCTTGCGAGTCCAGTACAACCGCAGATGCGAAGGGTTGGGTTGCGATAGGTAATGGTCGAGAGTGAGAGGGGTAAGACTCATACCTAGAAGTAGGAAAACCCGGAGGATGCGGTGGTGGTGCGGTGGCGCGTTGGGTCTCGATCAAATACCGTTGTACCTCCGTTGGGGCTCGGTGGAACTGAGCTGGTAGTTCTAGACCAAGAAAATCATGGGTGATTATCGTGGGTTGATTTAGGGGTGGGTTCGGCGATCGATGGGTATCGGAGGTAGAACCGACGAAATAGGGAAGATTAGGGTTTCGATTCTCCATGAGGGGTGATGATCGGCGATGGAGGTGGAGTTCGCCGAAACTTGTGATGTTCTTGGAAGGCGCCAGAAAAGCGCACGGATGGAATCGCTGCTTCTGCCGGCGTTTTCTTTCGATGGTGGTTGTGCGAAAAAGAAAAGGGGGTTAGGTTAGTGGTTTGTAGAAATGGTGTTTCCCTCCACTGAGATAGTCGCGTATAAGAAGAAGGAGATGAGGGACCAAAGGTCTTCATGGGGAACATAAGATAGTAACAGAACTGACTGGTGGCAGTGGTGGTTTGTCAGCGTTGGCGATGACGTAAGCGGCGTGAGTGGTCGAGAGAGACGAGAGCAGAGAGAGATAGAGAGGGTTTGTTTGTTCAGTACGATGAAGTACTCTCTGTTTCCCTATACTGTTCAAATTCCAAACACTGAAATAAAATCTACAGTGTACTCTCCAAATCCATTAACCAAATCGAAGTTTAGTTAGAAACAAACCAGATTAGTTAGCTTAACCAACCCACAAATCAGATTTAGGAAAATTCTACATGGGCCGAAAGTTGATGTGGGCTTGCTATTAGTTATGGCCGAAATTTTATAAGATTTTATGATTGGGCCGAAACTAATACCAAACCAATCGGATTTTGGGCCATGGTAAAAATGAATCGTAAATTGTTTTTCCGATCGAAACGTGTTAATCTCGAGAGTTCATTCTACCGTCTATGTCTGAATTACCCTTCTGTTTAAAACCCAAAAGAACCTTGTATAAAATTTTTGGCCAAGGGCCGAAATTTTTTCATTTTCCGCGTTAAATAATTGTGGTTCCTCGTTCTTCCTCTTTTTAAATCTTCACACCCTATTTTTGTACTTTTCGATTTCTTTTTAAAACAACAAGCTAGACATGAATTAAGAAAAACAAAATTAAAAATCTTTTTCTTTCTTTTAAAATGATATTTACAAATTCTTGGATCATGGAAATCCAAGAGCTTTCAAATTGTTGCTCAACTCAGGAGGTGGACAACCTCAAGAGGTTGTTGTGTCAGTGCAGTAGGCTCAATGAAAGGTTTGACCCTTTGACCATTTACCTTGAAAGTGTCTCCATTTTTTGGATTAATTAATTCGATAACACCATAGGGATAGACTTTCGCAATCTGATATGGTCCAGTCCACCTAGAATTCAATTTCCTAGGAAATAGCCTGAGTCTAGAATTAAACAATAAAACTTGCTGACCCTCAAAGAACTCTTTTGGAACTATTTTCTTGTCATGCCATTTTTTTGTATTTTCTTTGTAGAGTTTGGCATTTTCGTAAGAAAAATTCCTGTGTTCTTCCAGTTCACAAAGCTGTAGAGTTCTCTTTTTTCCAGCTTCATCTAGACTCATGTTAAGTTCCTTAATAGCCCAATATGCTTTGTGCTCTAATTCAACAGGCAAATGACAGGCCTTTCCAAAAACCAATTTATAAGGGGACATTCCAATAGGGGTCTTATAAGCAGTCCGGTAGGCCCACAGGGCATCATCCAATTTGGAGGCCCAGTCTTTTCGGTGTGGCTTGACTACCTTAGCTAGAATACCTTTTATTTCCCTGTTGGACAGTTCAGCCAAACCATTGGTTTGCGGGTGATAAGCAGTTGCTACCCTGTGCTGAATGTTATATTTGTCCAGGACTTCCTCTAATAAATTGTTAATGAAGTGGGTGCCTTCATCAATAATTAAAGCACGAGGTGTGCCAAACCTAGTGAAGATGTGCATATGAAGAAATTTGACAACGGTCTTAGCATCGTTGGCATGGCAGGCCATAGCCTCCACCCATTTGGACACGTAGTCTACAGCTACCAAGATGTAGGCACAGTTGTTGGATAGTGGAAAAGGTCCCATGAAGTCAATGCCCCAAACATCAAATAATTCTACTTCTAAAATTCCATTTAAGGGCATTTCATTCCGGTGAGATATGTTTCCACTTCTCTGACACTCACCACAACTTTTTGCAAAAGTGTGAGCATCATTGTTCAAGGTAGGCCAATAAAATCTTGATTGCAGGACTTTTGCAGCTGTTCTTTGGCCACTAAAATGGCCACCACATGGTCCTGTGTGGCAGTGATGTAAGATGGATGTCACTTCTTCTTTTGGAATGCACCTTCGTATCACCTGATCTGCACAAATTTTAAACAAATATGGATCATCCCACAAGAACTGTCTAGAATCACAAATAAGTTTCTGTTGGAATAATCATGATTTGTATTTGATAGATAATAAGATGACAAGAAAACATACCCGATGATCCTGAGGATCCAGTGAAAGCATTAAACATATTTGCCATTGATTGTCGGGTTCCCAGAATGAGGTGATCGTATTATGATGGGATGATGATCGATCGAGAGAGACGATCTCAGGGGAGGCACACGGCTGATTGTTGATTAGCAGTAAAATGATTAGGGTTAAATGTATGATTAGGGTACTCTATATATAATAAGAGTATTTACACTTTTAACCCTTGGTGTTTATTATGTGCAGTATAATTCCCCATAGTTCCAATCAACTAATGGGAAACCCTATAGTATGTCAATAATAGTAAATACGCCCATCATATATTTACCAGACATAGGGATTTCAGTTATTGTCAATTATCATATCAGGAATGATAAACGATCAGTGACGGTCACTTTTAAGGTGGTTCCAACATTCTCCCACTTGACCAAGCGATCTTTTATCTATGAGTACCAATAAGTCCGGCCGGGATGATACTCATTTTGTTTTAAACTGAAATCATAGCTAATAAGTACAGCCGTAGAGAAGAATATCAACTCAGGACCCCCACTAGTCAAACTATGACTCAAATTTAAAACTGAATAAGCAATGATCAATTGACTAAGACAAATTTCGTTATGATAATGTCCATACACCATTATGAGCTCAAAGCGTAACTAATGGACAAACAAAATCTGAATATAGAGGAAAATTTATTAAGATAATAATAATGACCAATAAGTACAACATGCTATTAAATTAAGTCTTTTGTAAGCCCCATCTTCGACACGTGTCCTACGAAGACATTAGGAGGAAGACCTTTGGTCATCGGATCCGCTAGCATATTCTTTGTACTTATGTACTCGATACAAAGGACATTTTCCTCAACCCGTTCGCGCACAAACAGATACTTTGTATCAAGATACAGCCCAGCGCCAGTTGAACTGTTACTGTTCGAGAAAGTTACGGCAGCTGAGTTATCACAGTAAAGCTTCAATGGTCTAGAAATGGAGTTGACGATTTTGAGTCCACTGACCAGGTTCCTTAACAACATCCCATGACAACTGGCATTATAAACGGCAACGTATTCAGCCATCATGGTGGACGTTGTAGTCAGCTTCTGTTTGTGACTCCGCCATGAGATAGGTCCACCAGCTAACATAAATATGTACCCAGAAGTAGATTTCTTATCTTCCTTGCATTTAGCAAAATCGGAATCAGAATATCCTACTACTTCTAAGTTGTCACTTCTTCTATAAGTTAATTTGTAGTCTTTGGTCCCTTGCAGATATCGTAGAACCTTTTTAGCCGCTTTCCAGTGTGCTATTCCGGGATTAGATAAGTAACGTCCCAGCATACCAGCGATATAAGCGATATCCGGACGAGTACAGACCTGAGCATACATAATGCTCCCTACTACAGACGAATAAGGTATCATCCTCATTTCTTCCTTTTCAATCTCAGTGCTCGGAGCTTGGAAAGAACCAAATACGTCCCCTTTAACTACTGGAGCTACAGTGGGTGTACAGTGCTGCATGTTATAGCGTTTTAAGATACGCTCAATATATGCCTTTTGAGAAAGACCCAAAACACCATTATGCCTATCTCGATGTATTTCGATACCAATGACATAAGAGGCATCACCGAGATCTTTCATGTCGAAATTTTTCGAAAGCATCCGCTTCGACTCATGCAGCATATCCAAGTTGTTACTTGCTAGTAGGATGTCATCTACGTACAAGACAAGGATTATAAAGTTACTCCCACTGATCTTGAGATAGGTGCATTGATCCACTTGATTCTTTAGAAAACCTTGCCCTTTTACGATTTTATCGAACTTGAGGTACCATTGTCGTGATGCCTGCTTCAACCCATAAATGGATTTCTTCAACTTGCAGACCATATGCTCTTTACCTTCTGGAATGAATCCTTCAGGTTGTCGCATGTATACGTCTTCTTGCAAGTCTCCATTTAAGAATGCGGTCTTGACATCCATCTGATGTAACTCTAAATCATAATGAGCTACAAGTGCCATAACAATCCTTAAAGAATCTTTACGAGAGACAGGAGAGAAGGTCTCTTGATAATCGATTCCTTCCTTTTGAGTAAAGCCTTTTGCAACCAGTCTGGCCTTATAGCGTTCGATGTTTCCTTTCGGGTCTAATTTGGTTTTGAAGACCCATTTACAACCGATGGTTTTGGATCCTTCAGGAAGTTCAACCAAGTCCCAAACATCATTATGATGCATGGAATTAAGCTCTTCAATCATGGCTTCATTCCACTGAGTGGCCTGATCACTATTAATGGCTTCACGATAAGAGGTAGGATCAGTAAGCTTTCCAATGTCCTCAACTTCAGATAAAAAGGTTATGAAATCATCAAAATTTGTGGCCCTGCGTGCCCTAGATGATCTCCTGAGTTGATTTTCCGGTTCAGTAACAGAAGGAGTGGAATCAGTGATATTAGGTTCAGCGTTCGGAAGCGATGATGATGCTCCCTCGGCGTTTTGATTAGGAGGAGCAGTGGTGGGTACAAGAGGAATTATCGGAGGAATAAGTATACCGGAAGAATGGTTTCCCCCCGCTTCTTGTACTTCTTGCAAATCTGAGTCAAGATTTGTCGTGCTCCCACTGATCTTTGAGTTCTCAAGAAATGTGGCATGCTGCGTGTCAATGATGCTCGTAGTGTGGGAAGGACAGTAAAACCGATAACCTTTTGAGTTATCAGGATAACCGATAAAGAAACATGTAAGGGTTTTAGGATCCAGTTTCTTTAAGTTAGGGTTATAGACTTTTGCTTCGGCAGGACAGCCCCATACTTTCATATATTTTAGACTCGGTTTCCTACCTGTCCAGATTTCATAAGGAGTTTTAGGGACAAATTTTGATGGAACCCTATTGAGTATATGAACGGCTGTTTTTAATGCCTCAGTCCATAGGAAAGTAGGTAAGTTAGTGTTAGCAAGCATACTTCTCACCATGTCCATTAAGGTTTTGTTTCTCCTTTCAGCAACACCATTTTGTTGAGGAGAACCAGGCATGGTGTATTGGTTAATTATGCCTTGTTCCTTGCAAAAGTTATAGAAAGGACCAGGAGCTTGACCAATATCAGTATGTCTACCATAATACTCACCTCCTCTATCTGATCTCACAACTTTTATTTTATGATCAAGTTGGTTTTCAACCAAAGTTTTAAAATCAATAAAAGTTTGTAAGGATTCAGATTTTTCCTTAATCAGATATAGGTGCATATAACGCGAATAATCGTCAATGAATGTAATAAATGATGTATGTCCTGTGATTGATGCGGGATAAGGACCACTAATATCAGTGTGAATTATTTCCAACAAGTTGGAACTTCTAGTAGCTCCTTTCTTATTCCCTTTTGCCATTTTTCCTTTGAGGCACTTAATACATGTTTCAAAATCACTAAAATCAAGAGAATGTAAGATTCCATCCTTTACGAGTCGAGTCATTCTATCTCGTGAGATGTGGCCAAGACGTTTATGCCACAACATGGAGGAATTCTCTAATTGTTTAGGTGATTTTGTTGTTTTAGTTACGTCATCAATATTAAGTGACAACAAAGACTGTGAGAAATTATGATCTAGTTCCAATTTATACAGTAATCCATCCAAGAAACCTCGACCAAGTAATTCATTATTATGAGTAATAGCAATCTTGCCGCAACCATGAATTATTACATAACCTTCAAGGTCTAGTCTAGATATGGATACAAGGTTCCGAGTAATTCTCGGTACATATAAGGTATCCACTAGTCTAATACACTTTTCGGTACTCATATGTAAATTTAAAGTTCCCATGGCTTCGACATCTAAGAGATCACCACTTCCAACTCTAAGTTTTCTTTGGCCCTTTGGTAGCTTCTGGATTGTAAGGAATCCCTGCATTGAGTTTGTCACATGGACCATAGAACCAGAGTCACCCCACCATGTATTAATAGGGACATCAGTAGTAAAGGAATCAAATATTACATAAAGAATGTTACCTTTCTTAGCTAGCCATTCCTTGAACTTAGGGCAATCTTTCTGTCCGTGCCCTTTGGCACGACAGAATTTGCAGCTAGGTTTGTTAGACAAGGATTTAGAGCCAGAGGCAACGGCACCATGATTATTATCCTTTTGGACTTTATTTCCAGTCTGATTACCGTGATTACCCTTCCTTTTCTTAGAATTAGTAGTGGTTGTCAGGTGAACAGCTTCAGGTTGTACCAGCTTTAGGCGATCCTCCTCTTGCACACACATTGCAATCAGTTCACTTATCGACCATTTATCCTTCATAGCATTATAGTTAACTTTGAAGGTGTCGAACCGAGCAGGCAAAGAGGTCATTATGAAATGCACAAGAAAATTATCAGAGACTTCCATCTCAAGACTCTTAAGCTTATGAGCCATATCAATCATTTTCATAATGTGTTCACGGACACTGCTATTTCCTTCATATTTCAGAGTGAGCATCTGTAGCATTAAGCTACTTGCATGAGCCTTAGACGATCCCTTGAAGTGATCCTCAACAGATTTGAGGTAAGTTTTGACTTTATCAGAGTCAGGGATAGCTCCTCGGATACTGAGGTTAATGGAGTTCTTGACCATCATTAGTGACAAGCGATTTGCCCTTTCCCACTTTTCAAAATCCGCTTTCTGAGCTGCAGTGGACGCAGCAGTAATAGCAGTGGGTTCATCATGGCGAATAGCATGGTCAAGGTCTAGCATCCCCAGAGTAAGAAGTAATTGATCCTTCCATGACGCAAAGTTCGCACCAGTAAGTGGCTCAATGCCAAAGTTAGGTACTGATTAGGAAAGGAGGAGGATATAAGTTATAGAAGACTATCATAGTGACGTAGTTAGCTATAAAAGGCGGACAAAGTAATGTTTCTTAAAGTAATGGAATCAAAGTAATGTTAAAGTAAGCAGGCCTAACAGTAATATTCCTTAGAGTAATGAAACTATGACCATTTTAGTGATGAAGCTAGTGATGAGTATACCTATTGTAAACACCAAAACAATAAGTCAAAGTAAGGCTCTACTTAGATGTTACATCACCTTTGGGCAGAAATAACTAATATCTAAGTAAACATGAGCGTTAGGGTTATGCAACGCAATGCTTATCTTTTGACCTTTGGGCACAAAATAGAGCATCGTGTGAATTATGCATGCAGAAAGTCCTTTTGACACACAGGTATATTAAATCACCTTTGGGCAGAATTAGTATACTCAGTGTTCATTATGCAAAAGAAAAAAAAATGCATTATGAGAATCATATTTGACCTTTGGGCACAAATGATGAGACCATAAATATTAGTGCAAGGGTTTTCGGTATGGCAGTAATAGGAATGATCCATACCGAAAAAAAATTGAGGAATTCGGTATGTACAGTATCGAAAAGAAAAGTATTCGGTATCCAAAGTACCGAAAAGTAAGGTTTTCGCTATGTACAGTACCGAAAAGTAAGGTTTTCGCTATGTACAGTAGCGAAAAGTAAGGTTTTCGCTATGTACAGAAGCGAAAAGTAAGGTTTTCGCTATGTACAGAAGCGAAAAGTAAGGTTTTCGCTATGTGCCGTAGCGAAAAGTAAGGTTTTCGCTATGTACAGAAGCGAAAAGTAAGGTTCAACCGAAAAAAAATTCTATACATTGATCAATTCGGGATAAATAACATTGATCAATTAACATGGCATAATTAGGGTTTAATACGATGGAAAAATAGCATTATAATCGCAGATGATAAAATTGCAATTCAATGCAGTTTTGATGTTTGCGGCGGCATACATAAACACGAAGTAAACCGATAAATTAAAGCCATCAAAACTAATACAAATCATGAATCAATTTTGAACCTGGGGCTCTGATACCACATGTTGGAATAATCATGATTTGTATTTGATAGATAATAAGATGACAAGAAAACATACCCGATGATCCTGAGGATCCAGTGAAAGCATTAAACATATTTGCCATTGATTGTCGGGTTCCCAGAACGAGGTGATCGTATTATGATGGGATGATGATCGATCGAGAGAGACGATCTCAGGGGAGGCACACGGCTGATTGTTGATTAGCAGTAAAATGATTAGGGTTAAATGTATGATTAGGGTACTCGATATATAATAAGAGTATTTACACTTTTAACCCTTGGTGTTTACTATGTGCAGTATAATTCCCCATAGTTTCAATCACCTAATGGGAAACCCTATAGTATGTCAATAATAGTAAATACGCCCATCATATATTTACCAGACATAGGGATTTCAGTTATTGTCAATTATCATATCAGGAATGATAAACGATCAGTGACGGTCACTTTTAAGGTGGTTCCAACAGTTTCTTCCTTTGATGTTTGTTGAGTTCCTTGGGAATGATCCCACAAGCCAAATAGTTAACAATATCTGCAAACCAAGGTAATGCAGCATGTTGTACAACTAAAATTCTCTCATCTAGAAAAACCTCACAGATATCACTAATGTGTCCTGTTTTTCCAGTCTTGACAAGTGGTCAGCCACTTGATTATTTATACATTTTCTATCAACAATCTCCAAATCAAATTCTTGTAACAAAAAGACCCACCTGATTAACCTAGGTTTTGCATCCTTTTTGGAAATAAGATACTTGATGGCAGCATGATCAGTGTGCACAGTTACCTTGGCACCCATCAAGTATGATCTAAAATTTTCAAAAGCAAAAACCACGGCTAACAATTCTTTTTCAGTGGTGGTGTAATTGATTTGAGCTTCGTTGAGGGTTTTGCTAGCATAATATATGGAGTGAAACACTTTATTCTTTTGTTGTCCTAAAACGGCTCCAACAGCCCAGCCACTAGCATCACTCATGATTTCAAAAGGTAAGGACCAATCAGGTGCCACTATTACAGGAGCAGTGACCAATGCTTCTTTTAAGATTTTAAAAGCCTTTTTACAATCTTCATCAAAGTTGAAAGCATGGTCATGCTGTAATAGTGAGCATAGAGGTTTGGATATTTTAGAAAAATCTTTTATGAACCTCCGGTAAAATCCTGCATGTCCTAAAAAACTTCTGATCCCTTTCACAGTGGTTGGTTCAGGTAAATTTGCAATTACTTCCAATTTTGCCTTATCAACCTCAATACCTCTATTGGAAATGAGATGTCCTAACACAATGCCCTCTTTAACCATAAAGTGGCATTTTTCCCAGTTTAAAACCAAATCTGTTTCTTCACATCTTTTCAGACTTTTTTCAAGGTTTTCTAAACATAGATCATATGATGTACCATAAACAGAAAAATCATCCATAAAGACTTCCATGGACTGTTCAAGGATATCTGAGAAAATAGACATCATACATCTTTGGAAAGTGGCAGGAGCATTACAAAGTCCAAAAGGCATTCTTCTAAAAGCAAAAGTGCCATAAGGGCAGGTGAAAGTGGTTTTCTCTTGGTCTTCTGGTGCAATGGCAATTTGATTGTAACCTGAATAACCATCTAAGAAACAATAGAACTCCTTCCCAGCTAGTCTGTCTAACATTTGGTCTATGAAGGGTAATGGAAAATGGTCTTTTTGGGTTGCTTGGTTAAGCTTCCTGTAGTCCATACGTATCCTCCAACCTGACACAACTCTAGTGGGTATAAGTTCATTTTTCTCATTTGTTATTACAGTTACTCCACCCTTTTTGGGTACACATTGCACTGGACTGACACATGTACTACTAGCAATGGGATAGATTATGCCAGCATCAAGCCATTTTAAAATCTCTTTTTTCACAACCTCTTTCATCATTGGATTGAGTCTTCTTTGAGGCTCAACAGAGGTAAAATCCTTGTTTTCCAAAATGATTTTATGTTGACAAATGGTAGGGCTTATGCCCTTCAAATCAGTTATGGTCCATCCTATGGCTTTGGTGTGTAATTTCAGCATACTAACCAACTTCTCCTCTTGATCAGATTCTAAGGATGATGAAATAATGACTGGAAACTTCCCTTGTCCTCCTAAAAAGACATATTTCAAATGTGAGGGAAGTTGTTTCAACTCTAAATCTGGAGCACATTCTAAGGAAGGAATAAGGGTCTTCCTATCCTTATTTTCTAATACTTCAACAGCAGAGGTGACGTGTATGTCTTCTAAGTCATCAAATTCTGCTATATCATCTTCACTATCAGATTCTCCAATTCCCATAGCCTCCCCAAAACTTTGGTCTTGACACCAAGATTCAATCAAACCTAATAAGGTAGAACATTCCTCCCTTTCTTCAGGGTATTTAAGGGAGTCTAACACATTAAATGTTACCTGTTGGTCTTGCACTCTCATGGTCAGCTCACCTTTTTGGACATCTATCAGGGTTCTGTCTGTAGCTAAGAAAGGTCTTCCTAAGATAATAGGTATGTCTTTGTCATCTTCAAAGTCTAGAATGATAAAATCTGCAGGAAAAATAAACTTATCAACTTGGACAAGGACATCTTCAATCTTACCTTTAGGCCAAGCTATGGACTTATCTGCTAATAGGAGAAAAACAGTTGTTGGTCTAGCTTCACCTATGCCTAAAGTGTTAAAAACAGATAAGGGCATCAGGTTTACACTGGCTCCTAAGTCACACAAAGCTTGTCCTACTTCTTTTCCTCCTATGGAACATGGTATTGTAAAACTACCCGGATCTTTCATCTTTGGAGGAATTTTGTTGGACAACATAGCACTACAACCGTCAGTCAGGGCTACAGTCTCATACTCATTCAACTTTTTCTTTTTGCTCAAAATGTCTTTCAAAAACTTTGCATAGGTTGGCATTTGTTCAATTGCTTCAACCAAAGGGATGTTTATATGCAATTGTTTAAAAACATCTAGAAACTTTTTGAATTGCAATTGCTCTTTCTCATTTCTCATTCTTTGAGGATAAGGAATGTAAAGAGGAACTGTAGTAGAAGGTGCAGTCTTTTGAAGAGTAGGTGCTGGTGTTGATGGTAAGGTGTTGTCTTTACTAATATCACTAGGAACTTTGGGACTGTCACCAGCTTGTGACACATCCACAACAGGTGTTTCTTTGGTTTGTGAATCATTCTTGGATTTATCAGGGATTAACAGTGGGAAACTAGGAATGGTAGTGGAATCATTGGACACATTGATGTTACTTGTTCCAATATTTCCACTAGATTGAGCAGAGCTTGGAACTGCGTTTTTTTCTTTTTTGGCTCTGCTTTGTTTGGATTTTTAAAATCTTTTTGTGAATTTTCTAGTAAATCCTTACCACTCCTCAAAGTTACAGCTTTCACATGCTCGCTTCCGATTCTCGGGGGTGTTTCAGTATCACTAGTTAATGAACCGAGAGGACGTTTCCCCATTTCTAAAGCCATTTGACCCATCTGGGTCTCCAGATTCTTAATGGATGCCTGAGTTTGGGACATGAATCCCTTCATCATAGCTTCCAAAGAAGTAGAACCTCCTATCCATTCTCTCAAATCCCGTCCTCATCTAATTTATTTTACGCACAAAGGCCCAACTTATTTATTTTACGCTAAAGTTACTATAATTAACTAAAATTGACTAAATGGGATGGCAAAATGGTTCAAAAATTAGAATTATATAGCTAAAATAGGGTTAAATAAATAACCCTGTCATCGGGTCTGCTGCGTCCGGGACTTATTCACCTCTAATCCATCAACCCACGTCGTCGAACCTCCTATCCATTCTCTCCAATCCCGTCCTCATCTCACGTTCGAGCGCATCCATGCGTACATGCAGCTGTGGGTCGGCATCATCGGGCTGGTGCCCCTCATCCGCAGCGGGATCATAGTTGACGTCATCGACGTCCACATCATCTTCATCGCTTGGTATCTCCATCTCCTCGTTGGCAACGGCCTCTCGCCTATCCAGCGTCTTGCTCCAATAGTATATCACGTGCATTCGCTTATCTTTCTTTTGCCCAAATACTGCTCCAACAGCGGTGTCACTCGCATCACACATCAGAGTAAATGGCAAACTCCAATCCGGGGCCGTGAGGATAGGCGCGGAAATCAACTCCTTCTTTAACCTGTCAAAAGCAGATATACAATCATCAGTGAAATCAAATTTAGCATCTTTAAGCAATAAAGAACACAAAGGTTTAGTAATCTTAGAAAAATCCTTAATAAACCGCCGGTAAAACCCGGCGTGCCCCAGGAAGCTTCGGACTCCCTTGACGGAGTTCGGGTAAGGAAGATTCTCAATCACCGCCACCTTTGCCTTGTCCACTTCAATCCCCGCTTTTGATACTTTGTGGCCAAGCACTATCCCCTCGGTCACCATGAAGTGACACTTCTCCCAATTCAGTACAAGACTCGTTTCTTTGCATCTTTGTAATACGGCTTCTAGGTGTTCCAAACATGTGTCTAAAGATGGTCCAAACACCGAAAAGTCATCCATGAAGATCTCTATAGTCCGCTCCACCATATCCGAGAATATTGCCATCATCCATCGTTGGAAGGTGGTCGGAGCATTGCACAAACCGAATGGCATACGACGGTATGCAAATGTTCCGTACTGACAAGTGAAGGTTGTCTTGTCTTGGTCCTCGGGTGCAATAGGAATCTGGTTGTACCCGGAATAACCGTCTAGGAAACAGTAGTACTCGTGCCCGGATAACCGCTCCAACATCTGATCAATGAATGGGAGAGGAAAATGATCTTTTTTTGTCGCATCATTCAGCTTTCGGTAGTCAATACACACCCTCCAACCGATAACTGTTCGGGACGGAATGAGCTCGTTATTGTTGTTCCGAACAACGGTTATACCACCCTGCTTTGGCACTACTTGGACAGGGCTCACCCATGGACTATCCGGAACCGGATAGATGATTCCAGCATCAAGGAGTTTTAGAACCTCCTTTCGGACCACTTCTTTCATATTCGGGTTGAGCCGACGTTGGTGTTGAACTACCGGTCGGTGTTCTTCTTCAAGATTGATTCAATGTGAGCAAAAAGTTGGGCTTAAGCCCTTCAGATCAGCTATCGTCCATCCAATAGCGGTTTGATGCTCTCTAAGAACTCGTAGTAGCTTCTCTTTATTCTCAGAATTCAGCTTAGACGATATGATTACCGGAAGCGTGTATTTTTCTCCCAAGTATGCATACTCGAGATGATCGGGTAACGGTTTGAGCTCAAGCTTCGGTGGTGTCTTCGATGAAGGTTCAGACTTGGGAATTGGTTCTCCCAAATCTTCAATGACCGATCTTTTTGGGCCTTTGTATGATGGTAGTGCATTTAAGTGCATCACACTCTCGCTTTCCGGATCATCATCGGTACCCATCAACACATTATTCAGTTGATCGCCGGAAACTTGCATGCCACATGTTTCTCTCATCAAGGAATCCATCACATCTACCCGATAGCACTCGTTCGGTCCCTTGTTTTGCTTAGCTGTCTGGAAAACATTGAAGACAACTTCTTCGTTACCCACTCTCAAAGTGAGCTTTCCCCCTTTCACGTCAATCAGTGCTCCTCCCGTGGCCAAAAATGGTCGGCCAAGAATCAACGGTATCTCTTTGTCCTCATCCATGTCGAGGACCACAAAGTCAACCGAGAAATAAAACTTGTCCACCTTGATTAGCATATCTTCAATTACGCCATACGGATACTGGATGGATCTGTCGGCAAGCTGCAAAGTCACATTAGTCGGTTGCACCTCTCCAAGTCCGAGTTTCCTGAAAATAGACAAAGACATTAGATTAATACTTGCTCCAAGATCACACAAAGCCTTACTAAATTCAGAATTGCCTATATGAAGAGGGATAGTAAAACTCCCTGGATCCTTAAGCTTCGGGGGAAGCTTATGCTGGATGATTGCGCTGCACTCCTCAGTAAGTGCAACTGTCGCATGCTCCTCAATCTTCCTTTTGTTAGAAAGGATATCTTTCAAGAATTTCACATATGAGGGCATTTGTGCCAAAGCATCTGCAAAAGGGATGTTAATATGTAACTTTTTAAATACTTCAAGAAATTTAGAAAAATTAACATCATCCTTATGCGCTTTAAGCCTGCTCGGATAGGGCACTCTCGGTGCTGCCGGCTTGACCGGTGGTTGCTTTGGCACGATTGGTTGCTCTTGCTTCTTTTCTTCGCCCTTCGAGTTCGCCTCAATCACAATATCTTTATCAGCCTCCAACTAATACATATCTACAATCTCAACCTCTTGCCTTTTGGCCTCGGTTTCCCTTGATGAAGGCTCGCGTGTCGGGTCTCTAATCAGATCCTTGCCACTTCTCAGATGAATGGCTTTGCAGTCCTCCCGGGTTTTTCTTTCGGTTTGACTCGGAAATGTACCGGGAGCTCGGTTCTGTAGGTCTTCAAAAATCTGCCTCACTTGCCTTTCAAGGAGCTTTATGGATGTCGTGTTCTGATCAGTAGCTGCCTTGACTGTGCCTACCGTACAGGCTAATCCCTCGAACGCGCTATCCATCTTAGACATGAACTTCATCATCATGTCCTCTAATCCCGGCTTCTACTCTCCAGATTGTCCTTCATCGAATTTCCGTTGGTTGTAACCTGGAGGACGATAGACACTGTTAGTATTAGAGGAATTAGAAAAGTTGGAGTTATTACCGTATTGCTGCTGCTGTTGTTGGGCCATGGTTTGTTGCCCTTGCGGTTGACTGCATGAGAAATTTGGGTGCTTCTTCCAACCCTCGTTGTATGTGTTCGAGAATGGATCGTTCCTTGGCCGGTTGTTCCGATTTTGCAGAAATTGAACTTGTTCCGGCTCATTCATGGGTGGTGCCATATCCGACATACCCTCGTCCATCATAAATGCGGATTGAAGAGAAGACCCCTTCATCTGACTTGTGAGTGCGTTTAATTGAGCCTTTATGGCTTTCAGCTCGTCATTCTCTTGCACACTCGCAACTCTTCTAACTGCTCATCTCGGAGTAGAAAAACTATGGTCGGCCAGATTATCGATCAGCTCACATGCGTCCTCATAGGACTTATCCATTAGGGCTCCACCCGCTGCAGCTGTGATGTCGTTTTTGAACTGCGGGTGAAGTCCACTGAAGAACGTTTGGATAATGACCCAACATTGTAACCCATGGTGAGGGCACTTCTTGATCATATTTTTGTACCTCTCCCAAGCTTCATACAATGTCTCTTGATCCCATTGAGCAAAATGGGTGATTTCAGCCATAAATTGGGTGGTTCTGCTTGGTGGAAAGAATTTTTGGAGAAAAGCAGCCTTCAGTTGTGCCCAGGTGGTGATCGAGTCCGGTTGGATACTTTCTGTCCAAGTTATGGCTCTGCCTTTGAGTGAAAAGTTGAACAGTCTCAGCTTGATGGCATCCTCGTTCACCCCATTTATCTTGAACGTGTTGCAAATCCTTTCAAATGCACGAAGATGTGCATGAGGATCTTCTGTTGGGGCTCCTCCATACTGATTCTGCTGTACCATCACGATGGTACTTGGTTTGATCTCAAAGTAGTTCACCCCAGTAGTGGGCGCTTGGATGCCTATGCGTGCGGCTGCCACGTTCGGATCGGCAAACGATCGCATAGGGCGTCTCTCAGGAGGAGCTTCGTCGCCCATCTCGATCTTGATATGTTTTTTATCTTTTGATTATTTGCGTAATCGACGGGCGGTTCTTTCAATTTTCGGATCGATCGGTTCTGTTCCTTCCCCTCGGGTTTTCCTTGGCATAAACCAATTAGTACCTGAAACGGAAAGTAAACAAAATTAGCAATCCAAAAACTGAAAGTGATGAAATAAAATAACAAAAATAAAAATGTTCAATGTAATAGCGCTTATAGCTGGTAGTGCTATCAGTTGCAACTAGTTCCCCGGCAACGGCGCCAAAAACTTGATAGGCGGGTTTACACCCCCCCCTAAATCTAACCGCAAGTGTACGGTGTCGAAATCAAGTAATAGTACAAAAGTACGAGTATCGAACACAGGGAACTAGGAACTAAGTATCACAATAACTATAAGATCTATTAACTGAACGGTCGCAATTTTAAAAGTTGGTTTGGTTGAATTTCTAAAACACTAAACTAACGGAACACACTAAAACGACGGAATAGTTAATTAATTGGAGCAGTTAAAAGTGAAGAAGGAGGGTTGGAATCTGAATGGTTTATTAATGAGAATTCAGTGTGATTTATGATTAGTTCTAACGATCAATGAATTGCAAAACCCGATCTCGTTGCACTCTTTCAAGCTACAACAAGAATTGACTCAATAAAAATTGTTTATCTCTCGATCTCACAAATAAATTGAGTTAATGAGAAGGGTTTAGAACACAACACCGAAGGAATTGGTATATATCTATCCCCTTCCCCTCGGTGGCTATTGAACCCGACCTAGATCTCAAAACTTCTCTCGAACGTACTCAAGAACGATAAAATCATTTAACAAGTGATCAATTAGTTAAACGCAATAAGTATAAGTTCAAACGCGTCATCCATCTATTAAAACCAAAACATAAATCATCCAAAGTCTACATCGGCAACCCAAACATCATCCAACCCCCAACATGAAGTTTAGCTCATGTTGGGGGTGTGTAAAAGAAACTGAAAGGTTACAAAAAGCTTCAAAGAATTCATGGTTAAAGAAGTTCTAGAGGTAATGATAAATAACTCCCTGAGAAGAATCCCCTTCGATCTCACGTGCTCAATCGTCTTTGATTTCTCGTCCCGATCCGTTTTCCTTGTGTCTTCCTCTTCAAAAATCTCTGTCTCTCCTCCAAAAATCGCCCCTTGGTCAGCCGTCGTCGTATGAGAGTCAAAAGTGCCTTCACCCTAGCTGCAGAAAGTGTTTTAAAGAACTGGGCGTCGGGGCCAGTACTGGCGCCAGTTGGTTGGCGCCAAGACTGGCGCCAGGTTCTGTTTAATTTGTCGGTGCGGGTTGTGGCGCTAGATGGCTGGCGCAGAGACTGGCGCCGAATTCTGTTTTGCTTCTTGGCGCGGATTGTGGCGCCAGTTTACTGGCGCGGAGACTGGCGCCAACTTTTGTTTCTCATTTTCTTGATTTTTCTCGGTTTTAGCTCCAGAACTCAAATCTGCTGCTCTTTTGGACAATAATGCATATACATATACCTGTACTTTTCATCAAAAACCCGTTAAATACTCGTATTTCACTTGAAGACATGCGTGAACCACCCAGTTTGAGATTAAAAATAATGTCGAAAATCGACATTATCATCGACTCATACCAATTATGACATAACGACCATCTCTACACAGTAAATATTTAGCATGTGATACTCATTCTCATGTAGATTCCAAACATTTACATCCATATATATATATATGTATATATATATACTCATATTGACATTTAAAGTTTACACATACATTTATATATATATTTGTACACACGTCCATATATATGAGGACATATTTATATATGTATGTATATATATATATATACTCACATTGATATACAAAGTTTACACATACATATATATATATATATATATATATATATATTTGTACATACATCCATATATATGAGGACATATTTATATATGTATGTATATATATATATATACTCACATTGATATACAAAGTTTACACATACATTTATATATATATTTGTACATACATTCATATATATGAGGGCATATTTATATATGTATGTATACGTATATATGTGCAAGTCACATTGACACAAAAGGTGAATGTACATATGTATCAAATATGCATCAACCAAACCCAAATAAACAAGGAAAGCCCTAGTCCTTCAAACAAAGACATAAACCCATGAGAGAGCCTTCATTTAGATAGCAAGAAACTTAATACTTAGTTAGGGTGGAGAAATGCTCACCAAATAAGGTTTGTAAGAGAAAACCCCCAATTCTTGAAGAACCCTAAATTCAACAAGAGGTTTCAAATTAGCCTATAATAAGAGTGAAACATAACCTAAGATGAAAGTATTTGGTTAAGATCACTCACCTAAGGGTTTACAAGTGAAACCCTAGAAAATATGAAAATTCTAGATTTCTTGAAGTTGTCTTGGTTAGGGATGAGCAAACCGGACCGATTTCCCGAACCGAACCGGGACCGAACCGGTACCATGTATTCGGTCCGGTTTTCGGTTCCATATATGATTAAAATTCGGGATTCGGTATTTCGGTATTCGGTACCGAGAATTTCCCGAAAATACCGAAACCGAACCGGTTGATTGAAGGATTGTGTCTTTTAAACTTCTTTGCTTATCCATATCTTCTCCTAATATTGGTTTGGGATTATTGTTAAATTTTTAATTGTTTGATATTTATTTAGTATTATTATTATTATTAGAATTGGGTGTATTTTTTTTTAGAACAACAGCAGCTAATTTGAATTTGTTTTTATGTCAAGCACTAGCATGCTATTAGTTTAACACTTACAGCCAAGTTATTTAAATGGGGAGAAGTTTCTTCACAGAAATGGCTGAAGACATTTTACAAGCTCATCACTTAAAATGAGAAAAAAAACATTCTATGTGTTTTGTGTATTTAAATGCGAAAGATATTTCACATTGCGAGAGGCAAACACACTCATGAGTAGGTAGATGTTGGGTGTATTTGCCAAAATTTTAATTGATATTTGCAATAACATAGCTACCTCGATCGTTTACGATTGGGTTCGATAGATAGTTGATATGTTTTAAAAAATTCGGTTCTAAGTGGTGCTAGTCCCGAATTTCCCGTCCCAAAACCGAAACCGAACCGGTACATACGGTTCGGTTTTTGGTACCGGTTTTTACTCCCAAAAATTTTTGGTACCGGTCCTGCACCGATCTCATCCCTAGTCTTGGTTCTCACCCTTGAACTTGGAGATCCTCTTAAATGCTTGAAGACAAGAATAGGAATCCTAGATTCTAACAATGATCACAACTCAAATAAATGTGAAAGAGAAACAAATGAGAGAGGAGGTGGGATGATGTTGATGTCGGCCGAAAGAAAGAAAAAGGGAAGAGCAAGCTAGTAGGTCAAAATTAAATGGGTTCCCTCAAGATTGACGCGCTGCTTATACCCCAACCAATTGATCGCCGACGAGAATGACAAGGGCAGTTGTGACACGGCACTATCGCCGGTCACTTCCGCCGGATATGTACCTAGACTCTCTGTGCCCAGTAGCTACAACCATCGCGATAGTGCCCTCCGACGAGAGTGACCCTGGCACTATCGCCGGGGCACTCTCGCCCCCTTTGTACCGCCGGCAAGAAACTAAAAGGAAGGGGTGGTCACGTGGGTTGCATTCCTAGGTCTTACATTGAATTAGGAGTAGTTAATTCATGCAATTAACATTCACTTAGAAATTCATGAGGAACCGACATGTCTACGGCTACGTGGCATTTCCCAACTCCATGCATGCATGTCTATACACATGCACACACACTCACATGAGGTTCTCCACAAGGAAGGAAAAAGAAATGGATTGGGAAGGAGATGTCAAATCCAAATTTAAAACCATAGATTTAAAGAACAAGTTTTACTCAAAAATTCGGGGTGTTACATCAAGTTTGTAGAAGAAAGATTCGTACTACCCACAAGAGCGTCCCTAACTCCCTACCCATACTAGTCTCAACTCTCACCGGTGCGAAATCTATACATATAATAAATAAGTAACTAGCATGTCACGTGTCGTCTTCTGGTAAGCCGACTTCAGTATTTTCCCGCCTAAACATGTATCTGGATGCAGTTTATATTATAAGTTCAATTAGCACACCAACATTCATTTATCCTTAAATTTCTCCTTAATTCAATTTTTATAATTTATATGTTACATTTACTACCCTTATAATTAGGTATGTAGTTTACTTTTAATCTCTTACCTTTTTATTTTTCATTTTAGACTCTTATCATATAAACATAAATAATAAATATGAACTAAAATGCATTAAAAAACATTTCTATTTTTTACAAATTATACCATTGTAATCGATTCGTCAATACCTTCGAAATTAGTCCAATATTGAATATTTTTGGATTTAATTATATTATTAAATATCATAAATATATACGAATTAATGTGTCGTGATTAGTATGATATATCCACCTCAAGAGTTATACTTTTACAATTATCTTTAGATACATACGTACATATCCACACTTATAACAAATTCAAAAAAAAATTCCACCGTGTATAGTAATCCCAAAAAATACGGGATTTACTTCTAAGTTTACATTCAAATTACTGATATAGTTTCATTTTTAAATTCAATTTTATTCTAGGGTTAACTTCATTTTGACAATTAATGATATAGTTTCATTTCTAATTCAAAAAAATTTACATCGTGTTATCGTCTATAAATACAAGAATACAGGTTCAACCCATCATCGTTATATGTTCTACAAAACCTTGGACGTGATTCATAAACTGAAAGGAGTTGTTTATCTGTTGTAAGGTATAATAATTTTCAAAGGCCTTTGTGGTGATAAGAGATCCACATAGGCTCTTGGATATCTAAAGAAGATGAGTAGCCAATTGGGTTTTTTTTTTTTTTTGATAGGGTTCCTGGGCCTTCGGCCCAGTACATCCCTGGCAAACACACCGACCGCGAAGTAATGCAGCCCTGAGATAATTCCCAGTGGCCACAAGTGCTGCGTGTGGGACTCGAACCCGGGCAAGCGCTATGAACTCCCCAGGCCCTTACCACCACGCCACAACCCTTGTGGTTTAGCCAATTGGGTTGTGATCCTAATAAGGAGACTTATTCCATATTGGTGGATGGTCTTTGTGAAGATGGGAGTTATATTGAAGCACGTCAAGTTATGGAGAAAATGTTGGTTAACTCATATTGGCCAAATAGTGATACTTTTGGTAGAGTTATTAGGGGTCTTTGCATGATGGGCATACCATATGAGTTAACCATATGGCTGGAAGAGATGGTTAGCCATGAAAAAGTGGCCGACTTTTTCGCGTGGACTCGCTCGTTGGTTCTGTTGTTTATGATACAATTGATGTTGAGGTTTTACGCTATAAAAAATGTTTCAATATATAAAAAACAATTATTCAAATCTCTCATTTTCCTGTTATTGTTGTTCCTAACGATTTGTGATTAAATGACTTCATGTACTTTTTCACGATTAAATGACTTCATGTTTTTTTTACAAATTTCAACTATAACATGGATCTACTGATGATGCTAGAGAAAGAAGAAAACTTGGAAAGATAATTTTGAGTAATAGTAAAAAGTGTTCTATGTCTACCACATCAGACACTCAAGGTTCTTCAATCACTAGAGTGAACTCTAATATGATGGAGAATGAGAACAATATGACTATTGAACTAAGACCTTACACTTGCTTTATTTCTTTATTATTTACAATTTCTTTTTACAGGTGCTAGTCGCGTTTCTCAACGACAATTAAGATCTTCAAATAAGTCCAAAAATGTTTGCAATGATGATGAAAATGTCAATCCAAATACATATCGTCAATTTCATCATACAAACATTCAATATCCTTCTTCAAATATAACTATCAGAAGTCCTTTATCTAATATTTCCAATGGTATGTCTATTTTCTTTAACATCTTATTGTTAATATACTGATTACCTTCAAATGTATTTTAACATATATTACAGAAACGATGGACGTTTTGTTGAAAAGTTAGGTGTTAAATTAGATAACAGAAATGTTGTTGCTTATAACAAATATCTTTTGAAAAGATATCAGACACACATTAATGTTGAGTGGTGCAATCAGGCTTCTTCTATAAAATATTTGTTCAAATATATCAACAAGGGTCCGGATAGAGCTACTGTTGCGGTTGTAGAAAGCAGTAATGAAGAAGATTATAATAATTCTGTTGATGAAAAAAATGAATATTATGACTGTAGATATGTATCTGCATGTGAAGCTTCTTGGCGTATATTTGGGTATGATGTTCATAACAGGGAACCTTCTGTTTTGAGGCTTCCTTTCCATCTTCCTGGACAACAACAAGTCGTTTTTGGTACTGAAGATGATATTGAAAATGTCATAAACAAAACTTATGTGGTGTCTTCAATGTTCTTAGCTTGGATGAAGTGTAATGAACTTTACGAAGAAACGCGAAAACTTACTTATGTTGAATTCCTTATAGAGGTACTAATGTAACTCTAGAGTCAGAAGAGAGTATGAGGGATAGATATCCTCATTTGTTCACTTGACTTTGATTTCGGGGACGAAATCATTTTCAAGTTGGGGAGTATTGTAACATCCTAAATTTTTGTTATTATTATTTTAATAATAGAATGTATTTGTATTTGGAGTAACCTTGAATTATATAGAGTATTATGATTCAATTAGGGTTAAAATACAAATGTTGAAAGTTTAAAGAATTCTTTTGAGAATATTAAAAGGGTTATTGTGAGTTTTATTTATGTAGGAGGTATGTTATGTTTTCCTTTAAAGTTTGAGGGTTTGAAGTGTCATTCTCCTAAAGTTGGAGGTTTGTTTGGTAAATAATCTAATGACTCATATAACTAGTGAGAGGTGTCAATTAGCTAGTCCTTAAAGGCTAAGTGTGAGTGTATGAGTGTGTGATATTTGTGTATGTTTCGGTTTGCTTGAGAGAAAGAGAAACCGAGATTTGAGAGAGAGAATTCGAGAAGAAGAAGTAGCAAGGAGAAACAAGATTTTCAGTAGGAGGTTGGAAGTAATTGAAGAAATACAAGGTAAACCATTCTTAAACTTTTATGTTTAAAATTGTTAGAAAAGTTTAGAAATGAGTTTTATGATATATAGATGTTTTGGGAAATTTGAGTACTTGAATAGGTGTAGTATATACCCTTAAACATATCTGCACATTTTCAGAAACATGCATAGAGTAAAAATACAAAATCTGAGTTTAAGAATGAAATTAGTGGACTGAGACTTGGTTGAATATCATCGAAGTCGCAACCTTGAGTTGCGACATTCATGATTGTCGCAATGGGCAGTTGCGACTTGGTAGTGGAATCGCAGTAGACCGTTGCGACTTGGAATTAGAGTCGCAACAGTTGACTGCGACTTGGTACTGTAGTCGCAACAATGGACTGCGACTTGAAGTGGAATCGCAATGGTGAGTTGCGACTTGGGGTGGAATCGCAACAGTTGGTTGCGATTTGGAATTGGAATCGCAACAGTGGACTGCGATTTCAGTTCACTGCGACTTGAGATGTAATTTTTAGAAATTAAGGATTCTCAGTTGTAGAGGGTTCTGTGTTGAAAAACTAATATCAGTATATGTAATTTGAATAAAACAGTAAGCTGTGGTAGTGAAGAAAGGAGCCCTTACAAGTTAAAAAGGATTAAAAGGAGTGATAACGCATTCAGGTGAGTTTATTCAACTCTCTTTAAAATTCAGTAACTAATATTGAATTAGATGTTTTATATGTATGCATGAATATGTTTTATATGGACTTGACTAAATCGGAGATAAGCCAAGAGGGCGATTAAAAGTTGTGCTATGTTGATTTCCATGCTAAAATTTCTAAGATAAGCTATCTATGAAGTTGATGAACTAATATTTATTATTATCTTGTATGCTAAGTTTGATTATCTACTACATGAAGTTTGCTATATGGTTATGAACTATAAATATGATTCGAAGCTTTATTGAGATAAATTATAAAGATCCATCTATGAGTTCAAAAATGTAGATTAACAATGGATATATTTATTTAACTCTCGAGCTAAGTTGCAAAGAGGGGATATTTAAGAGATTGCGATGAGGAGATAATAATATTCTTTATTTTATATATATAGAATATGTTCAGAGAAATGATACATTGTATTCCGGGCGCATATAGAAGTATCGATTATTATATTTATATATTATGTGTTATGTGTTTTTACTAAAATAGGCATCCGGTCACCGAGGGCACTTGGGTACGGTATGATGGGAACCGATTACTCGCCATAGACCAAAAGGGGTGTAATTTTAGTAATTGGGTGTACCTTGAATCATGAGTCTCGATTGAGTATCGCAATATTATAATCCCATTGGGACTATTGATTCTGAGGTGGAATGTGGAATAGACAGATTTTGATTTGTAATTCCCATTTCGATTTGGGAAGATCAGAGATTTCCCGGTGATGAGAGGAAGATTAGAGATAGGCATAAAGTAATTTGTAATCTCTACTTCCTGATTAAGAAATAGGCAGGTTTTGACTTGTAATTTCTTATGGGTGATTATTGACTATGAATCTGGGAAGATTCGTAGTTAACTCTTGAATTGTTGTTACGATTAGATGAGTTAGTCGTAGGAATGTGTGTGGGGTAGGTTCCCGATTTGGAAAGGAGTTGTCGTACGGTAAGATGGGTGAGAACAGGTTTGAGTTATCTGTTCATGTTTTAATTATTAAATTTTATTTTGATTTGAGTATTCTCACTAGGCGAAAGCCTAATGTTTCAAGTTGAATTCTTCTTACCGGGTACAAGCTCCGGGAAGTAAGCGGGAATGAGAGAAGAGAGCTTTTGGGAAGATTCAGACTTAGAGATAACGAAGGATCTAGTTATTCTTTGATGCTTTTGGGACGGTTGTTTAGATAACTTGATTAATCTAATTGTTATGATATGATTAGATTAAGAAGTTATTTAAGTAATGTCATATGTATATAGAAACCTTACTTTTGATCCTTTGGTTATATAAGTTTGAAGTTTTGATCATAACTTGTGGTAAATTTTAAGGTTTAAATTGGCCCTGTTTTTGGGGTGTTTCAGTATGGTATCAGAGCTTTAGTTTAAGCGAACTAGGTATGAAATTGAGATACCTAGACTTAAGCTGAGATGAATTAAGTTATGATCCGTGAGTTCTGGGTAGAAGTACTAAGATTCGGGTAGTTTTAGAGTCGACAGAAATACGCGAAGTTGGTACTGTAACAAGGGTAATGAGAATTCTCATGTATAATATGTTCGCAATTTCAATTAGCTACTGTTATTATGAATATATTATTGCTTAAGCATACTTGTTTCCAAATTGTTACAGTGACTGATTAGCGGTGAAGTATGTATTGTATGCTTAGTTGTATAAACCATTAATTGATGAGTATTCTTTTGTGCTCATCAGAAAAATGGTGAATACACCCCCGAGGTCTCCAAATTCTTCGATGAATAGGAATTGGTTAGACGATGCAGGAGAAAGACAAACGGGATTAGGCGGAGTTCCTGATACGCCAACAAATTTTCTTTCCTTAGGAGGAATGCGAAGTCGAGTACATCCAGGAGGTACCAGTAATGCTGATCAAACATCATCAGATTCAGGTATGGAGGGACGAATAATGGATAATGTGACCCGACTGATGAATGCTTCAATGGAGAGGCAAGCAGAGATGATGAATACTGTGATGGGGAGACAGGCAGAGATGTTTACAAAGATGTTCAATGATCGCAATGTGGAACCAAGACGAACAGGGGTTGATACTAATGTGGTAAATCCGACTGTTAACCCAGGATCGAAGGCAGAAAGGAGGGTTGAAAGAAACTGCTCTTACAAAACGTTTCTAAGTTGTAAACCGGCAGAATTCAAGGGGGATGATAATCCAGTGGTTTGTATGAACTGGATAAGAGAGATCGAGCAAGCTTTCCGAGATTGTGAATGTACTGATGAAAGGTCTAAGGTGAGATTTGGGTCGCAAATGTTACGTGGAAAAGCGTTGCAGTGGTGGAATGTTTTGTCATCAACTGTGACGGAAGCAGCTTTGAATTCCGTAACCTGGAATCAGTTTAAAGCAAAGGTTTTAGAAGAGTATTGTAACGAGCACGAGATGGACCGAATCGAAGAAGAGTTCCGGAATATCAAGAAGGGTAATATGTCAGTGAGAAAATATACTGAGGTCTTTATGGAAAAACTGAATTTTGTGGGGCACGTGGCTTCAACGGAGAAAGATAAGATTAAATATTACTTGAAAGGTCTACAAGCAGATATGATGACAAGAGTTCGCAGTTCGAAACCTGCTACTTTGAGGGAAACGATTGAGGAAGCAAATGTCATAGAAGAAATGTATGTGAAAGATAAGGAGGAGAAAGCGCAGGTTGGAGAAAAGAGAAAATGGGAGGGTCGTTCAGAACCTTCTCAGAAATTAAGGTTATTCGGAAAGAACATTCGTAATGATTCTCGTAGAGAACCGAGTTGGTGTTCAAAATGTAAAAGTAAACATTTTGGCCAATGCCGTGTGGTCGGAAACCAATGTTTCAAGTGTGGAAAGATGGGACATATGGCGTCAAATTGTACAGTGCCTGGGTCGGTCTGTTTTGAATGCCAACAACCGGGTCATTTTCGAAAAGATTGTCCGAAATTGAAGAAAGGAGGAGATCAGGGAAGAAAGTTAGTCATTCCCAAGCCAACCGGTCGTGCATTCCAGATGACTGCTGATGAAGCGAAAGGGTCAAAAGACGTGGTCTCGGGTACATTTCTTATAAACTCTATTCCTGCACGTGTGTTGTTTGATAGTGGCGCAAACTATTCTTTTGTATCCAAGTTGTTCCAACATAAGTTAGCTATGCCTGTTACTACTCTAGGAGATGCCTTAGTAGTCGAAGTAGCTAATGGAGTTCAGTCGTTGGTTAAGGAAAGCCTGATCGATTGTAAAATTATGATAGAGGGAACAGAATTTCTGATTAACTTGTTGTTAATGGAGATTGGGAGCTTTGATATTGTTGTAGGGATGGATTGGTTGAGCAACAACCAGGCAGAAATTGTGTGTGCAAAGAAGCTGATCCGAATTCCAATGATCGATAAAGATGATGTATTCGTGTTTGGAGAAAGGCAGGAAGGAGAAATTCCGTTGATTTCAGTAATGAAGGCGCGGAAATGTTTATCGAAAGGGTGTTGGTCTTATCTAGCCTATGTTATTGATGCAAGGTTAGAAAAGAAAATTGTTCAAGATATCAACGTGGTGCGTGAGTTTCCGGATGTATTCCCGGATGATCTTCCAGGTTTACCAGTTGAAAGACAGGTGGAGTTTCGTATCGACATTATTCCTGGATCGGCACCAATTGCACGAGCACCATATCGTTTAGCGCCTGCTGAGATGAAAGAGATGATGACTCAGCTTCAGGAGCTATTAGATAAGGGTTTCGTAAGACCAAGTTCTTCACCTTGGGGAGCTCCAGTGTTATTCGTTGAGAAGAAAGATGGTACCATAAGAATGTGTATTGATTACCGGGAGTTGAATAAGGTAACCATTAAGAACAAGTATCCGCTTCCGAGGATTGATGATTTATTTGATCAACTCCAAGGTGCGGGATGTTTTTCAAAGATAGATTTAAGATCTGGATACCATCAAGTACGAGTAAGAGATGAAGATGTTTCGAAAACAGCGTTTAGAACAAGATATGGACATTACGAATTCCTTGTAATGCCATTTGGGTTGACGAATGCTCCTGCAGTATTCATGGATTTGATGAACATAGTGTGTCGACCATTTATGGATAAGTTTGTCATCGTGTTTATTGATGACATACTTATTTATTCAAAGACTGAAGAAGATCATGAACAACATCTTCGTGAAGTCTTAGAAGTTTTAAGAAAGGAGAAGTTGTACGCAAAGTTTTCGAAGTGTGAGTTTTGGTTGAAAGAGGTGCAGTTTCTAGGTCATGTGATTACTTCTGAGGGAGTTAAAGTAGATCCATCAAAGATCGAAACAATGACAAATTGGGAGACCCCTAGAAGCGCATCTGAGATAAGAAGTTTCTTGGGTTTAGCAGGTTATTATAGAAGGTTCATAAAGGATTTTTCAAAGATTGCTTCTGCTTTGACGTTGTTGACTAGAAAGAATGAGAAGTTTGTTTGGACGGAGAAACAGGAAACAGCTTTCAAAACTTTACGTCAAAAGTTGTGTGAAGCACCTATTCTTGCCTTACCAGAAGGGACAGAAGATTTTGTTGTATATAGCGATGCTTCAAAGATGGGTTTAGGATGTGTGCTGATGCAAAGGGGCAAAGTGATTGCTTATGCCTCAAGACAGCTTAAAGATCATGAAAAGAATTATCCTACCCATGATTTAGAATTAGCAGCGGTTGTGTTCGCTTTGAAGTTGTGGCACACTATTTGTATGGGACGAAGTGTACTCTTTATACTGATCACAAGAGTTTGCAACATGTTTTTGATCAGAAGGAGTTAAACATGAGGCAGCGAAGATGGTTAGAATTACTTAAGGATTATGATTGCGAATTGCATTACCATCCTGGAAAAGCAAATGTCGTAGCTGATGCCTTAAGTAGAAATGAATATGGTGGGTGTTTGAAATCAATTAATGCTAGAATTGATGTCGCGTCAACTTTGATTGAAAAGATAAAAGAAGCACAAGTGTTAGTTTTGCGAGAAGGAAATCTAAAAGAAGAAGTGATGGCCAAGCAACATCTTCAGTTGACAGAAGATGGTCGTGGGGTTAAGTTATTTCAAGGGAGAGTTTGGGTGCCTAAAACTGGAGGAAATAGAGAACTGATTCTTGAAGACGCTCATAGATCTAAGTATTCCATTCACCCTGGGAGTACGAAGATGTATAGAGATCTGAAATTGCATTATTGGTGGCCGGCGATGAAAGTAGATGTGGCTCAAAAGGTAGAAATGTGTACAACATGTTCTTTGGTGAAAGCTGAACATCAGAAACCTTACGGAAGTTTCCAATCCTTGGAAATTCCGGAATGGAAGTGGGAGAAGATTACCATGGACTTTGTGACGAAGCTACCAAAGACACAGAAAGGTAACGACACAATATGGGTAATCGTGGATAGATTAACTAAGAGTGCTCATTTTCTAGCAATGAAAGAGGCATCACCAATTGAGAAATTGGCAAAGCTGTATATTGATGAAGTGGTGTCAAGGCATGGTATACCGGTGTCGATAGTGTCAGATCGTGATAGTCGGTTTACTTCGAGGTTTTGGCGATCACTGCAAGAAGAATTGGGTACTAAAGTTAATCTGAGTACTGCTTTTCATCCACAGACTGATGGACAGAGTGAGAGGACCATTCAAACTTTGGAAGATATGCTCAGGTGTTGTGTTTTAGATTTTGGTGGTAACTGGGATACGCATCTACCATTAGTAGAATTTGCGTATAACAATAGTTATCATTCGAGTATCGGAAGAGCGCCCTTCGAAGCATTGTATGGTAGAAAGTGTAGAACTTCGGTATGTTGGTTAGAAGCCGGGGAGAAGCAGTTTGCTGGTCCAGAGTTGGTACAGCAAACAACGGATAAAGTGAAAGAAATTCGGCAGCATATGAAAGCAGCCCAAGATAGACAGAGAAGTTATGCTGACCCGAAACGGAGACCAAAGGAATTTCAAGTTGGGGAGCGCGTGATGCTCAAGGTATCCCCTTGGAAAGGTGTGATAAGGTTTGGAAAACGTGGGAAGTTGAGTCCTCGTTTTCTAGGACCTTTCACCATTATTGAGAAAATTGGATTGCAAGCTTACAAGTTAGATCTTCCACCAGAGTTGGAAGGGGTTCATAATACCTTCCACGTTTGTTATCTTCGGAAGTGTTTGGCCAAAGAGGAAGATGTGATTCCACTCACTGATGTGAGAATAGATGAAAAGAGCCGATGTGTAGAAGAACCAGAGGCAATTTTGGAAAGATCAGTTAGAAAGCTGCGTAGTGGTAAAGAGGTAGCTATGTTGAAAGTACAGTGGAAACACCATAGAGGTACTAATGTAACTCTAGAGTCAGAAGAGAGTATGAGGGATAGATATCCTCATTTGTTCACTTGACTTTGATTTCGGGGACGAAATCATTTTCAAGTTGGGGAGTATTTTAACATCCTAAATTTTTGTTATTATTATTTTAATAATAGAATGTATTTGTATTTGGAGTAACCTTGAATTATATAGAGTATTATGATTCAATTAGGGTTAAAATACAAATGTTGAAAGTTTAAAGAATTCTTTTGAGAATATTAAAAGGGTTATTGTGAGTTTTATTTATGTAGGAGGTATGTTATGTTTTCCTTTAAAGTTTGAGGGTTTGAAGTGTCATTCTCCTAAAGTTGGAGGTTTGTTTGGTAAATAATCTAATGACTCATATAACTAGTGAGAGGTGTCAATTAGCTAGTCCTTAAAGGCTAAGTGTGAGTGTGTGAGTGTATGAGTGTGTGATATTTGTGTATGTTTCGGTTTGCTTGAGAGAAAGAGAAACCGAGATTTGAGAGAGAGAATTCGAGAAGAAGAAGTAGCAAGGAGAAACAAGATTTTCAGTAGGAGGTTGGAAGTAATTGAAGAAATACAAGGTAAACCATTCTTAAACTTTTATGTTTAAAATTGTTAGAAAAGTTTAGAAATGAGTTTTATGATATATAGATGTTTTGGGAAATTTGAGTACTTGAATAGGTGTAGTATATACCCTTAAACATATCTGCACATTTTCAGAAACATGCATAGAGTAAAAATACAAAATCTGAGTTTAAGAATGAAATTAGTGAACTGAGACTTGGTTGAATATCATCGAAGTCGCAACCTTGAGTTGCGACATTCATGATTGTCGCAATGGGCAGTTGCGACTTGGTAGTGGAATCGCAGTAGACTGTTGCGACTTGGAATTAGAGTCGCAACAGTTGACTGCGACTTGGTACTGTAGTCGCAACAATGGACTGCGACTTGAAGTGGAATCGCAATGGTGAGTTGCGACTTGGGGTGGAATCGCAACAGTTGGTTGCGATTTGGAATTGGAATCGCAACAGTGGACTGCGATTTCAGTTCACTGCGACTTGAGATGTAATTTTTAGAAATTAAGGATTCTCAGTTGTAGAGGGTTCTGTGTTGAAAAACTAATATCAGTATATGTAATTTGAATAAAACAGTAAGCTGTGGTAGTGAAGAAAGGAGCCCTTACAAGTTAAAAAGGATTAAAAGGAGTGATAACGCATTCAGGTGAGTTTATTCAACTCTCTTTAAAATTCAGTAACTAATATTGAATTAGATGTTTTATATGTATGCATGAATATGTTTTATATGGACTTGACTAAATCGGAGATAAGCCAAGAGGGCGATTAAAAGTTGTGCTATGTTGATTTCCATGCTAAAATTTCTAAGATAAGCTATCTATGAAGTTGATGAACTAATATTTATTATTATCTTGTATGCTAAGTTTGATTATCTACTACATGAAGTTTGCTATATGGTTATGAACTATAAATATGATTCGAAGCTTTATTGAGATAAATTATAAAGATCCATCTATGAGTTCAAAAATGTAGATTAACAATGGATATATTTATTTAACTCTCGAGCTAAGTTGCAAAGAGGGGATATTTAAGAGATTGCGATGAGGAGATAATAATATTCTTTATTTTATATATATAGAATATGTTCAGAGAAATGATACATTGTATTCCGGGCGCATATAGAAGTATCGATTATTATATTTATATATTATGTGTTATGTGTTTTTACTAAAATAGGCATCCGGTCACCGAGGGCACTTGGGTACGGTATGATGGGAACCGATTACTCGCCATAGACCAAAAGGGGTGTAATTTTAGTAATTGGGTGTACCTTGAATCATGAGTCTCGATTGAGTATCGCAATATTATAATCCCATTGGGACTATTGATTCTGAGGTGGAATGTGGAATAGACAGATTTTGATTTGTAATTCCCATTTCGATTTGGGAAGATCAGAGATTTCCCGGTGATGAGAGGAAGATTAGAGATAGGCATAAAGTAATTTGTAATCTCTACTTCCTGATTAAGAAATAGGCAGGTTTTGACTTGTAATTTCTTATGGGTGATTATTGACTATGAATCTGGGAAGATTCGTAGTTAACTCTTGAATTGTTGTTACGATTAGATGAGTTAGTCGTAGGAATGTGTGTGGGGTAGGTTCCCGATTTGGAAAGGAGTTGTCGTACGGTAAGATGGGTGAGAACAGGTTTGAGTTATCTGTTCATGTTTTAATTATTAAATTTTATTTTGATTTGAGTATTCTCACTAGGCGAAAGCCTAATATTTCAAGTTGAATTCTTCTTACCAGGTACAAGCTCCGGGAAGTAAGCGGGAATGAGAGAAGAGAACTTTTGGGAAGATTCAGACTTAGAGATAACGAAGGATCTAGTTATTCTTTGATGCTTTTGGGACGGTTGTTTAGATAACTTGATTAATCTAATTGTTATGATATGATTAGATTAAGAAGTTATTTAAGTAATGTCATATGTATATAGAAACCTTACTTTTGATCCTTTGGTTATATAAGTTTGAAGTTTTGATCATAACTTGTGGTAAAATTTAAGGTTTAAATTGACCCTGTTTTTGGGGTGTTTCATTTATCTACGGTCTTTATTTCCAACCATGGTGATTTCAAATAGTCTGTCTAGACCTGAATTTGTTTGGCAAAAAACCTGGCAATACTTGGCAGATGGGATTCTTTGCAATCAACGAATTGCACTAAAGTCTCCAGGTATGTTAATTATCTATTTAGGTATTTATACAGTTATTATTTAAATACGAACCAATTTATTGTTTTATTATTTTTTAAATATTAATTTTTTTCTTAAATATTTTTTCAGATATTATTTCTATGTTATGGTTGTTTAACATTTATATTATATATGTTACAGGTTTATCCCTTAATGATGATCAAGTAAAAAACTTGACATTGTTTTTTTTAAGTATATGATATTCATATACGGCAAATGCAACAATTAAACCCACACACCCTCCTCACCTTTGGTGAGGTTTGAACCCCTGACCTCCTACGAGGACAAAGGTTCCCATACCGCTAGACCAAAGGCCCTTTGGTAACTTGACATTGTTTGAGATTGAAAAGATTTTACTTCGTAACAATTCCAGCCTAAAAAAATTCACCACTATGCCTTACCCTGATGATGATTCTGTTTAGTCTTCAAAACAATCGTTTGATTACAGAGGAGATAGATTACGACATAGCTAATCTACAGAACGAGTTTCGTCAACTTCTAGGTGCTTTAACAAACGAGCAACGAGGTGTTTATGACGATATCATCACAGCGGTTCAAAATAACCAAGGAGGTGTGTTTTTTGTATATGGTTATGGCGGAACAGGTAAAACATTTCTATGGAAGACATTATCTGCATCAATAAGATCTAGAGGAGAAATTGTTTTAAACGTTGCTTCGAGTGGTATTGCTTCTTTACTTCTTACAGGAGGTAGTACAGCACACTCTTGCTTTCAATTTCCTCTAATTCTAAACGAAGATTCTATTTGTTACATAAAGCCATACAGTGATGTTGCCAGGTTAATAAAGAAGACTAGGTTGATTATATGGGATGAAGCACCAATGGTTCATCGACATGCATTTGAAGCATTGGATAGAAGTATGAACGATATTTTTGGTAGTCAAGGCATTACTGACTTGGAAATGCTTTTTGGTGGCAAAGTAGTTGTTTTTGGAAGAGATTTCAGACAAATTATGCCGGTTATTCCCAACGCAAGTAAACAAGACATTGTTAATGCGTCGTTAAGTTCATCTTACATTTGGGAAAAATGTAAGGTTAACTAAAAACATGAGGTTAACTGTTGACAGTCAAGCTTCTGATATCGAACAAACAAGGATTTTTGCAAACTGGCTTTTGGATTTAGGAGAAGGCAAGGTTGGTAGTGTGAATGATGGTGAGGCAATTATCGATATACCTGATGATCTTCTCATTACCGATTCAACGGATCCTATATCTGCATTAATTGAATTTGTCAATCCTTCTATTCTTGTAAATGTCAAGAATTCATCCTATTTTCAGGAAAAAACAATACTTGCACCCAAGCATGAAGTCGTTCAAGAAATAAATGATCGTTTGCTATCATTGTTTCCAGGAGACTAAAAGGAGTACCTAAGTTCAGATAGTCTGTGTGAATCAGAGCATCTTCACGAACAGTTTGATGAAACTTTGAACTCACCTGATGTCTTAAATGGTCTTAAATTATCGGGTTTGCCAAACCATAAGATAGTACTAAAAGTCGGTGTTCCAGTTATGTTACTAAGGAATATTGATCAGAAATCTGGGTTATGTAATGGAACTAGACTACGGGTGTTATCTTTGGGAAATCGGGTTATAGAAACAGAGATCATATCTGGAAGCAATATTGGAAGCCGAACATTTATTCCAAGAATGTCTTTGACACCTACAGACAAAAGGATTTCGTTCAAGTTTCAAAGAAGACAATTTCCAATTGTTGTATGTTTTGCCATGACCATAAATAAAAGCCAGGGACAGTCATTATCGAAGGTTGGTTTGTTTCTGAGACAACCAGTCTTCATCCATGGTCAGTTGTATGTTGCTTTATCTAGAGTAAAAAGTAGGCAAGGTTTAAAAATATTAATTATAAATGATGAAGGTATAATTAGCAATAGAACAAAGAATGTTGTATATAAAGAAGTATTTGGTAATTTATGATACATGGTTCTTATTTTATTAATATTTTAACTATGTACTTTTCCATAATTTCATTTACGTTCTATTATAAATTTTGTTTTATAAATTCTTAATATTTATTCATATTTTTTATTAGAGTAAATTACATAAATCGTCCCTGATGTTTGGTCACTTTTTGGATATAGTCCCTATTTCCAAAAAATTACACTGAGCGTCCCTAAGGTTTGACAAACCGCACGGAATTGGTCCCTCCCTCTAACGCCGTTTCTTTTTCAGCCGTTAAGTTGATCACGTGAGTGGCATGTGAGGGGTAAAATAGTCATTTTACTGTCCATCATCTCCTAAAAGTGACCACCACCACCATCATCATCAACCCATCACCACCACCACCATCATGAACCCATCATCACCACCACCATCATGAACCCATCACCACCACCACCATCGTCAACCCACAACCATCATATTTTTTTCTTCTCTCTTTCTTTATATATACACACACAGATACAATATATATATATATACATATACATACACACAGAAATATATATATATATATATATATATATATATATACATACATATACATACACACAGACAGAAAGAAAAGTTTAATGGGTTTTGACATTTGGATGTGTTTTAATTCATAAAACCATTCCAAACCTTCTTGTTTTGCATTTGGAAAAGAAAGAAATTTTCAGTTTCGATTTTGGTTGAGAAATCTGCATGTTTCAGCATCGCCGGAGCACTCGCCGGAAAACCGGACTTCGTCGGAAATCAACATCTTCACTGGATTTCTGCATAAATTTCATCTCAAATTGATTTATTTTGATATTTTGATCGAGAAGCAACATCCATAATGGATTTCCATCAATATTTTATTAAGTACGGTGTGTTGGAAGAGCTCGCCGGAAAAACGAGTTTAGCCGGAAAATGATGATGATGGTGGTGGTGGTGGTGGTGGTGGTGGTGATAGGTTGATGGTGGTGGTGGTGATGGGTTGATGATGTTCGTGGTGGTGGTGATGGGTTGATGATGGTGGTGGTGGTTGTGGTGGTGGTGGTGGTGATGGGTTGATGGTGGTGGTGATGGGTTGATGATGGTGGTGGTGATGGGGTGATGGTGGTGGTGGTGGTGATGGGTTGATGATGGTGGTGGTGGTGGTGGTCACTTTTAGGAGATGATGAACAGTAAAATGACTATTTTACCCCTCACATGCCACTCACGTGATCAACTTAACGGCTGAAAAAGAAACGGCGTTAGAGGGAGGGACCAATTCCGTGCGGTTTGTCAAACCTTAGGGACGCTCAGTGTAATTTTTTGGAAATAGGGACTATATCCAAAAAGTGACCAAACATCAGGGACGATTTATGTAATTTACTCTTTTTATTAATTTTTTGCAAAACATCCTTTGTGAAAACTGCCTAAAACAAGGACATTTTGCAACGCAAAAAAACAACTCTAAAGGGAAAAAAAGCTTGGAAAATTAGTATCGTACTTTCGATGGTCATTCATATCTGTAAGATAAGTTTTCTGGCATGATTTTTTTTAAATTACCCGGTGTAATACACGGGTTCGAACCTAGTATAAAAATACATATTAAGAGGGTGTTTGGGATTGCTTATGTTTTTGACTTATTTGCTTATAGCTTTTCCCGACCGTAAATAAGCTATTTCTAGTGTCTTGATTCAAAAAAAATAAAAGTGTTTATGACTTTTCCTCATCGCAAATAAGTTGTTTTTGATAAGTTACTCCACACTAACTTATTTGATTCTCTTTATCAACTTATTTATCCAAATTACATTTTTACCCCTACTTTTTTAAACCCTACACAAGACACGCACATATTTGCTCTCGTTAAACCCTACACAAGACACCCCGATATAGACGAATGTCTTTTTTGGTCATTTTACATATATAAGCAAAATTTGTCAAACACTAAAAAAACTTTATTTGTTTATCACGTTTCCACACCACAATAAGCTAATCCAAACATTTAAAAAAAACTCATTTCCTCACTACATAAGTTGATAAACACTTTTAAAAATAAGCATAAGTCAAAAAAATAAGCAATCCCAGACACCCCTAAAATACAATATAGTTTGAATCATCAAATATTTAAATTACAAATTTCATATTCCATTCACTATAATCCACCACAATTTTATTCGAGTTTTGACTTCTAAACAAAGTCTTTCCCAACAACATACAATTCAAGTCATAAACCTTTGACTTTGACTTCACGAATTAACGAACAAATCGGACAAGAATAAACAAATACAATCTATATTACCAAACCAAATAAATTCAGTACAACCCATTCACCATTTTGGTTTGGATAAGATATTCATATGTGAATAACAAATTTGATATAACGTATGAATATAATTATATATCATACCATATACGTCATCCCGACCTGTATGATATTCATATGTGGTACCCTCATCGTTGCTGCTCCCCCTCTGCAATTCTTCCTCAAAAACGTATAAAAATAATTAATCACAAGTTTCTTCAGAAAAAACGACTCCTTTTTCGCTCTAACATCGCCATGACCAACCAAATAAGTAAACCCACATTCCATAGCTTCTTTAAGCGCCGAAAGCTCATATTCCAAACTCGGATCTTCATCGCCACCACCCATCACGCTCGGCGGCAGCTGCACCGCCGTCTCACCGCCCTGAATCAACGGCACACTAAGTTCACCGGAACAGCTTCTCGGAGAAACCGAGATCCTGTCGAATTCCGCATCGATTACGTCACTTTCCAACTCGAGTTCCGAAGCTTCTTTCCTCATGAACTTCTCGAGGCTTCCGACTAAAAGTTGCTCAAATGCATGGTGATCTTCTTTGCGGACGTCCTTGTATCCGTATCGTGCTACACATTGAAACATGTGGTAGTCTTTTGGACAAACTCTTCGGAAAAGGAAGCGTTCATCTTGCGATACGACGGGGACGGGGACGTATTTTATGCAGACGAAAACGAGGGTCGAGTGGATGGCGGGTAGGTCGAGTAGGAATCGGCCGAGAACGGATGGGATTCCGTGGACGAGTTCGTTGTAGAGGAGTCCGATTCCGGGGACTCGGACAGTTCCGAGGGAGGAGCCGAGTTCGTTCATGAAATCCATGGAGATTTTGCCACGAACTTCGCTTTGGTACTTTAGTACGCTTCCAAAGTTCCAAATGTACATGACGCAAAGGAAGAAGGAAGCGAAAGCGAGCGGAAGCCAACCGCCTTCGGTGATTTTGGAGAGAACGGCCGATAGGTATATGAGCTCAATCGATCCAAACACGATCGGAAAACACAGTGCTAAGAAAATGTTTGTTTGCCATATTAGAAGCATAACGATTGTCACTAATATCGTACTAACAAGCATCACCCCGACTTCCGCTATGCCTGCACAAACCACAATTCTTTAAAAACGTTATCGACCGTGATCCCTGAGGCTGCGTTTGGTACACTGGACAGGACCGGACAGAATAGAACATGGATCACTGTTTCACGTTTGACAAGACTTTTATGTGGAACAGACAGAAACAAAGTGGAACAAGACTGTTCCACCCCACCCTATGAAACAAGCTGGAACAAATTTCTATTTTACTAATATTTCCTCAAAATAAAATATAATTCTCCTCTAAAACATCAAATTCACATTCTTTTTATATTTTATTCATTCTTCAAATTTTATTTATTGAATTTTATGTTCTTTATGTTTTGACTTTAATGTCTTCAAAATATTATTTTTATGTTGTTTCTATGTTTTGATTAATTTATGTAAATTATTAAATATTAATAGTAAAAAAATATAAAAAATGTTAAAAAAAATAAAAATTGAAAACTACGTAAACTTTTTATTTTGGGGTCATTTTAATCGTCTTGAACAAAACTTTCTAATAATATATTTTATTATATAAAATATTTATTTCATTCTAATTTAATAAATTACATAAATAATCAAAATATATAAAATACATAAACAACTTATTAGGCGTAAATTGGTCATGTTATCTATTCTGTTATGTCCAGTTTTGTCTTACCAACCGTTGAACAACTGTTATGTCGTGTTTTGTCCAACGCACCCTAAAACATGCATGTATAAGCAGGGCAAAGATTTAGAAGGAAGCGAACCATATGCATTAGCGATGTCGGTTGTGCTACGAAAGGTGGCTACGACGATGACACACATGATCATCAAGAACCAGTTGATGACGGGAATGTAGATTTGGCCCATGAATCGTCGTGACGTGTGGATGATTTTCAACCTCGGGAAGCATCCGAGAGCCATGGATTGTTTGATGCAGGAGAATGAAGCGGATATCATAGCTTGACTAGCGATTACAGCAGCGGCTGTAGCTATCACGAAAACCGGCCAAAAAAGTCCATCTGTTTGTTCGAAAATCTAAATTGATTAGTCAGTAGAACACAAAAAGTTTTTTGCCAAAACAACCGACATATAGAAGTAGAGATGCACAAAAAAAGCACGCGCCTAGCAAGCCCGATTGGGCCAAGTGTTTCTTCAAAATCTCAAAAAAAAAACGCGGGCTTTTTTTTCTTAGTGAAAACGGGCTTGAAAGGTCTGGGCCTTGTGCATCTCTATATAGAAGCATTACCTGGGATAGAATCGTAGAATATTCTACTTGTGGAATCCGGATGTTTCATGAGATAAGCGGCTTGACCCAAGTAAGCCAAGAGAAGACACGGAAACACCACGAACGAGAAAGCAATCTACAACATCAAGACATGATTTTTTAACTAAATGAGTTGGGCCTTTTTTTTTAATGCATGGCCTTCTGACATATTTTGAGGCCTTATTCTGTTAGAACGAGACATTCTTCGGTTACCGTTACGCAGAGGCGTTTTTAAATCTGTTAGAAGGTCATAACAAAAATACAAAAGGACGAACCTGTATGGATGGCACGGAGAAATGGCCTAAATCGGCAAACATTGCTTCCGCTCCTGGAAAGAAATAGCCACATAAATAACTTACCCAAAAAAAAACAAGAAAGATTATTTTCGAGCCATTGTTTCAAAAAAGATGGTAGCTTTACCACGATCGAGATACCTGTAATGCATAAAACGCAACCACCAAGAGCCGACCAAGCCTTTACAGAATTCTTTTTGAAGAAGAAATATATATACGCAGGATTAATCGCCTTCACGACAGATATATCATACTTAATAAGGTTGTACAATCCAATCGAGCCGAGACTGAAGAACCACAAAGCAAGACAAGGAGCAAACGTCAATCCCACTTTACTCGTTCCAAACCTTTGAATGCCAAACAATCCCACGAGAATCACGACTGAGACGGATACTAAAGCGCCTGTAAAACACAAAGGTTTTTTTGAGTAAAAAAGACAACAGATGTCGATCGATGCCACCAAGAATCAGTGAATCGTTAGCCGTTCACGTACCTGTGCCAAATCCGGGTATTTTACCTTCCAGACCACTCACAGCAGACATGACTGCAATGACAATTTGTAAGAACACGACAAGAAGCACTGCAATAAAATCGGCTTTATAGGACGCCAAATATGTCTAAATGTCTTAATAGACTACATAGGACCAAACACTTGTACCGTTGTACGTCATATGTAAAGATGTTACAACAACTTGATAGGATTTTTTTTTCTAGGATACTTTTGAAATAAGGCGTTCCATTAGTGTTTTATATTACTCACTCCGTCCCAAAATAAGTGTCCACGGTAGAATTGGCACACAGTTTTAGACATTTATAACTATTACAGTTTTTTTTGGCACACAGTTTTAGACATTTATAACTATTACAGTTTTTTAGTTAACGAAATAACAACTTTACCCTTAATTAATGCATCTATCTTATCAACTCTTAAATAGTTGTGCATTAATTAAGGATATATTTGGAAATTTAGTTATCTATTTTTGAAAATGGACACTTATTTTGGGATGAATATAAATAGAAATGTGGACACTTATTTTAGGACGGAGCGAGTACATTATTTTGAAAAGATGTCTTATAAAATCAAGTTTGTTCATAGGAAAATTCTCAAAAAGTGTCCTATAAAAAAACTAATAGGACATTTTATTTCAAAAATTCCTGAAAAACTTGTTTAGTGAATGCAAGTATTATTTGAGCAAATGGTTCATTACCGGCAACAACCGGTCCCACACTGAACCCATCCCCATGGAACCACATGTCCACATGTGAGGAGGCATTTTAGAGCTGACTCAGTGGCTGAGTCTAGCAAAGGGGTTCAAGCCCGTCTCCCACGGGATTCGAACTTGAACCTATTCTGTATTTTGCAAAGTCGCTCCCCCCTTTGCCAACTGAGCTACACGCCCGAGGGCGTGAATGCAAGGATTATGTCCCAATCGATGTTCCTAATTGGCTAATAGGCAAATGAACGAAAATGTTACCGGACATAGCTGGGGTCAGAATACCGTCCCCGATGATCATAGAAGTTCCTGTTAAAACGAGTAACAAGAGAAGGGTTTTGTAGAACGAATTGTGTTCTAACTTCTCTTTGATTGTCAGAGCCCGTTCGAGTTCTGGAGTTGGCAATTTGAGCCTAAAACTTGAGATACATTCGTCAGCTTGTTGATGATTTGGTAGAAGATTGATTTTTGCATACCGGCATATCAATGAATAGAGTGCAAATGTTCCTCCTGCAAGCGAGATTAGTTCTTTTATATTCACAATGAATATGATTTCTTGCCATATATTCAACTAGCAGATAAGCTAGATGACAATGTAAAATGACCTAAAATGGCATGTTAAAAATTGATTTAAAAAATATAAAGGGCATAATTGGAAGAAAAAGTGGGAAAACCCCATGGAGCTTATTGAAACACTACTTGAAGTAGCTTTTCAAAAAGCTAACTTATAAGCTTATGGCTAACCAAACAGGGTTTTTCATAAACTCAAAATATTCAGATTTTACCTTCACCATTGTCGTTTGCTTTTAGGACTATAAAACAATATTTTGCTAAAGGCACGAGAGCGATTGTGTATATAACAAGTGATAAAGCTCCCAAAACATCAATGTCTGACTGAATGTGGACCTTGCTGAAAACGTCCGAGAACACATACAACGGACTCGTCCCCATATCACCATATACGACTCCAAGTGTCTGAAAAGCCAATCCAAGAGTCTGCCATATCGTGACTTCCTAATGTTTTGAAAGAATTACGTAAAAAATTAGTGCATATTTTGACATGAGATGGCATTTGAAGGAAACCGAATACAAGCAAATTTAATAATTGATAAATTGTTGCTTCAAACTTACATTCAAGTGTTTTAATGCAAGATTCAAGATTGAAAAGGAGAATGTAAGCGAGTAAAAGATGTAATAAGGTGCTACAATAATTAAAAAGAAGATTTATACATGTTTGAATGATCTTCAAGGGTAAAGAATCGTTATGTTTGGTTTTCACTACAACAAAATCGAGTATATAAGACCTCAAAGATATCTAAATTTCCTAGTAGACTGTTTTACAAAACATGAGTTTATAAAACTAAACAATTGTATGTCCTAAAAAATGTCTTGCAATAAGTGTTCTAACAAGTTTTAAGACCTTTTTCAAATAAAATGTCCTATTAGCTTTTATACATGACACTTTTAAAAGTGTCCAGTCAACTCATCTTTTTATAGGACACTTGTTTTTATAAAAACAAAGCACTTTTCAAATAATGTCATATAAAAGACTATTTCAAAAGTGTCTTTGGAAAACTTGTTAGAACGTCCAAAAACTGCCATATCAACTTATTATAACATATAGGACATATAATTGTTCGGTCCTATGGACTTAACTTTTATTAGGACATCTAGACATATTTGGCATTCCATAAGTTGATTTTGTTGTGGTGCTTGTTCAAGACAATGAGTTTATAAAATTCATTAACACGCACACACACACACACACACACACACACACACACACATATATATAATATAGTAGAAAAATGTATGGCAATTGAGCTAACCTTGTTATGGTGGCTATGGGAGCCAGATATAGCCATGGCTTCCACATCAAAAGTGTCAACACTCTTGAGCTTTCTCACCAACCTTCTTCTAACAGATCCATGGCCTTCACTTTCATTAAGCAATGACCATGGTGGTGATTCTGAATCCACTTCACTACCATCCACCCACCTTGAAGTTGAATTTGAATCACCACCACCACTTCTCTTTCTCAATAACCTAGTACTACTACTGTTACTAGCCTCTTCTATCCCATCTTCTTCCATCCCCAACAACCCTAATTTCAAAATCACAAACAAAAAACACTCTTCAACAGAAACCCCCCAAAAACCCAAATTTCAAAATCTTGAAGCACTTCACTAACAATCTTGAAATTGTTTAATTGACCCAAATCTCTTTTTATTTGAAAATCTTGAAGCAATTCACTAACAATCTTGAAATTGTTCAATTGACCCAAATCTCTTTTTAGAACCTAATTTAAAATCTTGGAGCAGTTGACTAAGAATCTTGAAGTTGTTCAATTGAAACCCATGTAAAACAGACACCCAATTCTCATGAAAACCAAAACAGTTCCACATAAAACAACCATGGAAAAGTTGAAAGGATTCACTATGGATTTTGCTAAAACTTGAAGCAAAATATATCTAAAGAAACGGATGATTCAATTTAGAACAAATAAAAAGATGAGCAGAATTATTGGAAGTCAACCAATGAGTAAGGGGAAGAAGATAGAGGGAAGTTTGGCGGTTTGTTGTCACGTGTATTGGGATTTGGGGTGAGGGCCAAAGATAACATGTTTGGTATGGGACGATTATTCGTGTTAGCTCTTCGGACATATGAATGAAGAGTGATGCATTTAAAATAAGTAGGTTGGTGTGACAGGAGCATCTCTAAACTCTAAACATTTAAAATTTAAAATAATGCTTAAAAGCTCATATTTATGACACTAAAAAATGCAAATGTTTTTTTAGGAAATTAATTAAAATACCTTAAGCTGACCAACGATTCAGTGAAATACCCAAACTCTTCCCAATTTCACGAAAATATCCATTTTCTTCGTGAAACCAATCGTGGTCACGGATTCCTTTGTGAAATGGCTTATTGATCCGTGAAATGTAGACCTGGCAAAAACTGACACGACACGCTAACCCGACACGAACTCGATACGAAATAAACGGGTTTAGGTAATACATTTCAACCCGTTTAAGTAAACGGGTTGACACGACACGACACAAAAATTAAACGGGTAAGGTCAGGATCAAAAATTTCAACTCGAAAATGACCCGAATAACCCGTTTATATATATTATAATTCTTTTTAATGCTTTGGATTTTTAATGTTTTGGATTTGGTTAGAACTTATAAGTTAGAACTATAAAATTTAGATTTCTAATGTTTTCATTTGAATTTTGGATTTGTAATTTTTTGTGTATTTTCGATATTTAATTTTTAGTTTTATAAATGTTAAACGGGTTAGGTGTGTCGTGGCGGGTTAGGGTTGGGATTTTCTGACCCGTTTATTAAACAGGTCGGGTTAGGGTCAGGCACTCTCAACCCGTTTAACTTTAAACCCGACACGACACGTTTGCCAGGTCTAGTGAAATGAATTTTTGTCCGTGAAATTGATTTTTAGTCCATGAAGCAAATATCAACTTTTTGGTGCATGAAACACATTTCAATTTTGAGAAAGCACATATCAGATTTTTTATAAAAATGGACGTTTATAATTAAATTCACAGACATCATCTCATATATTATGTGAAATGGATGTTTTCACGAACCAAAAATCAATTTCACGGACAAAACATATATTTCACGGACTAAAAATCCAATTTACAAAGGAGTCCGTGATTACGGACCTTTTCACGGAAATTCTGGGTATTTTCGTGAAACTAGAAAGAGTTTGGATATTTCACTAAGTCGTTGGTCAATGTAGGGTATTTTAATTAATTTCCCTTTCTTTTTTATATCTTATTCGTAAAACTAAAAGTATTTAAAAGTATATTCATAAATATTCGATTCTCATTAACCTTTCATTTTATTTTTCTTAAATTTTATTTCTTATTTTCTTTATGTTTTAATTAATTTACATAATTTTTTAGAAATATCCTATAATAAATAAATAATTTTACATCATTATGGAATTTCTAATTTTTACTTTATACCTATTATATATTATGTTTTTACTATTAATATTTAATAAATTACATAAATTAATTAAAAATAAAGAAAATATATAAACATGTAGATTTTTGAGGATAGGAAAGTAAACGTTTCAAGAAAATAAATAAATAAAATTTAAAGAATGGATGATTATATATATAGGGTTGGGTTCCGATGAGACCAAAGGTTTTTCGTGAGACATGCGAGACCAACTTCTAACCGTTGATAACTTGTTGGCTTGAATGATCTAATGGATGTAATTGCTCCTGCCTTTTGAATATACAGGGGTATTTTTGACCATACCTTGTTTTTATCTTTCCACACCAATAATCCAAAAATGAATCCTCATATCCAGCCCTCTTGCGTGCGGTCTCTCCTCCAATACTGCACTTTATGGCGAGGTCTCTCCTTTATCCTACTTCAATCGATCGCACATCTTGTTAATCCGTCGTCTCTCTGTAAGTAAATCTTATCCATGATTTGTTTTCTTCCGCTTTTCTTCCTTCTTCTCTTGATCTAGGGTTTATTTGTTTTAATTTTAAAAATCTTATATACAATCTTGTTTCTTCGTCTTTTTCTTTTAGATCTAGAGTTAGTTGTTTTGATTTCAGTTAAAAGAATGACTTATGAAGATGATCCCCAGAATATCCCGAATGATGAACAATGTAATCAAGGTAAAGACTTTCTTTAGGTTATTTTTTCATTGTGATTGACATTAACTAGTTGTAGATATTCAGTATTTTCTAGTAAATGTTTTCACTGACTGTGAAGTTTAATTAATTGTGGGAATGTCAACTTAGTTATTCTTCTTCTTCATATAAACCTTGCTAGGAAGGTTCACTTATTAGAGGTTAGATTCATAAATATGTGGACATTCTTTTGATTAGCTTCATAAATATGTAGACATTCTTTTGATTAGCCAGATACTAATGTTCAAACTTTTCAGAGAAAATTCTACTAGACTGTGAAGTTTAAACCAATTGTTGTGAATGCCTATTTAATTTTGCATCTTCAGATAGATCTTGCTTGCTGTGAAGGTTCGCCTATTATAGGATTAGTTTCATATATTATTAGTATCTATGTATTTGTAATTCGAAATAAAATACCTACACTCACTTTGCTCGATACACATTCACATAAAAAATGTCTTCTCGTTGGATTTGCTTTGCATAGATTGTTAGGATAAGGTTGCTTTAATAATTGTTAACCTTCACAGCAAGAGCTATATGAATTAGTATCTTATACAAATATATATTTTTGAATAAGATAAAGGTATTGCATTGTACATATTCTCAAAGTGTTGCAATGTACTCTGTCCTTATAAAAGTATGTGGTCAAAGTGTATTGCAAACAACCGAATTTATATGTTTTTCCACCTGACATTGACCTTGTGTCAGTGAATTGTCATGTTAGAGGAAGAGATGCAAACAACCAAAAAAAATATGCATTTCATAAAATAAAATAAAAATCTTTGTCGTCAATACAAGGAGACCTTAGGTATAGTGTGTTTGGTTGATTGTTGTTGGGTTGATACCACTTAAGTTATGCAACACATAAACGCAACTTCTTTGTCTAATGTTCACCAACCTCTGCCTGTTGATCTTTACTTTTTTACAAAAGAAGTAGTTATTAAATAAAACCAAATCAAACTATCTACAGTTTGTAGTTAGAGAAATTGAAAAACCATGGAAACCAAAATTGGCAAATAACAGAAAAATTGAATAAAAATGCAACTAACCATGGCTATTGATGTAGGTTGTTGGTCGTCTTGGATGCTAAACATAGAGGTTCTTTTGAAAAGACCTAAATATAGAGGTTGTTGTTCACTGTTTTGTAACGGGTCGCCGATGACTTAGCATGGCAAAGGGATGGATGAAGCTATTTTGGAGATGAAGAGATGTCTTGTGTGCTGTTATTGGATTTTGTGAATGCTTAAAGGGTGACATTTTAAGGTGGTGGATCACTTGGTTGAAATTTCAATGACATGTTGTCTCAATGGTTAATTTCCATCCGTGTCTACAGTGCCTTCAATAGATGTGCTCACTCGCCTATCTTTAATGGATTATATTCGGTATATGGTGCCTGACAGCAAAGTTAAAAATGAAAGCATTGGTCCTTTGAGCCCAAAATCAATAGGGGATAAAAGGGGTTGTTATAATATACTCGAGTATATTGTTTCTCTTCATAATTTGAAAGGGGAATTTGTATACAGATGTTTGGGATACAAAGATGTAAAGGCATATAGAAGGGTTACTTTGTTAGAGCTTTCCCAAAACATGTTTTGGGAAGGCACGTAGGCATTTGGGAGGGTATGCCCTCTTTTAGTTTGTGATTACGTTTTTTTAGATGTTCGAATAAAGTTTTACATGGGTTTCCCATTCCATTTACCCAGAAAGCTAATGGTTTTGGTAATGTCTTAACCAAAGAGTCGAACAATGGTCTTTCTAACATATAGTCTTCGGTTGGAAACAAATTATCAAAACAATCAGCTTAACCTTCGTGTTAAGTTTGATGTGAAGGTTCAATCAACGAATGTGAAGGTAAGGATAAATGATACAAGAAAGTTAGTATAACAGAGTAAGTTGATGTAATTAAGATTAGAAACTTCACAAAAGTCAAACCAATCAATTAAAACTTTGTAGAAAGAACATCAAAATCAATAACCTAAACCTTCACAAGATATTTTCGATGAAGGTTTTGAGGTTGATTGAAATGAATTGAAGTATCATTCACTCATAACAATTATTTAACATCCAAGTTGCTCCCAAAATATTATCACAATGTTCATCCATTAAGTTCGGGGCAAACATGAAACCAATTTACTAAATATTTACAGAAAGTATCTCAAAAACAATGTTTTAAACTGTTACATAAAACCGAACCTTCACAATAAGTTTGATGTGAAGGCTTTTATAGTTGACTTTAAGTCAAAAACAATTCATACAAGAAATTTAGTATCATTAAGACAATTGATACTAATTTTGCAAGCTAGGTTATACAATCTATTAAAAAATGAAAATTGGAAACAAACTATCATCACAATCAGCTTAACCTTCACAATAATTTTTTGTGAAGATTCAATCAATTGATGTGAAGGTAAGACAATTTGTAACAACCCGGAATCCCATACATAGTTCAAATAGCATACATTGCATAACGTCGTTAAAAACAAGAGATACATCGTATAACAAATATGGTCCCCTAGTCTTTACCAACATTCAGTACATCATTACAAACGTTTACATAGTAAATTTAGATCATTACAATAACATGTTGTAACTACAAAACACATCATAGTCCTCTCAAAAGCTATTCGCGGCTTAACCTTCTTATTTGCTCTTACTCGATCCACGACCTGGAATACATATTTTTAAAACAAAATGAGGGTTAGACCTTGAGGTCTAGTGAGAAAATCCCCGTTAGTTAAAAACCATTTGTACAAACATCATACACATAACACACATAAAAATACTAACTATGACTCATGCATCATGTATCTTTCCATCTCCTTCTCTTGGCCATATTAATTGGTTGCGAGCCAATTAATTAATTTACACCACTGTACCGAATACAGCCAACACCACTGTCCCTCTGTACAACCAACATACACCGGTCCTAAGCCCGGCCAACTAGCACCCATGCAGTATAATACTCATATAAACATCATATGCACATTATTACACTCATTCACATATATGTATTCCAGTTAGAAAACATTTTAAGTAAAAACTCACCCGTTTAACTTATCAAAACGTTCTCCAAGCTTTTCTCAAAACGACTCTGCTTTCACTTCAAATTCATAGAATCTGTAACAAATCAAATACACAGTTCTCTTTATAACTTGTACACACAAAGCTCCCTAGTAGACTAAGAACTCTTAGATAATTCAAATCCCCAAATGTTTCCCCCAAATCCGTACTTAAGTCGAGTCCACAGTATATTCAGTTGTAAGATCCCACATTGGTTGGGGAGGGGAACAAAGGTTGCCTTATAAGAGGAACTTGATACCTCCCTTATCAGACGTGTTTTAAAACCGTGAGTCCGGGTGTGTGGACAAAGCGGACAATATCTGGTACGGTTGGCCTGGGATGTTACAGTTGGTATCAGAGCACAACTTGAGTGAATCAAACACATCTCGGTGTGTTTGGTCTCAAGTTGCGGCTATGAAATTTCAAACTCTTTTACTAAAATCTTTTTGAATGAAAGAAAAAGGAAAAACCCGTTTGGGAAACGGTGATTGAGGGCGCAGTGTGTACAGTCAGCCGACGCTAAGTGGGAAGGTACAGTACTTAGTGTATTTATCGCTTTCTAGCTCATAGGGTATGCATGCTAGACTGCTTATGTGGTTTACACTGTACTGTATGATGATTGCTTGCTAGTAGGAATCAATGCTAGTCATAGTAGGTTGTTAAGTGAAGGACCTATAGGTTGTATGCAGTAAGAATCATATAGCCTTAGAATATTTGATTTAGTTCTATTGCGCAGCTCTTTTTTGAGTCCAACCGTTCTAGGATAGAATCTTGTATTCGAATGTCTATTTGATTCACGCTGCATGCGACTGGGTATTCGCGAGGCAACTCGTTATGGCTAATAGGGATTCCGTAGTAGCAAGGGTAGTGGGATGAGATGAAATTCCTAGTGAACTGGGAAGAGTGTTTACATATGAGTATGTATGCTAGATTGCTTTCTAGAATATAGGAGTATGTGTGCTAGATTTCTTGGTGCTTATTACACTGTACTGCATGTTTGTTGCTTGCTAATAGGAGTTTATACTGGCCTTGATAGGTTGTTAAGTGAATGCACTATACGTTGTATGTGGTAGGAACCGAATAGCCCTAGAATGTCAGATTTAGTTCTATTGCGCAGCTCTTGTTTGAGTCCAACCGTTGTAGGATAGAATCTTATATTCGAATGTCTATCTGGTTTTACACTATGTGCGACTGTACATTCGCGAGGCGACTCGTCATGACTAGTGGGGATTTCGTCATAGCAAGGGTAGTGGAATTGAGTGGAATTCCTTGGGAGCTAGGAATAGTGTGTACATATGCCGGTGCGGGCATATGTGTATAGTTTTTCGGCAAGGAACTACTTGGACACATCGGATGGAACTCGGAACGAGTGAGGATAGGTGTGGAAGGTAGTAGTAGAGCTCCTACTATCTGAAGCACAGGATCCGTGCTCGAGTCGGGGAAAGTCACGAGGAATCCAAGGAGTTGAGCGTGAGCGTTGTTAGTGTGAGTTATTATGTGCTAATAACTCGTTGCAATATCTACCCATAATAGCCATCACAAGGAGGAACAACAATAGTGAACCTACTAGTACAGGTGTGTACTTGATTTGCTTGAGGAGATGATCGTTGGGGTAGTGATGAAGGTTCTAAACTAGTAGTCGTTGGAATAGAAGGACGATTCTAGTATTAATCCCTTGGAGTTATAATCAATATTTGTCATTTCATGTGAATTACACAGTTTCTGCCACTGTTTTTGGGAAAGCCATAACCTTTTATAGGAACGTCGTATTGGGGTGAAATCAGTGCCAAAAGCTCCCATTCTGAGTCTAGTAAGTTTCATATGTTTTACGGAAAAACCAGTTCGGAACATAGCTAGTGTCAAATTGTTGTTTTGTACTGAAAGATCCTGTTTTTTCACTGTTCTGCAAGTCGGTTTTGTAAAATCCATAGTAAATTGTAGAAAAATCGTTAGAGCGCGTGCGATATGTCCCTGGAACCCTAAGACACGGGACTTTGTGATTATGGATTAATATTTCTGATTTATCAGTTTATAAGGGATTAAACAGGTCCCGAACAGACCTGTGTTTTTAGAGTAAAAGCTGGAATGTGTATGTTATAATTTAGTAGTCGTGGTTTTGGGTTGGGGCGTCACTTTGACATTTGTTAACACGTAATTAGGTGGGAGAAGGTGAGTGAAGTTGTCCGGCTTGTGATTGCGGTTGCGGATACTCACGTTGCTTTAAGGTGAGTTCTCTCACTGTGTAGTTAGGGGTTGTATGCATGTCATAGTAGTTTGTATGTACTACTGTCTTTGTGGTGTGAACTAGTTGTTTGTGGTGTGTAATATTTGATTGGTTTAAATGCTTAGTATAAATGTTTTACATTACACCTCGGTGGGACCGAGGGCTCGGTGGGACCGAGGAAGTGGAAAGAAACGTTGTGGGAACTCGGTGTGACGAGTGTGTTACATTACAACTCGGTGGGACCGAGGGCTCGGTGGGACCGAGGAAGTGGAAGGAAACGTTGTGGGAACTCTGTGTGACGAGTGTGTTACATTACAACTCGGTGGGACCGAGGGCTCGGTGGGACCGAGGTGTTGGATACATAATTACTTGTAGATGTTTACTCGTTTTATGTAACTGTGATGTTGTTGCTTATGTGCGGATAGGGGTGATGTGTATATAATTCCTATCTGCGCATGTGATGGAATTCACTAAGCTTCGTGCTTACCCCTTCCCAATATCTTATGATTTCAGGTGCGAGTAGCAGTCGGGCATGACGGTACACACGGGCGCAAGGCGAATGCTGTTTAAATTTAACTTTTTAAATGGGGATTTAATTATATAACTTTTCCGCTGCTTAAATTTCATTTGACGGTTTTAATTAACGACGTTTATTTTTATTGTTATGGGATTTGTTAACTTATGGTTTGATTGTAACGAAATGCATTATTTTTAAAATTTTAAATTCCTTGTAATTTTTGGGACGTTACAACTTGGTATCAGAGCCGGGAACCGGACTGGTGTGCCAGCGAGGACGCTGGACTCCCAAGGGGGGTGGATTGTAAGATCCCACATTGGTTGGGGAGGGGAACAAAGGTTGCCTTATAAGAGGAACTTGATACCTCCCTTATCAGACGCGTTTTAAAACCGTGAGTCCGGGTGTGTGGACAAAGCGGACAATATCTGGTACGGTTGGCCTGAGATGTTACATCAGTCCTCATTCATTCCCTATCCAATAGTTAACAAAACACAGGCTACTAGATACTCAAAAGTATCAGAAATCTCAAAAAGTGATCAAACAACCTAAGTTTCCGGACAACACAAAACTATCCGGACAGCATGACTTTCCGGACAACGCGACCTTTCCGGATAACAACAACAGTCCGGACCATATCCGGATACTTCAGTAATCCGGACATTATCCGGTATCTTATTTCATCCGGAAAACTAAGAAAAGAGAAACTTACTGGATAAACTCACCTCGTCCGGATACCTCTGTACAAGGGTTTCCGGATACCTCAAACGTCCGGACACTTGCTATATCGTCCGAAAACCCCTGAACACAGTCGGTTCCTTCTTCAACCCAGATTCAATTAACTCATCTAATTCGAGAAATTGATAAATCTAATCCGATAGAAACGTAGTACTTTCGATTACAAACACAAAACATAAAGGAGACATACCTTAATTTCACTTCCAATTACCCCAAATTTGAATCCCTAACTTTGCTCCCTTTCTCCTCTTCTTTTCTTCCCAATACACACGCACACACACACACACACACACACACACACACTGATTTGATTTTTGTTTTGTGAAATATCTGAAATCTTAAGGGTGTATATCAAACCATAATTACCATTTAGACCTTGAACTAATCAAAATGACCAAAACACCTTTAAACCTCTAAATTAACCAAACTTACCCTAAACCTTAAACTTTAAAATTAACTAAATTAACTGAAAAGAGGATTTAACTAACGAACTTACCCGGCGTATTACACAATTGATACAAGAAAGTTAGTAACATTGGGTGAATTGATGCAATTGAGACTAAAAATCTGCTTAAAAGTCAAACCAATCTATAAAAACTTTGTAGAAGGAACTTCACAAGAAATGACCAAAATATTCACAAATATTTTATGTAAAGGTTTTGAGGTTGTTTGAAAGTTAACTAAATGTTCATCCATTAAGTTCGGGGGCAAACATCAAACAAACTACTAAATAATTACATAATTCACCTAAAAACAATGTTCTAAACTATTACATCAACTAGCTCAAAAGCAATGTTTAACACCAATGGAAGTAGTAGGGAGTTCCTCGTTCTCAATACTTCTACTATTCCATATCTATCTTGACTCAAAACCCTTGATTTCTTCATCTTCTTTTCGTTTTTATTTGAAACTAGTGATTTCCTTTTTGTTTCCTCTGAATGTGTACCCTTAAGCCTCTGCAGTTGCAGTATCCTTTGTTGCACGATTTGATGAATTGTGGGACATGAGATAAGGTTATATCATCTTTCAAACTCACTGCATTATATAGAAAAACAAAATTTCAGTTATAAAACAAATAATACATAGAAAACATCTTTACTTCACAATAAACTTATGTGAAGTTTTACTTTAAAACTCACCTTCTTCTTCAACAATATTAGCTTTACTTCTGTAGAATAATCTTTTGATTTTGAACTGGGAGCTGATGGTGAAGGTACATATTGTATTAAAATACAATTAACTAAAAGAATAAATACTAGGTAGGTAGGGTAAGATGGTCTCAAGTGATATCAAGAGAATCTTCACAACAAGTTTTCTGTGAATGTTTGTTCAATGGTTTAATACATTTTTCATTTGATTCATTGAAATCACATTCTTCAACTTACTTTGTTGTGTTCTTTCTTCTAATAAAAATAAAGATTAGTTAAAAAAACTAAAACAATTTAACTTCACAATAAGTATGTTGTAAAGGTTCACTAAATTGAAACATTACAACCATAGAGATAGATTGCTACCTTCAGTGTTCATCTTCTTATGACGGTGTGTGTTCAATATATATTGATTCTTGATCAACAATCAAATCGAGTATTATCTATTATTTATTATGCTTAAACTGAAATGCGAACAAAGTCAAGTAAAAGAACAATGTACTAAAAGAATGCATTAACAACCTATTACAAGTTACAATAAAGGGAAAAGCAAATTATAATTAACATCAATTATGATATAGTGCTACAAAGATTGTAATCTTTTTATGGTATGTAATGTTGGTACTACAATACCATTAACTCAAATAATAAATATACAAAAGGTAAGTTAATCCAAGTGAAATCAATTGAAACTTCATATTAAGTTTTCTGTGAAGGTTTGTAAAAATGGAATGAGAAGTTGTAGCATTTATTGTTGATAGTTGAAGCTATTATGAAAGACTATCTATATGAAGATTGACTGCATTTGACTTCCATAATGCATGCCAATCACACACACACACACACACACATATATATATATATATATATATATATATGCATACACAAATTCATTATGGATGATCCATTTTATGATTAAAAAAATTCATGGTCGCAATATTTGTATTACAATACCATTAATTGAAATAACAATGTGTAAACAGTAAGTCGGTCTCAAGTAAAACTAGGTGAACCTTCACAATAAGTTTGAGGTGAAGGTTTGTAAATTAATCCAATAAGATTTGAATTACAAATAAGATATTTACCCTCGTTATTAGAATGCAATTAAATCGATAAATAAACACTATATAAAAAGCAATCTGGTTCTAAGTGAAATGAAGTGAATCTTCATGGTAAACATGAATCTCAATGCTTGCTAGTAGTTCCTAGTATAAGGTGACGCTTAACAGTGAGTTTAATGTGAAGGTTTCTTTAGTGGGTTAATACCTATTCCTACCGTATATTGGCAACTAATCTCTCTTAACTCAAACTACAACTCATCAAGGAAGGGATGTACGCGTGTAATGTTTTAATTGGCTCTTAATGATTATCTAAAGTGGTAGAGTAGGCTGCCATTTTACCATGTCGTCCTCATAAAAACATCAAAATGGTGCTGGTGTATCTCTTTTTTAGTTATCTTATTTCTTATGATTGATAGAATTTGATTCAATGTTTTAAATTATTACATTGTTTCCAACGCACTCTAACATCAATTGAATGAACCTTCACAACAAACTCATTGTGAAGGTAACCTTCACAGCAAATTCACTGTGAAGATTCACTTGGTTTGTTTTAAGGTCAAAAGTCATCAAAATCCTCCCAACCATTTAAGGCCAGAATTATAACTCAGTTAACAGAGAATCCCACCTATATAACACATTGAGCATGTAATAAGTTAGCAAGACAAACCAAGAGCTAACAATCAAAAAGTAAGAATGCAAAATCGCAAGCTACAACATGAAAGCTACCTTAGGATATCCCGCATTCTCCATACACATCATTAATTCACAAAACGATAAAGGGGTAAATTTTCAGAAAATGGACACGTTTGGAGACCGACACTTAGAAAGATGGACATTTTGAGACTGAAGCGTATCATTTTGATATTGAAGCTTATGGTCTGATGGGATTCGTTTTTGACCGGTGGGCTCAAGTTGAAACAAACTTGAAACAGAAGATGTAGTGGAAGACATTTCTTCATAAATGGGGCTTCTCAACACAGCATCGGCTGTAATTTCATCCTCATCTAAGCTTAAACACATTAATTTAAGAAACTGGTTTTTTCGATCTTGAACACTTACTGGAGTCTTAACCCAAAAATCATATTGAAAACCATTAAAACCTGAACAATCTTAATCCAAGTAACATACCTAAACATATAATTAAAAAGATAAAATCAAAGGCTTAAAAAAAGGAATGTCACGATAACCCATATCAGTAAGGGTAATTATATTGATTATAACAACTAATTGAAAATAAAAATATTGACAAGCTTTAAGAAAAAGAAAAATCTGTCATGGAACGCCCATTGAACCTGTCCTCGAAAACCCAAAAACAAACTCATTTGTTTTAAAGAAAGAAATCCATATATTACATTGTTAATCGCACCCGGGTTTACGATACAAAACTGAACAAAACCCATATAAAAGATTATACCTCATACCACATAAATATCAATTTCTAAAGAAGTCTTTTGCAGGAAAAAAACACAGCAACATACAAAACGTGAAACAGGGACAAATTTATTAGTGTAGACAACTACAATCTACTCTACAACCTACCCACCATATACCACCCGCAAAATATGGGGAAAATGGCACACCACACCAGCTTCAACTCTATCCTAGGAAAACTATACTGATAAAAAAAACATAAATTGAAGCAGAGACATTATGAAAATCGAAACAAAAACATGTTTTTTTGCCAAAATCGTTATGGTGGGTGTACGTAGGTGAAATCAGATGACACGTTAAACTATTGAAATCAATCGAAAAGCTTTACAATATCCAACTTGCTTATTCCTATGGAAATTGAATATGAAACTCATCAGCTATTAACCCCATGTTTAGTTTTGGCAATATTAAAGTAAACTCACAACAAAAATCAAAACATAGTTGTTGATGCACAATTTCTTTAACAAAAAACCCTAGCTTTTCTTTAAAAAAAATCATAGATTTCACTTACAAGATGTTGAGTTGTCGAGCTTTTAATGCACAATTCGACGATTGAAGAGTAGATTCGTATGATGAGTCTTTCACCTTCAAGCGAGAATGAAGGTTCGTCGGAAATCATCGTATCTTGGAGAGGTTTCGATGCGTGAAAAAGTGAACGATTAATCTCATTTGCACCAGTTACCTTTTGGACTCTCATCAATGCCACCAGACTTCGAACTTATTACAAAAATGTCACCGTGAAAAAAGTGACAATTGATCACTTTGATGATCTAATCCAACAGTCAGGAATGAGTCTCTTGGGTCTCACGAAATTCCATTGGTCTCACATGAACCCAAGTCCATATATATATATATATATATATATAGATAGATAGATAGAGAGAGAGAGAGAGAGATAGATGATGATGTTTTAAAATTGAATTAAGTTTTATTTTATGAGTATATTTGTAAAATATATGTTTTTTTCCTATATTGTTCCATTTGGTGGGAAGGAAAATGCGTGTTCCATTTTGTTTATTTTATTCTTATCTGTTATACATGAATGTCATGTCAAACATGTAACATTGATACTTGTTCTGTTAGGGTGCATTTAGTATGTAGACGAGACATGATAGGATAGAACGCGACAAAACATGACATAACAAGACAGAACAACTGTTCAGCGTTTTGGTAAGATAGAACTGGACAAAATAGAACGAATAACATTGACCAATTTACCCTTAATAAGTTGTTTATATATTTTATATATTTGATTAATTATGTAATTTATTAAATTATAATGAAATAAATATTTTATAACAAAATAAATTATTAGAAAATGCTCTTCAAGACGATTAAAATTTAAATAATGAATAAAATATAAAATATAAAATACAAGGCTTATTTGATGTTATAGAATACATTAGATTTTATTTTAGAGTTATATTGGTAAAACACAAGTCTGTTCCACCTTGTTCCATGGGGTGGGGTGGAACAGGTTTGTTCCACTCTGTTATTGTCTGTTCCACATAAAAATTCTGCCAAACTAGGAGTCTGGGACAGTGATCCCTGTTTTAGTTTATCATGTTATGTCCAATGTACTGAAAGCACCCTTATATTCCATGTCCAGTATTCCAAAATCACCCTAATGAATGCACTATATATTGCATTAAAACTTTTTCTCCTGTGCAATTTGTCTTGAATTTGATCTCTCAGGCTAAGGCTGTCCAACTTCTCCTTGAGCTATGAGGGTATTTTGTTCCCTTTTTATAAATTTTACTCTATTTAAGCATTTTTTATTAAATTTCTTTTGTATTACTTGAATCTTAGTCATCTTCTTCTTCTTCATTTAATCAAGACATAATCAAAGCATAAAAGAATTTTTGTTATTGACCCACCTTCATTTCATCACCAGTTCACCGCCCCACCACAATAATACAACAATCATTTTAAATACAATACACTCATCTCAAGATAATATACACTGGTGTTGGTCACCGTACGTTGTGCGGTGGCGATTATTGTTTTTAAATGAACGCAATATAAAATAATAATGTATTTTCAAATCTGATTAATTTTGCATATATCAATAATAGTTTTTTTGTTACGAAAAGTTTAAGATGCACCAGTAATGGTTATACTTTTATGTTATTACAATCCAAAAAACATGTCCCACAACAATATCACTATTATTGAAAATAGTATATATGTGCAAATTAGTTAATTAATATGCAAGATAGACTATATGTGTATATGGGTCGGGTTCCGGTGAGAAATTGATCTTAACGTGAGAAGCGAGAGAAATGGTTATCAACTGTTGGATGATAAATGGATGTACCGAGATAAGATGCACCGAATCAATTCCTTCTAAGCTGTGATTCATGGGAGTGCATTTGAAGGTTAGTAATCTGTTGGTGCAAGTGTACCCAGCTTTAATATTAAGATATATTTTTGGTACACATAAAATCACATCTCCATATTTATTTTGATGATTACAAAACACACCGCATTATTTGTTATCTAATATTTTATCTGAGTGTGCAGTTATTAAATGATCTCGATAAATTTTTTATCTGAAGAATCCAAGTCTGAAGATTTGCGTCATTTTATTTTAAAATGATAAATCACCCTAAAATAATATACCACTTGGATTTTTCTAATACTGTGTTTTTAAAATAAACCAAGTCAGACATCTTATCATCTTGCTGTCTTTGAGAAGGATTTGTTTCTAGAAGAAATCTGCGATGCGTACTTCTTCCTGCACTTTTTATCTGGGCGGTATACCGCGATGGAAAGCCGGTATACCGCGGCGGCATGCTGATTGATTGGACCACCCTTTTTGTACGACTGTCAGGCGGTATACCGCCGTGTGCAACGCGGTATACCGCGGGTACCATTACCGTTTTTTTTTTTGCAGGGTTGACCTTCTCCTCAGCAGTGTACTTTCTTCTGCACGGTATACCGCGATGGATTGCCGGTATACCGCGAAAGCCTCAGGACTGTTGCTCATCCAGTATAAATACATGCAACCACCAGCTTTCAATGCTACCAATTCACATTAACTCCTCTGCATTTGATAAAGACTCTGCAGCATCTTCTCTTGATATTTAAACTGTTAAAATTATAAAACTCATTTTTGAGTAAGAAATCTTGAGTTGATAGCAGATTAAAATCTCTCGATTAGTTGAATCAGCAACACAACTCAAGTGATCAAACTCTCTAAAAATATCCAAGTGATAAACCTTATTCAAGAGTGATTATTCATATTAAAATTATACCCTCTTGTAAGTGTTTGAATAAGAGTGAGTGATCCACATTAATCTCTCAAAGTAGAGTGATTCGCGTTTGTTGTATTAAGGTTTGTGTTTCTACCGTAAAGAACACGTTTTCGTATTGGATCTCCGAGAAGTGTTATTTTCTCGAGGTGGACTAGCCAACTTTGTGTTTGGTGAACCACTTTAAAAATATCGTTGTCAAGTATTCTCTTTCCCTTATCTATTTACATTTCCGCTGTGCATTTTAAATTATATCTGTTTATATAATTGTTGTGTATTTATTATTTGTATACTCTGATTTATTTATACTGTTTCTGTACTGTATTTATTTATAAAAGAATTTTTGAAAGTAAAAGATTTTAAGTACAACCTTACCCCCTTAGGTTGTCTAACATTTGGTATCAGAGCAGGTCTTTCAAAAATTTCTGCATAAATTTCTTCTATTCCTTTAAATGGCTCAACAAACTAATATTGTGTTTTCAAAACCTCCCTTGATAGATACTGAAAAGTTTGGCATTTGGGCCGAGCTATTTGAATGTCACGTGCGTGGCAAAAATCAAAAGATTTGGAATATTATAGAAAAAGGGAATTTTAAACCCACCATTGTGAAAGATGATGTTTATATTGATAAACCTATAGATGAATGGACTACTTCTGATGAAACTCATTTTTGTTTAAACTTTGAAGCTAAGAATATATTATATGCTGCTTTAACAACTGATGAAATCGAAAGAGTATATACATATAAAACTGCAAATCAAATATGGGAAAGTTTAAATAATACTCATCGTGGAAACACGGAAGTTAAATCTAGTAAAGTAAATATTTTAGTTCACGATTATGAACTGTTCGAAATGAAACAAGATGAGTCAATTGACTCAATGTTTAAAAGATTTAACCTTATTGTGACTACTTTGAAAGGTTTGGATCGCACTTATCCTAACGAGGACTATATAAGGAAAATCCTACGAGCCCTTCCTTCGGAGTGGATGCAAAAGATAACATCTTTAGAAGACTCCCGTGACCTTTCCATAATGAAGATAGATGACTTGATCGGTAATCTTAAAGTGCATGAAATTGCACTTAAAAGAAACAAAGATCGGGAGCAAGTCAAAAAGAAGTCAATCGCTCTCAATGCCTCAACACCAAAAGTCGAGAAGAAAAAGGAGAAAGCTAGCTCCTCGAAAGATCCATCCGAAACTCTCGATGAAGTCGCCATGTTGGTAAGAAACTTTTCCAAATTTCTTAATAATAATAATAAATTTTCTAACAATGGCAGATTTCAAAGAAACGGTAACTACCGTCGTGGTGGTGAAAATCGAAGTCGTAAGTTCCATAAACGAGACGAAAAAGTTAAGAAAAATGGCGACTCGAGTGAAGACGATAAAGCTAAGCCAAAGAGAGGCTTTTGCTACTCATGTGGTGACAAAGACCACTACGCCAATGAATGTCCGAAAAAGAACAAGTTCCAAAAGAAGAAGGAGAAAGCCTTCATTGGAGGCGCGTGGAGCGAGAGTGAAGAAGAAGATGACTATCAAGCCATTTGTCTTATGGCCGAAAGCGACGACGAGGTAAAATCTTCTTACTCGGATTACGATAGTGATTATGAAAGTGATAATGAAAATAATCTTGAAGAATTATATGAATCTTTTCATAAAATGGCCGCTCTTGCAAATCGTTACCAAGATGAGAATGCTATGTTAAAAGAAACTGTAAATGCATATAAAAAGGAAATAAATAATGTTAAACAAAAATCTGAAAATGATATGGATATAATTGCTAAATTAGAAACTAAATTAGGAGAAAAAGATTTTTGTAAATCTTGTGATGTTTTAAATAAAGAAATTGCATGCTTAAATAAAAAATCACATGAAAATATTATTTGTACAAAATGTGATATTCTTGAGAATGAGATTGCATGTTTAAAAGCAAAATGTGATGCGTATGAAAAGGATGATTTATTGGCAAAAGCTTTTCAAAGCAGTAATGAGAAAGTCTTTAACATGCTAAATATGCCTAACCGTATAAAATGTAGAAAAGGCATTGGTTCCAATACTTGTGTTGATAAATGTTCGTGTAAACCCATCAAAAGATTTTATGAATCACCTAAAGTAAATACAAGAAATCAATATGTGCAAAAACCTCCGTATGTGCGTAAAATGAATAATGCAAATTATATACCGAGAAAACCGTATACTCGCATGTATCATGATAAATATTCTAAACCCAATAATAATGCGAATGTAAATGCTTGTTTTTATGTGTATGATAAATATAATCGCAAAATTAAAATGGTAAATAAATGGATTCCAAAAGGAATGTTTAGTAATGATAATCCCGGTGGTATGCGTTTATGGTTTTAAATGTGTTATATATTATATATATAGTTTTAAAATTTATATATGATTTCTTGTATATATTATATATAAGTAAAATATTGTTATTTGTACTTTTTATACTATTCATATATATATATATACATACGTACTGCACATATATATATATATTTTATTTAATTTTTTTTAATTCTTATATATATATATTTTGTTTGACTTGACATGTGTTATATATATATATTTGTGTTTGATATATTATATATTAAAGTTGTGTAATGTATTATATATGTATATATTCTGTTTGACTTGTTATGCATATTATTTGTCTTGGAACTAATTATCAAGGACCCACGAGAAATGGGGACCATAAAAGTTACAACTTCATTATTGTAGATTGACCTCGATATGGACTGGATACTCGATAGTGGGTGCACGCGTCACATGACCGGAAACAATAATCTCTTTTCATCATATAAGTCATGTGATGGTGGACAGGTAATTTTTGGAGGAAACTCCAAAGGAAATATAATTGGTAGAGGTACAGTCTCTTGCAATAATGTTCAATTTCTTAATGTGAATCATGTTGATAATTTACATTTTAATTTGTTAAGTGTTCGCCAATTGTGTAAAAATAATACAACTGTTGTCTTCGAAGAAGATTCTTGTAAAATCATAAAAAATGGCAAAGTTCTTTTAAATGGTTTTGTAAAAGGAAATTTATATATTTGTAAAACTGTTGTATCTGAAAATGTATGCTTATCTTCTATTAATGATGTTTCTACTTTATGGCATAGGCGTTTAGGTCACGCTAATCTAAGATTAATGCAAAACTTAAAAAATAAGGAGCTTGTGAGTGACCTGCCAAAATTAAAGTTTGATAATCATTTTTGTGATGCTTGTCGTGTCGGCAAACAACATCACGTTTCTCATAAATCAAAAAATGTTATTTCTACTCAAAGAGTTTTAGAACTTTTACATATGGATCTTTTTGGCCCGATGGCTATTCAAAGTTTTGGAGGAAATTTTTATACTTTGGTTATTGTGGATGATTATTCCCGTTATACTTGGACTTTATTTTTGAGACATAAAAATGAGGCTTTTGAAAAGTTTAAAATTTTGGGAAAACGAATTCAAAACCAACAAGGTTGTACGATTGTTTCCATACGTACGGACCATGGACGAGAATTCGATAATGATGTACAATTTGGTGCCTTTTGTGATAAACATGGTATAACTCATAACTTTTCGGCTCCTCGAACTCCTCAGTCAAACGGGGTTGTTGAAAGGAAAAATCGAACGTTGCAAGAAATGAGTAGAACTATGCTAAACGAACATCAAGTTCCCCAAAAGTTTTGGTGTGATGCCGTTGCTACCGCGACCTATGTGCTTAACCGTGTCCTAATTAGAGGTATCCTAAATAAGACACCCTATGAACTTTACCGAGGTAGAAAACCTTCCCTAGCTCACCTAAAAGTTTTTGGTTGTAAATGTTTCATTTTAAACACCAAATCCTACCTAACCAAATTTGACCCCAAAGCCTATGAGGGAGTGTTCCTAGGTTACTCTTGGAATAGCAAAGCCTATAGAATCCTAAATAAGGAGACCATGGTAGTAGAAGAATCCTTAAATGTTAGCTTTGACGAGAGTCCTCCCAAACCGAGTGCACCCTTAGCAAATGACAATGTTTGTGAAGGAAATGTCTTAGCCCAACAACTTAGTACCTTGGATTTAGGTACCCAACCTTCCACAAATAATATTGAATCTAGTGATGCCCCTCCGTGTCTTATTCCACAAGGTGTAGATGATCCTAACCTTAGAACCGCTCGAGGCCATCCCGTAGATCAAATTATAGGTGACCTAAACCAAAGGACAACTAGATCACAAATTCATACCCATTGTGCTTTCCATGCCTTTATCTCAACCATAGAACCTAAAACCATAGATGAAGCTTTAGGTGATGAGGATTGGATATTGGCCATGCAAGAAGAGTTAAACCAATTTACTAGGAATGATGTGTGGGACTTAGTGCCTAGCCCTAGTAGTCAAACCATTATTGGCACAAGATGGGTCTTCCGTAACAAGGTAGACGAGAACGGTGGAGTCACACGGAACAAGGCACGTTTAGTTGCCAAGGGGTACAGTCAACAAGAAGGTATAGATTATGACGAAACCTTTGCACCAGTTGCAAGGTTGGAGTCTATTCGAATGCTTCTCGCTTTTGCAAATGCTAAAGATTTTAAATTATTTCAAATGGATGTTAAAAGTGCTTTCTTAAATGGTATTATAAATGAGGAGGTATACGTTTCTCAACCTCCCGGTTTTGAAAGTTTTGAAAACCCGACACATGTTTATAAATTGAAAAAGGCGCTTTATGGTTTAAAGCAAGCTCCGCGTGCGTGGTATGATAGATTAAAAACCTTTTTAATTGTTAGTGGTTATATTATGGGTAAAATAGATAATACTTTATTTGTGAAATATGTTCAAAATGATATTGTGGTTGTGCAAGTATATGTTGATGATATTATTTTTGGTTCCACTAATGAAAAACTGTGTAATGAATTTTCTGCGAAAATGACAAGCGAATTTGAAATGAGCATGATGGGAGAGTTAAAATACTTCTTAGGATTGCAAATAAAACAATGTGAAACTGGTATTTTTATTAGTCAATCTAAATATTGTAAAGATATGTTAAAAAAATTTAACTTTGAAAATGTCAAACCCGTTGAAACTCCAATGACCACAAATTTGCAATTATCTCGTGACGAGGAGGGAAACGATTTTAATGAAAAGATTTATCGTGGTATGATTGGTAGCTTGTTATATTTAACTGCTAGTAGACCTGATATTATGTTTAGTGTATGTTTATGTGCTCGCTTTCAATCTTCACCTAAACAAACTCACTATGAAGCTGTCAAGCGTATTTTTCGATATTTACGAGGTACTACTAATCTTGGCTTATGGTACGCAAAGAAACCCGAGTTAGAAGTAACGTGTTTCGCCGATTCCGATCTTGGTGGATCTATTGTTGACCGAAAGAGTACTAGTGGGGTATGTGCCTTTATAGGTCTCTCACTTGTGTCTTGGTTCTCTAAGAAACAACAATCCGTAGCTTTGTCTACAACCGAAGCGGAATATGTAGCCGCCGCAAGAGCGTGTGCTCAAGTCCTTTGGATGAAACACACACTTACCGATTTTGAGGTACACCTAACCAAAATACCAATTATGTGTGATAACTCAAGTGCCATAAACTTAAGCAAAAATCCCGTTTTACACTCTCGTACAAAACATATTGAATTGAGACATCATTTTTTACGAGATAATGTTCAAAAAGGCAAAATCGTGCTTGAAAAGGTTGATTCGGAAGATAATTTGGCCGATATTTTTACAAAAGCCCTTAACAAAAAAGCGTTCTTTAAATTAAGACTTGGTTTAGGCATGCTTGAGTATAACCCTTGATAAATACTAACTCTCAAATATTTCATATTTTGAGGGGGAGCATCTTTTGAGGGGGAGCATAAGCGACTTTCTTAAACCCTTTTTGCTTCGACAAAAGGGGGAGAGAAACCGAGTATGCTCTCGTGTTTAGCGTTGTGTTTGTCATCATCAAAAAGGGGGAGATTGTTGGTGCAAGTGTACCCAGCTTTAATATTAAGATATATTTTTGGTACACATAAAATCACATCTCCATATTTATTTTGATGATTACAAAACACACCGCATTATTTGTTATCTAATATTTTATCTGAGTGTGCAGTTATTAAATGATCTCGATAAATTTTTTATCTGAAGAATCCAAGTCTGAAGATTTGCGTCATTTTATTTTAAAATGATAAATCACCCTAAAATAATATACCACTTGGATTTTTCTAATACTGTGTTTTTAAAATAAACCAAGTCAGACATCTTATCATCTTGCTGTCTTTGAGAAGGATTTGTTTCTAGAAGAAATCTGCGATGCGTACTTCTTCCTGCACTTTTTATCTGGGCGGTATACCGCGATGGAAAGCCGGTATACCGCGGCGGCATGCTGATTGATTGGACCACCCTTTTTGTACGACTGTCAGGCGGTATACCGCCGTGTGCAACGCGGTATACCGCGGGTACCATTACCGTTTTTTTTTTGCAGGGTTGACCTTCTCCTCAGCAGTGTACTTTCTTCTGCACGGTATACCGCGATGGATTGCCGGTATACCGCGAAAGCCTCAGGACTGTTGCTCATCCAGTATAAATACATGCAACCACCAGCTTTCAATGCTACCAATTCACATTAACTCCTCTGCATTTGATAAAGACTCTGCAGCATCTTCTCTTGATATTTAAACTGTTAAAATTATAAAACTCGTTTTTGAGTAAGAAATCTTGAGTTGATAGCAGATTAAAATCTCTCGATTAGTTGAATCAGCAACACAACTCAAGTGATCAAACTCTCTAAAAATATCCAAGTGATAAACCTTATTCAAGAGTGATTATTCATATTAAAATTATACCCTCTTGTAAGTGTTTGAATAAGAGTGAGTGATCCACATTAATCTCTCAAAGTAGAGTGATTCGCGTTTGTTGTATTAAGGTTTGTGTTTCTACCGTAAAGAACACGTTTTCGTATTGGATCTCCGAGAAGTGTTATTTTCTCGAGGTGGACTAGCCAACTTTGTGTTTGGTGAACCACTTTAAAAATATCGTTGTCAAGTATTCTCTTTCCCTTATCTATTTACATTTCCGCTGTGCATTTTAAATTATATCTGTTTATATAATTGTTGTGTATTTATTATTTGTATACTCTGATTTATTTATACTGTTTCTGTACTGTATTTATTTATAAAAGAATTTTTGAAAGTAAAAGATTTTAAGTACAACCTTACCCCCCCCTTAGGTTGTCTAACATAATCAAATGACCCTTTTAGTTTTTAAGGGTTTCTTTTCATCTTTTATATACTCTACTCTTTTATTGATATATCGTTTTTCTCATCAATGTATATTGATATATAGCGAATGAACTTTTTAGCTTTCAAAGGCTTCTTCTCATCATTTATATACTCAAATATTCTATTAATGTATCATTTTTCTTATCAATGTGGGATACTCAATATTTAACTACAATATAACATTTGAAAATACTCGATTCTCATGGTGTCACCTCAATTTTCATTGTTTGCTGCTTATATATATATTGATATATAAGACAGTTCTTTATGTCAAACTACAATTTTTTTTGCAAGAGGAGAGTCATCGAAAATAAGACACTCTTAGAGTCAAATGTTATGATTTGACACAAATGCCTTTCAACCACATTTCATTATGTACATCACTTTGTTCCAATATTTCAACTTTCCATCAATGTGGGACACCTACAAATCAACCATAATTTACCCTTTGAGAGTAATCAATTCTAATGACACCGATTCAATACACATTACTTCTTTTAATATATATTTAATGATTACTTTGATTTCTTTGCAAAGGAAAATCATTCCGTATAAGATAACTTTTTAAGGCAAATTATTTTATTTGTTTTTTTTAAAGAGGGTCATCTAAAATAGACAACCCTATAAGCCAAACTCATGAATTGACACAAATGCATCTCATGCATCCACCTTTCTTATACACACCACATTGCTCCAAATTTTCAACCTTTTACCAATGTAGGACAACTCCAAATCAACCACAATTCACCATTGGAGATTAGTCAATTCTCATGGTGTCACCTCAATACCCCCAAAGTTTTTTTTTTCATTTATACATATAAAGAAGATTTTTTTAAAAAGAGGGTCATCTAAAATAGACAACCCTATAAGTCAAACTCATGAATAGACACAAATGCATCTCATGCATCTACCTTTCTTATACATACCACATTGCTTCAACTTTTCAACCTTTTACCAATGTGGGACAACTCCAAATCAACAACAATTCACCATTGGAGAATACTCAATTCTCATGGTGCCACCTCAATACCACAATGTTTTTTCTTTTATAGATATAAAGATATAACCACAAATATTCAATGAATCAATGTTATCCAACAACTTAATACAAAACCATTCAATAAAATATGACACAAACCCTAAAATCTAAACCAAACCTCAAAATCAAAACTCTATAACCTAAAAGAAGCCTTAAAATCAAAATCAACTTGAATCAAAACCTAAAATAAAAAAGAATATAATTCAAACCATAAGTAAAAAAAACATAAATCTTGGTTTGTAGGGAAATGATATAGAGATGTGGGTGGAGATGATTGTCATTACTTGGAGTGACGAAAACGGTGACCAAGGTTGACTACAACAATACTGCATGGTGTTGACGACAACATTGGTGCTGGGGTTTGACGGCAACAATGATGCAAGGCCTGGCGACAACGGTGGTGCATCAAGTGGCGACATAGATAGTGACAACGATTGTGAAACCGTGAAGTTGTGAAGAAAGCGTCAAGATTGTTGGCTTGAAGGGGGCCGATAAAGATTAAGAGTTAATATGTAGTAAATAAAAATAAATGATTAAATATGTAACAAATTTCAAACCTCAAAGATCAAATCTATTGTTTACTTAACCACAAGGGCTATGGCGTACTGGTTAAGGCCCTGGGAATGTAGTGAAATATCTCATGTGCTCGAGATTCGAATCGAAGTGTACATAAGTTGTGGCCACTGATGTTTAATCAGGGCTGAAGTCTTACAGCCATAATTTACCAAATAATTAGTCTAGACATAGCTAAGGAGTAAGGACACATTCCAAAAAGAAAAATTCATCTGTTGTTTACTCTTAAATATATTTAAAAATATTATATCCAATTTTAATAAATATTCTATTTTAATAGTTTTAAGATTATGTTATTAAAATATTTTAATAATTACACATGGCATGTTTACTTTTCATGTGATTGGGCCAATACAGTAACGGCCCATTAGGAAAATGCTGATATCACATTATCACACGTGTTACTCTGCGCTTCGTTCCTTTCCTCCCGCGAATGGCCATGTATGTATCAGCTAAATATTTCTTTCTTCGATCTTCGGTTAGGGTTTTAGTTCCTCACAGTTACCTCTTAACTTCTTCCATTGAATCGCAAACCTTTGAATGTTTTCACGGAGGTAAGCACCATTTTCTTTTCATCGATCTGTATCTATTCGATTATGAAACAAATCCTAGGGTTTCGTGAGCAAATTCGTTTACGTAAGTTGGATGATTTTTTATACATGATTTGTGATGAGCTGTTGTTTTTCAACTTTTGTGATAGGTAAACAACAATGTCTCGTGTGTACGTCGGAAATTTGGATCCACGAGTTTCCGAGCGAGAGCTTGAAGATGAGTTTCGCATCTATGGAGTTATAAGGAAGTAAGTTTTACATCGAGGATCATCTTTTATTTTTGCTAAGATTATATATCGAATTGTGATTCTGTATACTTGTTTGTCTTCAATTTTCAAAAGAAGATGAAGAAGTTTAAATGGTAAACAATAAACAAGAGGTGTTGTATGAAACATATATACCTTGTTTGATCATTCCACGAATTAAACATTCTGAATTACTAGATTGACATAAAAGGTCATTGTTTAATTTCCTTTTTTTCCAAAGCTTTCTATATTGATCGTTATGAAGTTTTTATTTTATTTTGGTTTATATTGTTTTGCCTCAGAATATTCTGACAAATCCGCCCTTTATTCTTGTCTCCAAACTCCATGTTTTCTTATGAGGTTCTTTTAGTTCATCAATGGGATTCTGGTATAACTATAGGAGAGGTTATTGATCCATAATGCCCATCCTTTATTGTGATTGATGCAGTGTATGGGTTGCTAGAAGACCACCTGGTTATGCATTTGTTGAGTTTGACGATCGCAGGGATGCTGTAGATGCTATTCGAGCATTGGATGGTATGTTCAAAATTTAAGTGGAAGGTTTATCATAAGTGCAGTTTTGCTCATATGACACTAAGGGGGTTTTGGTTCAACTCAAGGAATGGGAATGAAAATGGGAATTGGAATGAAGAAGAATGGGAATAGGAATGCTGATTGCATTGATGTTGTTTGGTTGATTAAACAAGATCTCTAATCAATAAGAACCCTAATCTATGTTAGGTTGATTAAACAAGAACCCTAACCCTAATGAGTAATAACCAAAATGAAGAATATGTTATGAAGCAATATAATATTTCCAGGTTACAGATTTCTTTTTCTTTGCCCCCTCCTCGAATTCTTGCTTTTTTTTTTCCTGTTAGGGTTTCGAAAATTTCCATTCAACAGATTCCAATGAAGGTCGAAGTTATGGCCGTCATCCTCAACCACCTTCTTCACCCTAAACATTTTTCAATCTTTGTTACCCAAAGAACCCATCTGTTGTTTCGATCTAAAGAAATTGATTTGTGGAATCGATCTGAGGAAATCGATTTGTAGAATTGACCTGAAGAAATCGATTTGTAGAATCGACCCGAAGAAAAAGAGGTGTAGAATCGACCTGAAGAAATCGAGTTGTATAATCGACTTGAAGAAATCGAGTTGTATAATCGTCATGAAGAAATCGAGTTGTAGAATCGATGAAGAAATCGAGTTGTAGAATCGATCTGAAGAAATCGATTTGAAAGGGTGTTTGATTCACCTTTGATTTGAAGAACCATCTGAAGAAGTCGAGAGAGTATACAATCAGCCAGGAATGAATTTTCTATTCCCCCCAATTTGATGGGGAATGAAAATTAATGGGTTAAGGGCAATGAATCCATTACATTATAGTAAACCAAACAATATCTTTCATCATCATTCCCATTCTTTACCCCTTAATACCCCCAACCAAACACCCCCTAAGTTTCTCTGAAACTGGTGATTGATGATTACACTTACCATCAAGTGTTCTATGATAGTTGTTTAGTGTATATTTTTATATGATGTTGATTTCTGGGACTATAAATGCATTGCTTTTTACAGGAAAGAATGGTTGGAGGGTGGAGCTCTCCCACAATTCAAAGGGAAGTAGTGGAGGCCGTGGTGGCAGTCGTGGACGTGGTGGTGGTGAGGACCTGAAATGTTATGAGTGTGGTGAGCCTGGTCATTTTGCACGGGAGTGTCGCTTGCGTGTTGGTCCACGGGGTTTAGGAAGTGGACGTCGTCGTAGCCGCAGTCCCCGTCGCCGTAGGAGTCCAAGCTATGGGCGTAGGTAAGTTTACCATGTTAAATTATGTATGCAAAACCGATGGTTTATACTTGTAATTTAGAGGAAAGTTCATTTAAGAACCATAAGTATTTTGGGAAAAGTGAAACTAATGATGAATATGCATGAATATTCTTATTCACTATGACCATCGCATTTTCATTCATGATATTCATCATGAATAAACAATTTGAAAACATAATCAGCTTCAATTCATCATGGTCATGTCATCAAAGATTAGAATACTGATAGCAAACACTAGTTTTGCTGGTAAAAGTAATACTTGTATTATATATTAGTAACATATATATGCTTGTTTGCAGGAGTTATAGCCCACGCTATAGTCCTCGTGGGAGAAGATCTCCTCCCCGTCGAGGTCGTAGCTACAGCAGGTCACCTCCATATCGTCGTGCCAGACGTTACTCCCCATATGCTTAAGGTATGCTGTTTATTTGGATCTGTAATTCTACTTTGCATGCATTCATTCATTACTTTCTCTGCCATTTGTGTAAAACATTAACTCATGGCTATAGCTAAAAAAGGGTGATAAGAACCATGGTGGGATTGGTTAATACGCCAACTTAAACAAAGGGCACATGGGATCACCTCCTAAGAGAATCAAGATTGAAAAATTGAAAGGGGTTCTATTAAAATAGCACAGGAAATTAAATGTTGAAAATTAAAGTTGATTCTGTTTTCACAATTACCATATTGTGGATTACTCCTTGCGGAACACAGGATCATTATTTGATGGGATGATGTCACTTATTTACAGCTGGAGAGGCTAGATATGTTATATGTCATTCATATGTGAATTTTCATTTGCAAAACGTTTATATGGATGTTTGCTTCCTAGTGTGTACGAGGCTGGAGCAGGGATGAAAAACGTTGCTGAGCAATAACGGGCATATGATCTGGAGTAGGGCTTATTTTAGTTCATATATCCTGACATCTTGGGGGTGTGATTGAACGATGTGGGATGGCAGCTTGCTCTATTTTGGGTCACTGAAACTTAAAAGGTCCCTCTTCGTGCTTTATTTTTGCACATTTCTCGTTTTGATGCTTCTGTATTGTGTATACCATGATGTTTGGAGTAATGTGATTTCTGAACATATTTTCTACATTTCCTTTTTCTGTTTTGAAGTTTGGTTATGGCTGAGAAATGGCCTGGTTGTGCACTTTCTGCACCACATGATCGCTCCTTGTGGGTCATAACGGCTACCTACTTTGAAATGCTTCTTCTACACCCTCGGCTTCACGGCTTCTGATGTCGTTGGTAGTTAAGCCCTCTTACTTCCCCGGCAGTACCTGCTGGTTGCTGATCATGTTTCGCTTAATCACAAAGGTAAGTATGGTGATATATGGATCAAGTGACAACATTTCACGTCTGTGGTACTTGTCACCAGTAGTACAATTACCACAGAAATGTTTGACGTTTTTATTAAGTAAAAAAAAAGATCGGAAACGACTTTTCTATGACTTGGGGCTGATGAAAGGCGTATGTTTAGTTCTAAAGTGAAATAAAAGATACAGCCATTCACATCCGTAATCACATTATATGTATGTTGTAAATCCGGAGACATTGAGTACTACTCTTTTGATCTAAAAATGACAGAACTGTAGAACGATTTTCATACTAGAAATTACAACTGTAAAACGATTTTGAAACTAAAAATGAGCTGAATCCGTGTGACCAGGGTTAGTAAGTGCTGAATCCATAAAGCCATATCAGGCCACAGCTTAATTATGAAGTCACAAACAAACACTTTCATATTGTTAATCAAGTAAATTTCTATACAGTTAAGTCCCATTGAATTACAAGCAAATGATTTGCAATGGGACTTTTGCTTTAAACCAAATGCTCTGAGTAGCCATTGCATCAAAACAAAATACAGATATGTGGAAATATTGTTTAGATTCCTTAAAGATCTATTATATATTCATATTAATTCTCTATCACATGTTGTGGTTGAAACTGGTTAATATTCCTAATTGATTAATGGTCCTCATTTTCACGGTAGAAAGGTAAAAGCAACCAATTGTAATTCATGATGGAACTGCTGAAAAATAAATTTAGATGGGTTAAAAGCAGTGTTTTTACATGGATGGACAAGAAGAGAAATGTTTAATGAATGATTTCAAGTGTCCATATTACATGAAAGAAGAGTAAAATTCATGGAGTTGTTGTGGTATTTAATTTCTCTACTTGGATGAAAGAAATGAAACATGGTAGAATCACATCTATTTACCTCTTAATAGTTCCATTAAGAGGCAACCTCTGAATCGCTAAGAGGTAAATCTTGTTTGGCTGAACATAAGAATTGCACATGAATCCACACAATAGCAAGTTAGCAACTAAAGAATGGATGTATTTGTTCACCAATTATGACTATGATACATGCAGGTCTACGGGGCTGTTTACCAAAATTTTCATTAAGTCCTGTCTGGTTAAATTTTTCTGTCTGGATAAATTGTTGCTGTTGTTTACTTTTTTATCTGAATCAACAGTCTGAATAACAAAAATGACCGATTTACCTCTGAGTATGAATTATAAGTTGTTTTATATATTCTGTTTATTTTTTAAGCCAAATTATATATCTGAAACACAAAATTATTTAATCATCAAAATATAAATTTTGATATATAAATGAGAATAAAATATGTAAACATCAAATACACAGTACCCAAATCAGTAGAAACATCCAATAAACATCAAATACACAGTACCCAAATCAGTAGAAACATCGTATAACACTACCCAAATTAGTAGAAACATCGTATAAACATCAAATACACAGTACCCAAATCAGTAGAAACATCGTAGAAACATCGTATAAGCATCATATAACACTACCCAAATCAGTATAAAAAAACAGTAGGAAACATCATATAAACAGTAGCAAACATTATATAAGCAAATCAGTAGCAAAATCGACCCAAATCAGTAGCATAACTAACCCAAATCAGTAGCAAAATCGACCCAAAATCAGTAGCCAAATCGACCCAAATCAGTAGCATAACCAACCCAAATCAGTAGAAACATCGTATAAACATCAAATACACAGTACCCAAATCAGTAGAAACATCGTATAAGCATCGTATAACACTACCCAAATCAGTATAAAAAAACAGTAGGAAACATCATATAAACAGTGGCAAACATTATATAAGCAAGTCAGTAGCAAAATCGACCCAAATCAGTAGCATTACCAACCCAAATCAGTAGCAAAATCGACCCAAAATCAGTAGCATAATCGACCAAAAATCAGTAGCCAAATCGACCCAAATCATTAGCCAAATCGACCCAAATCAGTAGCATAACCAACCCAAATCAGTAGAAACATCGTATAAACATCAAATACACAGTACCCAAATCAGTAGAAACATCGTATAACACTACCCAAATCAGTAGAAACATCGTATAAACATCAAATACACAGTACCCAAATCAATAGAAACATCGTATAAGCATCGTATAACACTACCCAAATCAGTATAAAAAAACAGTAGGAAACATCATATAAACCGTAGCAAACATTATATAAGCAAATCAGTAGCAAAATCGACCCAAATCAGTAGCATAACCAACCCAAATCAGTAGCAAAATCGACCCAAAATCAGTAGCATAATCGACCAAAAATCAGTAGCCAAATCGACCCAAATCATTAGCCAAATCGACCCAAATCAGTAGCATAACCAACCCAAATCAGTAGAAACATCGTATAAACATCAAATACACAGTACCCAAATCAGTAGAAACATCGTATAACACTACCCAAATTAGTAGAAACATCGTATAAACATCAATTACACAGTACCCAAATCAGTAGAAACATCGTATAACACTACCCAAATCAGTATAAAAAAACAGTAGGAAACATCATATAAACCGTAGCAAACATTATATAAGCAAATCAGTAGCAAAATCGACCCAAATCAGTAGCATAACCAACCCAAATCAGTAGCAAAATCGACCCAAAATCAGTAGCATAATCGACCAAAAATCAGTAGCCAAATCGACCCAAATCATTAGCCAAATCGACCCAAATCAGTAGCATAACCAACCCAAATCAGTAGCCAAATCGACCCATAAGCAGACCGTACCTAAATCGTAACATAAGCAAACCGTAAAATCAGTAGCAAAATCGACCCACAAGGTCAAAACAGTAGCAAAAAGTCGAGAAGGATGCGATGGAGAAGAGGTGAGAGTGGAGGCTCAAGGGTAAAATAGTCAAAAATAGTCAAAAATTCCATCTGAATGGGGACAACAGCCTAAAATGAACTGCGCGAATAAGACACTGGCTCCGCGATTAAGTCACAAGTAAACACCTAGGAACGTCTGCGCGAATAAGCCATTTTTATCATTAAACCCAATAAGCCACAAGTAAACACACCCTACGTATGAGGTCCATATCCAATATACCAGCCAAAGGACATAGTAGCAAATCTGCATGAAGGAAAAAAAATGTAAAAACATGAACATTACTATAATGATTTTTTTATTAAAAAACAAATACCTGATAGCATAACGTCAAAGAAAAAAATATATCAAAACCACAAGGGTTGTGGCGTACTGGTTAAGGCCTTAGGGGATGTGGTGGAATAACCCATATGTCCAGGGTTCGAATCCAGGCGTACACAACATGTGGCCACTGAGGTTTAATCTCAAAGCTGATGTCTTACAGTCATAATTTGCCAAGAGATTAGTCTAGGCATAGCCTAGGAAACCTTTTAAAAATATATATATATATATATATATAGAGAGAGAGAGAGAGAGGGGGGGAGGTTCATTTGTTAACCTTCCATTTTGTATTAACTTTGTTAACTTCATCTTAGCCATTCATTTTATTGTTAATGGTTGAGATTAAAACCATTTATTAATTAATTAAGATATTAAGTCGTGTAATTAATTCTCCCATTGAACACAAATGAAGAGGGTAATTTTGGAATTTGACACAACCTACTTTTTCCATTAATTAAGTTGTGTAATTAATGTTCCTATAGTTGAACATATTGTTCCTATGTTCAATCCAATGTTCCTAATTGTTCAATTATATGTTCATATTGGTTCAATTATATGTTCATATTTGTTCAATTATATATTCATATTTGTTCAATTATATGCAAACAACAGATTGTTCATATATGAGCAACTATATGTTCATTCATGTTCGATTACTTCGAAATTACATGTTGTTACTTACTAGTTAATTACTATTCCATATAGAGCATGTAATATTGATGTCACATCATGTATGATGTGCAAATATTAAGGCTATGCATGAACAATGATGAAATATATAAGCCTAAGTGAACCTATATGAACAACATATATTTGTTATATTTGTTCATGTTCAAATGAACATCTACGTCTACTCTCTCTTCAACGTCGTTGAAAACACCTTGATCACTCATGTTCATGATGCAAGACAACTCAATTGCAGACAGACTGGCTTCTCATGCTTACTCTCACAGGTCTGATTGCATCGTTGAAGCTGCTTCTTCTCTCTTGCAAACAAGCCTACTACAATGACAAGGAAAGGCCTTTACTCTTATTCCTGTTCCCGAAATGCTTTCTTTCATCAAAGTCACGTAAGAAATAGAAAACGTACAACTCGTACAACTAAAGGCTTGTCAATTCTTGGTGTAATACTCACTCGAAAATGATGGGTGTCAGAATTTCTCACTTTTCAGGCAGTCTCATCCGTGTAAGAATTAGGAATTCCTCTTCCAACTTGTCCCAGAATGGGCGTTATGGCAAAGAACAAGAAGAAAACTAAAGGAGAAATTTGTCCAATAGTCACAAATGGTGCCTCCACAGGTTGACATCCGATCCAACCTAGTAGTAAGCGATCCGCCAAAAGCAACCAAAATATTCCTTGGTGAATCGGGCGAAAACTTGAACTACGCACATACATACTTTTAAAAAAAGGTAAAGCTAGCAGTCAGCTGTGGCGTGACTATTACTGGCAGCCCTTTTCTTGCTTACTAGTCAAGGCCCTAAGACGGATCAAAGAAGAGTGGGGAACCTCTCGCTGGTTTTTGGAATTCGACATCAGGAAGTGTTTTCACACCATCGACCGACATCGACTCATCCCCATCTTTAAGGAAGAGATCGGCGACCCTAAGTTCTTTTACCCCATAAGAACAAGAGATCTTTCTCGATCAATCCCCTTGCCCCTCATTCTTCGAGAATCAGAAAGATCCTTTTCAAGTTTGAATTTGTTCATTTGGAATCTGAGTTCTTCTACTTCATTTTTATTTACTTATTTTATTGATTTTTATTTAATATGAATATTTTTCCCTCTTTTTTTATATTATTCCTTAAGTCCCATAGGTTTGATCCTTTAGAATTGGACTCATTTTCTCATTGAGCGAAGGGTACGAAATAAATCAGATTGATTAAAAGCACTATGTGAAATATTCGGTTTTTTCCTCTTCCTCTATCCCATAGGTACAGTGTTTGAATCAATCGAGAACCTTTTCTTCTGTCTGAATCGATATTATTCCATTCCAATTCCTTCCCGATACCTCTCAAGGAAAATCTCGAATTGGATCCTAAATTGACGGGTTAGTGTGAGCTTATCCATGCGGTTATGCACTCTTCGAATAAGAATCCATTTTCTGAAAGATCCTGGCTTTCGTGCTTTGGTGGGTCTCCGAGATCCTTTCATCGAGCTCGTCGCTTGAGTCTATAGGCTACCTCTTCTATCTGCTTTTCTACAAGGTTGCGTCCGCCGGGACCAACAGCAGAGGAAATAGAAAGGGAGCTTTCCTCTTTTCTTTCTTCCTTTGGAAATAGGGGAGTGACCTCGAGTGTACTCCAAAATACTAAGATTAAGCTACAATTGGACGTCACGTCCCCCGCTAAGCTTTTGAAGATCTGGGAACTTATGCATGATCTCCAAAGCAGACCGGTTCCTGCTTTCCAAGCGAGAGATGCTTTATTGAAAGCTCTCACCCAATGGGAGAGGGACCAGACGCGTGATCCATGAGGTTGGCCGCCCAGCGTCGGCTCTACGAGCCCCTGTTTCACTAATAGCTGGGAAGGGAATACGTTCTCCAATCGGCATGTGTTAACCATTTTATATTCTTTGGATGAAATGTCGAGATTCAAGAGAAGATGGATCGGGTCTTCTATTAAGAGGTGGACCTTGAAGCAATCATTGTCATTGTGGATTTGGGGGTTCTAAACCAGACGAGAGGCATCGAAAGAAGAGAAGCTTACTCTATTCCAGAAGCAGGAATAGCAGGCTACTCTAAATTCGATCAAAGGAGCTACGGAAAGCATTTAGACAGATGAAAGTACTTCAACTACTGAAAGGGGAATGGCTACTTCAGATGAAAATCATTATTCTGCTTTACGGGTCTATTCAATTTTAATTCAAGTTTCATGACTTTCTCGAGATTGAATTCCAATCTCAGGGATTCGCTACTAATGCTCCTCCTATCCTACTTCTTGCCAATTTCTTAAGCTTGATAGAAAAGACTACAAAATATTTGAGAAATAAAAATATAGCTAGAATCAAGGAGATTTTGATTTTTGTAACTCCCTTAATAAACCAATGTAATAAAACAAAAACATGAAATTCCATCAATGCCCCTATTTAATGGTTATATATAAATTTGAAACCACCAACTAAAATGGATTCCTATTGGTTGAATGAAGTTAATAAAGTTAACACAAAATAGGAGGTTAACAAATGAACTCAACCCTATATAGATATATATATATATATATATATATATATAAAACAAGTATAAACAGTTGAATTCAAAGGATAAGAATATGATTGATCAACGTTGAATTCCTATCGTATAAAAACGAATGACTCGATTCTTCATCTTCAACTTCAACTTCTATGAATAAAATATTTGAACGAGTTTTGTTTTGAATATAAAGATTCTGAAACAAAAGGATAGAAACCAATTTGTTGAATGAAAACACAAAGAATCCAATGCAATTTCTAATTATTTGAAACCTAAATATGAGAAAAGTTAGGTCAAACAAAGATTTTCAAAGAAAAGATATGGATTCCATTTGTTTGATTAACAAAGAACGCATAGAAACCAAATGTGATTTCATATATCATATTATTTAAAAACCTAATATGAGAAAATTTTGGTAAAACTCACTCAATACTAAGTATTATAGATGTAAAAAGACATATAACTCGAAGCCTGGTCGAAATCTTGAGGGTGAAATACTTTTTACGTATTTATGATATTTAATAATATGATTAAATTAAAAAATATTCAATACTAAAACAACAAATGACATGTTTTGTTATTTTAAGAGTAACCTTTGGTCCTTAAGGTTTAGTTTGAAAGTGAGACCTAAACTTTGAGAAGTTAAGAAGGATATCTTATGGTTTTCTTTCGTTAGAGTAAGTGGTCGTTTACTTAATCACTTATCTGGGTAAGTGCTTATCGGTAAAATTCAACACTATCACTTACTTTTCGGGTAAAATTTAGTCCACCAAAATGACATCGTATGCAACAATTTAGCCGGTAAGCGCTAACCGTGGTAAGAGTCGTCGCACTCACTTACCGGGTATGACGCTCGATCCTTGTTTTCGACTCTCGGTCCTTGCTTCCGCTCTTACCGGGTAAGATTCTTGGTCCTTGCCAAATTCATCCGGTAAGCTAATGTGACTTGGTAAACACTTACCCAAGTAAACGTTTTGTAAACGACCCCTAAATGAAATTTCCGTCTTTTCATTAAAAAAGTTAATTTTCTTTTTTAAAAACAACATAATATTTATTTTATTTTATTTATTATAATATTTATCTCTTAACCTAAAATTTGTTATCTTAGAAAAAATATAAAATAAAATGTAATATTATTTTTTAGAAAAGGATTAAAGATTTTGATGAAAAAGTGAAGTGCCATTCACTCTAGCAAACAAAATAACCAGACTTTAACCAGACTTAGGGCAATACTTACGGGTAGTGTGTACCTAATAACTTATCCGGGTAAGGGCTTACCGGTAAAATTCAACACTATCACTTACTTACCGAGTAAAATGAACACCAAAGTGGCGAAAAATGATTTCTATGCTCAAAGACTTTTTCAGACAAAAATATCAAATATACCCGATCCGTGAGGCCCTGGACTTACGTCAAGATACCATTTCATTTAGCTGACAAATTTGGGATTTGCGGCTGCCATCTGTGAAGGTGGAAGGCGCCATTTCCGTTGGTTGAGATAGAAATAGAAAGAAGATGAAGGAATACGTAGGCATGGTGGGAGCACAGATCGCCCAAGTACTACTCATGATAGTCAGCAAGTACGCCATAGCAGATGGTATGTCCAACTACTCCTTCATCTTCTACTCCAACGCCCTCGCTTCACTCATCCTTCTTCCTCTTTCCCTCATCTTTCACAGGTACCTAAATTACCTCCTCATCCTCCTTCTTCTCACTATTCTTCTTCGCATTTAATATTTTAATCTCATATATGGAATGGTTTGTTGCAGATCTGAGAATCGTCCTCCACTCACTTTCGTCGTAATCTGTGGTGCTTTTACTATTGGCCTACTAGGGTATGAAGCCTGAAAACATTTTCGCTGATTCGTAGGAGAAAGGCATAACATTGAGTTTGTTATTTTTGGAACCGGAATTGGAATTACAACTCAATTTTTGAACTGATGTAGCTCGAAATTGTTTTTAGTTCTTTTCTCCTTCTTCTTCCCATTGAGATTCCCCAAAATTTACCAAAAGTCAAAATCTAAAAAAAAAAAATTAACAAGATTTTTCATTTCGAAGAAAAGATTGATTATAATATTTTTTTTTTCTGGGTTATTTCCATTTCCATATTTGGAGAAAAACTCTTCCATCCTACTTTTTCCGTTTTGAAGATAGATTTAGGAAAACTGATGCAGCAAAATTATAGCTCCCTATATTTTCCATTTTCTCCAAAATAGAGAAGCTGTTGGAGATGCTATCCACTGGTTTTTGGAAAACGGAAACACACTGATTGGTTGATGTTTGTAGTTTCTTGGCACAGGTATTTGGTTATTCTGGCATCTCATACTCCTCTGCCACTCTTGCAACTACAATACTCAACCTCATCCCAGGTTTTACGTTCATACTTGCCATCTTATGTAGGTAAAAGTATTTATGTTACTATTATCTAGTTTCCCTCAATATACTGCATTTTTGTATGTTTTGGTCTATGAACTTTCATTGCTATTTACATTTATTGTACCGGACTATTTCTGCATATCGAGTCTCAGTCGATTTAGATTGGTGGTTCTAGGATGGAAGCAGTCAACTTTGGAAGCTCAACCACGCAGGCGAAATTCATCGGCACCATGGTTTCAATTGCAGGGGCTATCCTTGTCACTCTGTACAAAGGCCCCTCGATAATACCATCTCCTTTAAAATCAGAGATCTCACAGCATCTGCTTGTGCAACCATCAAACTGGGTAATTGGAGGAGTGTTTCTAGCAATTGACTGCGTCTTTACTTCTATGTTTATCATTTCACAGGTAAAAATGGTACATAAATAGCTGATAATCTCTTGCATATTAACACATTCTTGCTAACTATTTGTTTTGTTAATATATTCAGGCATTTGTCCTTAAGAAATACCCTGCAGTGATGATTGTAATGTTCTCTTACTGCTTTGTCTGCACCATCTTATCAGTTCTAACTTCTCTGATTGTGGAAGCTGATCTGAGTTCTTTTAGTTTACGGCCTAAGAAGAGGTTGCTTTCTATTCTCTACTCGGTAAGTAGATTAGCCCAATTTAGTAAGTTTGTCAAAACGTAGTTACATTGGACAAATAGTGGTTTCTTGCAGTTTCTTAGATGTTCAATTTTCTGTTTTTACCTGGTTGTTAAATGACACACACATGTTCTACTTGCATGTTAATATTAGTGTGGTACGACATTTGTTTTTGTCATCTTTTTATTAATCTTATTGTTTAATATTGGTGCCTTCTTTGTGGAAATATATAGGGGGTTTTTGGGTCTGCTTTTCAAGTCACAGTTCAGGCATGGTGTGTACAAAGGAAAGGGCCACTTTTTGTTGCTATGTTTCATCCAGTGGGAATTGTGATCTCAACTTTGATTGGTGTCATCTTCTTAGGTGATGGTTTCTATCTTGGAAGGTGAACATGTTTTCATCCACTCAGCATTGTTTACTTTTTTATGTTTATGTTATTTCACATCACACATTTATGTACCTGAATTATCATGATACTGATTAGTAATTTGAAACCCTCAAATGTGAAATTTGTGCAGTTTGGTGGGTTCAATTGTTGTTGTTATTGGATTTTATATTGTGATGTGGGGAAAGGCCAAAGAACAGATTGTGGTCGTTAAGTTGCACAATGAAGGGGTCCCTCTCTTGCAAGATAATGTTGAGGAGCAGACTACATCCCTCTCACCATAAAGCTCAATATCTGAACATAATACATCAAAGTTATTTTTTTGGAAGGAACACAACTATAACCTGCTTTTGTATCAAACTGAAGATACGGGTCAGTGATCTACCAATTAGATCATGTATAGGCAGTTCTTCTCTTGGGAAAAGGGTGTATTCTTTATGCAAGTCACATGGAAGAATTATAGTACATTATAAGTTTGTGAAATAAACATGTATGTATTTGAACAAGAGCGTATGGGAAGAGATATGACATGACGATAAGTTGTTTTGAGTTTCTTGATGCAGGTTGTTGGGTTCACAAGAATTACACATGCCTTTGCTACAGTTGGCACAACAGCATTATCAATCTCATACTAGGTTTTCCATTTGTGCTTGCCTTTATCTTCAGGTAATTAATAATTTCTTGCTTCTATTTATATTGTTGTTACTCATATATAGTTTCTCAATATTAATCATATGTGTCTTTTCTTTCTTTTCGTATTGTTATTTCTTGCTCACATCTAGCTTTTTAAGGCATCGTTTGTCAAAATAAGCTAGCTTATTTTTTAGGTACATGTTTGGATGGACATAAGCCGGCTTATAAGCTAGCTTTTTGATAAGCTACTTGGAGTAGCTTATGATGAGCTTTTTGTGACTTTTTTCAATTATGACCTCATTAATATTAATTATTATATATTAACTATTAATTATAAATAAATATTAATTATTAAAATTTAATTATTATTATCTAATAAATATTAACCGATTTTTAATTAAATTTTAATTATACATTGATATTAAATTTTAGTTATTTAGAGTTATTGTTAATCATATCATTATTTTTATATATTATTTTCTTAATATTAATCAATATATTTTAGTTATCTTGTTTTTTATAGTGTATATATAATAATAAATTTCAATTTTTTTTAATTAACATATTATATTATATTATTTAATTTTTCTTTACTACCTTGTTTGTATTAATTAACATATTATATTACTATATATTTGTTTAATTTATATTATTAAATATTGTAATTGATTATTTTTTCAAGATGTTTTTTAGTCATTTTACATGCTTATAAGCTAGTTTTTGCCAAACGTGACTTATTCATCAGCTAGCTTATCAGCTAGTTTGCCAAACATAGCCTATAGTCAGTTTTCACTTTCACACTTTTCACTATCCGGGGGTCTTCATGGAAACAACCACTCTACCCTTTAGGACAGAGGTAAGGTTTGGGCTGGTTTGATTTTTGACTTGTATAAGCCATGATCTCTAATAGTTAAAACTTACAAATCTTTCACATTGGATTGGGGTGGAAGGCTAGACTATGGAGGTAAATATTCAATAAACAATGTATCATGTAATATTGTTGACATCATACAACGAAGCCATCAAATGTGTTATGAATGACATGAAACTCACACACACATGTGCAAGATGATGGCTTGCCGTTCACAAGATATATAATTGGTAGATGGTATCACATCAACAATATAACATGATCCCCCCTCCCAAAAGAAACTTCTTGGACAGTCATCTTTAGTGGATTCTTGGAGGAATGTTGATGGCTATTTGCCTTATTTGGGCTGCTTCCTTAGTAGTTGCACAGATTTTCGATATTTAGCTGGATATGAGTTTCAGACGAATTCAGAAATAAAATCAACCCACAATTAGAAGAATCGCCAAAACAGGCTAAACAGAATGTATGCATTGGTTGTTCTGACTTCTAGTCATTGATTTCAATATCTACTTTCGAAATATTTAAATTCAATAGATTATAGTGAATTTATAACTTCAACCCTCCCTGTTGGCATTGATCTCAATATCTACTTTTAAGTACAGAAAGAGAAGTACATCTTATTTATATTATAGCATATAAAAGTTGAGCCAAAACAAGCATCAAAGGACTTGTACTTTATGCTGCAAGGAGATAAGCATCAATCTCCTGGAAATTCTTTGCAGCAAAGTCTCTGATCATGTTAGGATCAGGAACCTCTTCACTTGCTTTCTCATACTCACAAATCCATTTCACAAGGCTTCCTTCTCCCTCAGGAACCACTTCAAGAGTAGCCTTGAAAGTCTTGTAGTATTGCATCATATCCCCACCAATCACACTGTATGCAACTTTCTTCTTTGCTTCATCAAATTCTTCAATCTTCTCTTTAGCTGATTTCACAATCGGCGACCCTATGTTGCACTTAAACAAATAATTAGATACGATATAAATATAATATAAGGGTCAGGTTCAAGGGAAAACCTAAAAAAAACGGAAAACTGAGGAACACCCTGGTAGCCTGCCATTCATTTGGACGGTATGCACTTGTGCATACAAGTAATTTGTATCATGCATTTGTGCATATGCACACATAATGCACCTGTGCATAAAAACAAAAAAAACAACTTAATTTACTTGTACGCACAAGTGCATACCGTTCAGATTAAGGGCTACTAGGGTGTTCCTCAGTTTTCCGTTTTTTTAGGTTTTCCCGTAAACCTCCCTCTATAATATAATATACCCAAAGAAGGGTTCCCTGATTTAGTTGTGAATCGTTTGTTGGATTAACCAAATTTCATCATTATACCTTCGGCAAAGTTAACGAGACGAACGGAGCCAATGCTATGTCCATCGCCCTCAAGAATTTCAACATTTTTGTAGAGATCAGAGCAGACTTTAGGGAAGATGGTGGCAGAGTCCTTGATGCTTTTCCAGAACTTATCTGCATCAGATTTCACCTTCACTTCAACATCAAGCTTCCCTGTGGTTACCATTGTCAAAGTCAAAAGTCAAACAGAAAGTGTATTGAAAGTATGGAGAAAACCCATGATATGGAGTTGTTTATATAGTGAGAATGGGGTTAAATGCAAAGTTATAGATGGGGAGGAGGGTGGTTGGCAATTACATTAAGTATGGAGGTTATTTATGGGACAGTTTTGTTGTTGTTGAGACTTGTTCATATTATACAAGTGGTGATGGGTATGGGATCATGTGAGAAGTGTAATTTTTGGTGAGAAGTGTGAGAATTACTTTTAAACCGTAGATCACTTTTTATCAAACACACTCCCATGAATTACGTTTAAAAGGGAATTGATCCGGTGCATCTCGTCTCAGAGCATCTCATCCTAATGTTCGTCAATTTTTCATCCAACGGTTGATAACCACTTCTCATGTTTCTCACCAAACTTGGCTCTCCTCACCGGAACCCAACCAATTGGTGGTGATGGGGTTAAATGTAAGGGGTAAAGTTGATGAGGGGGGTAGTTGGCAATTGCAATAAGTAAGTATAGGGGCATCATTTACGAGGCATTTATCGATATGGCTTTTATGATGGCAGGGGTTGTCGGGATCGTGAATTATTTAATGACCGTTTAGAAAGGGATATGTTTATCTGACAACTGTAAATATTTTAAAGATCGTGAGAACTGATTATAGATTGTGCTTGAAGGTTCATTTTATTCACAAGGAACAATTTTGGTGTATGCTTAATAGTATGATTAGAGCATTTAATGTATGATTAGAGCATAAAAATATGTTGCAAGACTTGACGGTTTGTAAACGAAATTTCTCCTACAAAGTATTTATATTCAGAAATTTGAGTCTATGAGGAATGTAGCTCCATATGCAAAAAGTATGTTTGAATACTTAATTATTGAAAACATATGCTTAATCTTTTGTTACTAGAAGGGTACTCGCGCAATGCAGCGCGATATATCTTGATTTTAATGTTTTGTTTTACTTCTTATCATTGTCGATTTTATAAAACAGTTTTGTGTAGTTTTGAGAAAATTATAATATATATATATATATATATATATATATATATATTATAAGTTTGTACAAGAATGATCCTTTTTGAGGGGTTCATGATTTGAAAATTTGAAAGAGGTTAAGAGATAAGAAATAATTAGGTAACCAATGAGGATTAAAGAATGATGTTTTTTAGGGGTTTACCATTTGAGAATTTGTAGAGAGTTTGAGATAAGGGCTAAAAAAGAGGAGTTAGAGATAAGGACTAATTAAGTAATTAGCATTAAGGGTGCGTTTGGTACGCATACATGATAGATAGAACAGGACAGGATGAGACTAGTGATGGACATTTTACCCGTCGGGTCGGGTACCCGCCCCTAATGGGGCGGGGATTCCCCGGCTAATCGGGTAACGGGGCGGGGACGGGTATTGTTTTTCATACCCGAAGCGGGTTCGGGGTCGGGGTCGGGGTCGGGGTCGGAGATGGTATTACCCGCCCCTAATAATACCCGATATATATTTTTATATATAATTTAATTAGTTTCTTATTCGTTGTTTGATAATTTTATACTTTAAAATTTGTCATGAACTATGATTACACATGGTTGATTATATCATTATATGTTTTTGAAACTTGAGGTTTATTTATTTGTTTTAAAAATTAAAAACTCGCTAATTTCATTTTCTTTAAAAATAATTTAATTTTTTTTTCGTAAACGGGTACCCAACGGGTTCCCCGTACCCGTCGGGGATTTTCTCCCCCGAACCCGTCGGGGATTAGTCGGGTCGGGGTCGGGGACGGGGAATGCATTACCCGCCTAATACCCGCCCCGTTTCCATCCCTAGATGAGACAGGACAGAACAGTTGTTCAGTGTTTGGTAGACAGAACTGGACAGAACAGAACAGATAATATTAGATAAAATAAATAAAAAATTTAAAGAATGAATAAAATATAAAATAGAATGTGTATTTGATGTTTAGAAGAGAATTAGACTTTATTTTAAGGTTGTATTGGTAAAACACAAGTCTGTTCCACCTTGTTCCAGCTTGTTCCATGGGGTGGGGGTGGAACAGGCCTGTTCCACTTTGTTCCACCCTGTTTCTGTCTGTTCCACATAAAGGTCCTGTCAAACATGAGACAGTGATTCCTGTTCTGTTCTGTTCTGTTCTGTCCTGTCCAGCGTACCAAACGCACCCTAAGAGTGATACATAAAACTTCGTTAGTTGTTTTTAAGATATTTTAAATAATCAGCATTAAATAACAGTACACAATGCTTTATGGATTGTTTTAAGAGCTTTTTATAAATGCTTTATAATAATAGTATAGATTATTAAAATACTAGTTTTTCTTTTTCCTTCTCCGATTCTTTTTGTTTTCATCATCTCTTTCATTTCTCACTAAAAAGTTCCAATAATCCAGCGTGAAAATGCTCTACAAGCTAGTTGAAAACGACGCCAAAATCAAAATGACAAAGAACAAAACAATTGCTATGACGATCCAACAAGAACATGGCTTTGGGGTATCTCCCATGTTCGATACTAGAGCACATTGAGTACCATTCACCACCGCAATTTGACTCCGTCAACAAATTCCACACCCAAGACGAAAACAAGTTTAAAGTATATTGGCATTGACCACCATCATCATTTTTAAACTAAGAACATTGGGCTTCTATCAAGCATCGTCGAACGTCATTGAACACTATGAGCACCGTCGAGCTCCTACTATGAATAAACGGTTTTATGGAAACAGAGAGAGAGAAAGACTAAGGGGGCGGGCGTTTGGTTTGCATAATGTTTTTGGATGAAATGAAATCTGTTAAAGGAATTTGACTTTGAAGGAATTGGAATGAAATGTTATTAGGTATGACAACCTGTTTGGTTGACAGACGTTGAAATGAAATATGTTAAATGAATTCTAATATGTATGTTTGGTTCACATAACGTGACTTTGGAATTTGAATGAAATATTAGTAAACGATCAAAATACCCTTTTTTAAAAATTTGAAACCGAAATCCAACTACTGTGGTACAGATCGATGGCGGTCAGCGTTGGTTCGGATTGGTGGTGGTCGACAGTGGTTCAGATTGATGGTGGTCGGCGACAGGGGTGGTTTAGAACGGTGGTGGTTGACGGTGGTTCAGATCGGTGGCTGACGACGGTGGTTCAAAACGGTGGTTGGCGGTGGTTTAGATCGGTGGTGGTCGATGGTTGTTCAGATTGGTGGTGGTCGGCTATGGTCCACGGAGGTTCATATGAGTCTGGGTAAATCAAATAGGGAAGATGGAGATAGTTTTCTCTTTTTGAAAAAATAGGAGGAATGAAATTGAATTCCTTCTCTGATTGGAATGACCAAATTCATGAATGTTAGAATGTGTAGAATTCAATTCCATTCCATAGATAGGTTGGTACTTAAATTTTCCCTTTGTATAACTTTCAATATTAAAATATTTTTTTATGTAAATGCAGCGTTTTATTCGGTAATCAGTAGGGAAATTAATTAAAATACCCTAAGTCAAACCACGTTTTACTGAAATACCCAAAATCTCTCCCATGTTACAAAAATACCCCAAAAATCCGCGATGGAGCCCGCGATCGCGGGCTCCAGGCCACGTGTCACCAAAGTTTGCCCACTTTGCCCGCGTTGGTCCCTCAAGAATGCCCGCGGTCCAGCTTTCCCCCCTCAAGAATGCCCGCGTGTGCAGTTTTGGTCCCTGCCCGCGTTTGACTCATTGACCCCTGCGATCGCGGGCTACACGTGTCACCAAAGTTTGCCCACTTTGCCCGCGTTGGTCCCTCAAGAATACCCGCGGTCCAGCTTTCCCCCCTCAAGAATGCCCGCGTGTGCATTTTTGGTCCCTGCCCGCGTTTGACTTTCTTTGACCCCCGCGATCGCGGGCTCCTGTGCCACGTGTCGGCACAGGGTTAACCCTAAAATCACTTTGACGAACCCTAAACCCTAAATGTTACTTCGGCCGCACTATATAAGGGGGGGGGGGACCAAAAACCGACCACTCTCATTTTTTTAATAACTCTCTCAATTTTTAATCAAACTCTCTCAATTTTCTCCCACTCTCTCAATTTTGTCGTGTGGAATACGCGTTCGGGTTTTGTGAAGATGTCTCGTATTACCTCTGTGGTATGTTTTCCTTATGTTATTTGTTATTTTTTGTATGTTATTTTAAGTTAAAATATATGATTTGTAGGTTGTTATAGTGTTTATAACTTATGTTTGAATATGTTCTATGTTTAACATGATAAGTATGGTTTTATGTTTGAATGTGATATTTGTATGTTATAATGTGTATGTTGTTATAGTGTGTTTTTTCATAAAAAAATTGTTAAGAGTGTTCTTTTATAAAAAAATTGTGTTTTTATAAAAAAATTGTTAACAATGTTTTTTTTATAAAAACACACTCTTAACAATTTTTTTATAAAAACACACCCTTAACAATTTTTTATAAAAACAATGCGTTTTTATAAAAAATTGTTAAAGAGTGTGTTTTTATAAAAAATTGTTATAGTTTTATGGTTTTTATAATGTGTTTTTTTATAAAAAAATTGTTAATTTTTTTTTATAAAAACAGTTTTTAAAAAAATTTGTTAAAAATGTGTTTTTTTATAAAAAATTGTTAAGAGTGTGTTTTTATAAAAAAATTGTTATAGTTTTATGGTTTTATGTTTGAATGTGATATTTGTATGTTATAATGTGTATGTTGTTATAGTGTGTTTTTTCATATAAAAATTGTTAAGAGTGTTTTTTTATAAAATTTTTTGTTAAAAGTGTGTTTTTATAAAAAAAAATGTTAAAAATGTGTTTTTTTTTATAAAAACACACCCTTAACAAATTTTTTTATAAAAACACACCCTTAACAATTTTTTATAAAAACAGTTTTTTTATAAAAAAATTGTTAAGAGTGTGTTTTTATAAAAAAAACACATTTTTAACAATTTTTTTTTATAAAAACACACTTTTAACAATTTTTTTATAAAAAAAACTCTTAACAATTTTTATATGAAAAAACACACTATAACAACATACACATTATAACATACAAATATCACATTCAAACATAAAACCATAAAACTATAACAATTTTTTTATAAAAACACACTCTTAACAATTTTTTATAAAAAAACACATTTTATAAAAAAATTGTTAAGAATGTGTTTTTTATAAAAAAATGTTAAGAATGACAACTTAGGTCCCTACGGTTTTAAGAATGACAACTTAGGTCCCTAAACTTTTAAGAATGCCAATTAGGTCCTAAACTTTTAAGAATGCCAATTAGGTCCTAAACTTTTAAGAATGACAACTAGGGTCCCTAAACCGCACTTTATCTATATATAACAATATGATACGTTGAAATAAAATAAACCGCACTTTATCTATATATAACACTATTATACGTTGAAATAAAATACCACCGCACTTTATCTATATATAACAATATGATACGTTGAAATAAAATAAACCGCACTTTATCTATATATAACACTATTATACGTTGAAATAAAATACCACCGCACTTTATCTATATATAACAATATTATACGTTCGCCACCACATCCTATTCTACTATCCCGGAGAGTGTAAGTGACACTGAGTAACCATTATAGTTATATGTTTGTTCCTAATTTTGTAACTATTTTAATGATCAATGTCACGCAGGCCGGGATGTCGGGGGCATACACCTCGCAGATGCCGCCGCCGTTCGCCACCACATCATATTCTACTATCCCGGAGAGTGTTAGTGACACTGAGTAACCATTATAGTTATATATCAATAATCCTAATTTTGTAACTATTTTAATGATCAATGTCACGCAGGCCAGGATGTCGGGGGCATACACCTCGCAGATGCCGCCGCCGTTCGCCACCACATCAATCACAAACATCTTTGGCGGTTCGGCCGATGACTATTACAGGCCGAAAATGCATACTGTAAGTTATTTTGGTAGTTTTGGTTTAATTGTGAACATTTCCTAAATTGTACTTAAAACATTGAGTAACGTAATTTTCAGACGGGGTCTCCTATTATCCAGGATCACTTCTCGGAGCACTTCTCGGAGCCTGACGATGACTCGATGGATGTTGTAGATCCACCACCACAGGTGACCCCGCTCCCTCAAAAGCGGTTGCATAAAATTTCACAATGGTTTCGTCACCCGTTTGGCCAACAAGGATCTACGACACCCCCGCCCGCTAAAAAACAAGCAAAGAAAGCGGGGGGAAAGAAGGGAGGAAAGAAAAAGGGAAAGGTGCCTTCACCGGAGCCTCAACCGGCATCAGAAATATTGAGGATGTGCCGGACTGGTCGCCTCCCCAACTTGACATTCACCCCTTATGGGGGCTTAGAAATCAACCCCTCGTTTTTTGAAACATTGCTTGCGGATGACCCTGTGAACTCTGACTTAGACGATACGGTTAGTATGAAGTTAAATTATAGTCATATATAATCAAATATATTTATATTACATGTCTAACCATCTATTTTTTATGCATAGCACGTCGATTCTTGGGTTAGCCTGTTGCAAAAACATCGTGGCGTAGACACGAGGTGGACCATCATGCACACTATGTTCTTTCAGTGTATACTGATGGACCATCAAGATCCCGCCTCCGTGATCGAAATATGCAATGGCTCGGAAGGGACCTCTTGGACTCTCCTCGATAGGGTATGCAAATCGTTTTACTGTTATTTTATTTAATAACATATATGACATATATTGTAATATTTCAGGTGTACATCCCCATATGCTTGCATCCCAGACATTGGCTGCTTGGAGTGTTTGAACTAGACACTATGGTCATGACCCTATATGACAGCGAAAAGGACGGTCTCTGCAAACAACAATTGACAGAGCATATGCAATCGTTTAAAACAAAACTATATACGTTCTTTTCATTGATCGGGGATTATAGACGTCGCGAAGTGTCAAGTATCTTTCGCACAAAGATGGCCGACCAAGTACCCCAGCAGACCGGGTTATATGCGGATTGCGGTGTATGGGTATGCCGTAATGTCCAAAAGTTGATAAATAACGAGGAGATATGGGTACCCCCTAACGAAACCGACGATGAGGCAATGAATTTCCGCCGACATATGGCGGAGTCAATTTATGCGCATTGTCTAATAGGGCCACGTTAGGTTGTTTATGTAACATTAAATAATTGTTATTTTTAGTATTAACTTATTTTGTTAAAGTATTGTGATTGACTTACTGTTTACTTCATTTGGTTTTTGCTAATTTCATCTATTTACTCAACTTTGAGTATCGATATCTCTTTCACACATACTCTATTTTGGACGCATTATATATCATTTCGAAGATCTCATATAGAAGAACATAAACCTACTAAAAGTTAGTTATATATAACACATATATATAAATTTAAATGCGTCCAAAGTTTAGTAAAACCCATATTTCCAACACCTAGTAAGTAGGTTTATGAAACTTGCGATAATCCTAATACAGAGATTATTGGATGAACAAGCATTTATTTCTTGATTATTGGGGTATTGGTTCTTGTTGTCTGGAAGTGATTCATATGATGCAAAAATTGGTATCATGTAATGTAGAACAATATCTATATTATAGAAACTTGCATTTGATAGTACCATATAAATCTGATCTAAATTCTCATTAATTAGCTATGTTTGACTACTTAAAGACTAATTTTCTGCCTAATGAAAGACCTTTATTCAAGAGCAGACGAATATTGCAGCTACTTTTTCAGTGGAATCATGCAGACAACTTTTTCAGACGAAATCTTTGACCATATCTGATGAAGAACATACATTTTCACGGCTATAAGTAGATGGCATGATGAAGTAGTAATTCATAACTTCCTATCTATCTTTTATACAAACACATTCTCGCTTTTTTTAACACAATGGATGGAGGTTCAAGATCAAGGGGGAACAGGTCGGCGAATGTGGCTGGAACTTCACGTTCGGGAGCCTACCAACCACTGAACGACGGAGCTCGCCGGAGTACCTGGAAGGTACCGGAAACATACGAGGAGTGGACAAACTGTGGGCGAACTGCAGCCGATTTTCCATTCACGCATGAGGAGGAAGCAGACTGGGAGATGGCATCCGACAATTACTACTTCGATAATGGCATGAGAACCCCACCAATGTATGATTTTATGCCGACGGGTCTTCGACAAAGTCAACGAATTACTCCCGCAGTGCAAAAAGCCATTGATGAGGCGAACGCCGGTATCGAAAAGGTAAAGGGTATGTGGAACCATAACAGGGGGATTCAGCAGGGGAAAATGGAGTATCTAGCGGAGAAGAAACGAGAACTGGCCATGACTAGGGCTCACGTTCGGCACCTGCAACGAGAGATTAAGGAAGCTGAAGAGGAACTAGAAGAACTCGAATTGGACTACATGGGAATGGAGGACGTGATCAAGGAAAAGGTTAACTTGATCACAGGACTCCAGGACGCCTTCCAGTAATAGATTTCTTTGTTTACATGCACTGTATCCGTTTCGGTTGGGAAAATGATTTGCAATACTCTGTAACTGCAAATACTTCAGCTCCAAACACACATGAATCATCATTCGCCAAATACCCATTTTCACAATTCTTAAATGAGTCCAGTGATACCAACTTGTCAAAACCCCATTTAATATTCTTCTCGTGAAACCTTCTCCTATTGCCATTCACGATATCTATAAACACATTCAAATAATAATAATTTAAAACGATTTAATGAATTAGTTAATATATGATTATTATGTTAATGTGATAGGAGTGTAAAACAAAATTGAAAAAAAAATAAGAGATGTACCATAAATTAAATAATTAACTATAAGAGTATGAATTTTAAATATAAAAAATATTTTTTTATGTAGTGTATAACTGTATATGATATATATTAAAATATATAAATCCAAACAAATTCAAGATTGGGCTCATTTCGAACGTATCGAAGAGACGATTATAATGGTGTAATTTGTTAAAATTAAAACGTATTTTTTTAACGTATTTTAGTTAATAAACGATTATATGTGTTAAATGTAAAATTAAAATAATGAAAGTAAAAGGTATAAAGTAAATTTAGTAAATAAGTATAGGGGTTGAAAGTGTAACATTTCATTTTAAAACAGTGCCAAAAATATCAAAATTTTCATAAATGGTCCCTGGAATTTTTCAAAAATGGTCCCTTGCAATTGAAAAGTCACAAAAATAACCCCATCGCGGGATGAGCCCGCGATCGCGGGATTCCATTTTTCAAAAATGGTCCCTACAAGTTTAAAAAAGTGTCAGAAAGGTCCCTGGCCCGCGATCGCGGGCTCCCATCGCGGATTTTTAGGGTATTTTTGCAAAGTGAGAGAGATTTTGGGTATTTCAGTAAAACATGGTCAAACTTAGGGTATTTTAATTAATTTCCCTAATCAGTATACAATTTAATAAAATTATTTTGACGAATGATCCAATATTTTGAGTAGGGTCACAGGGTGGTCCTTTTAGAATATATATATATATATATATATCTAAATATATAATTAGACTAAAAAAACAAATATATAAAAATACTATTATATATAAATACCAAAATAAATGTAAATGTATGTAAGTATCTTATAAAAAATGGGACTTTAAAGTGAAGTTTGTTTTTTAAGAAGTGTTGAAGTATAAAGTTTGATTTTATTTATGATTTTTAAGAGATGGTGCTGAAGTCATCAATAAGACAATTTGTTGTTCGAATATGTATAGTTGTCTATTTTATCTCCCAGAATGTTGTACTATTGAATTTATAAAAACATCTATTCATTTTAATCAAATTATATTCAAAAATTCAACTTAAATACATCAATTGATTCAAATACAATACAAAACATGAACAAAGTCTCATAACAACTAAAATTAATCTCCATTTTGCATTAACTGTGTTTGCAATTTATTCTCTTAAAGTAGCCATATATGTTTGGCAACGGTCCTCCCATGCGATTGAACATCTTCAGCCTCATTATCGCCACTGTCCCTTGCTCATTGGTTTGATCATATTCGAAAAATAACTCATCGCTTAAACATTCCTTTTGTATAAAGATGTAAACCGCAAAACATGCAATAACAATGTCATTTTAAACTTCAAGTGAAAATGTGTCATTTTTTTCAATATTGGAAAATGTGCTTTCAGTACACCATAAACACGTTTAATAACATTTCTAAGTTTGACATGAGAATGATTAATTTTTTTATACTTGCTCGTTGCACGTCGACGACGGAACTCTCCAAGCCAATATCTAACTTTTCGATATGGTGCCATAATCCCTCGAGTATTCGTATATGTAACATCACATAGATAATATTTATCTGAAAACAATAAATAAAATAATTTTAATATGAATATAGTAAATATATTACTTTTAAAGCGTTAGTATGCCTGGAGGAAGAAATGAAAATCCAATAACACAATTTGTTAAAGCTTCAGACAAAACTCTAGAATCATGTGCAACCCCTTCCTACCCGACAACAACAAATGTAAAAACCATGTTGAAGTCACAAATTGCCAATAGCACAAGTTGTTTAACCATTATTTGTTACCAACAAGTTGTCCAAAAGCAACTAACAAGTTGTCAAACCAATATATGATGCCAACAGCAACAACCAACAAGCTGTCCAAAAACAGATAAATTCGACCAAAAACAAATAAAAATCGAGCAAAGAGAGGGTGATAAATTCGACCAATATATGTTGCCAACAACAACAACCAACAAGCTGTCAAAATACAGATTAATGAGACCAAAAACAGATAAAAATCGAATAAAGAGAGGAGATAAATTCGACCACGATACTCAAGAGAAGCACATATAGATCGATACTCAAGAGAAAAACATACAAATCGAGTAAAAAAAGGTAAAACCGAGTAAAGAGAGGGTGGAATCGAAACAGATACTCAAGAGAAGCAAATACAGATTGATTCGACTAGAAATAAGGTGGAATTGATTCGACTAAAAAACTTGATTCTAAACAGGGAAGCACATACCGGTAAAGAAGATGAAACAAAGCTTGATTCGAGTAAAGAGAGTGAGGCTATGAGAAAGTACTTTATCAATACGAAGAAAGAAGCGGAGTTTACTAGAGGATGGAGTTGACGAGAGGATGGAGTCGAGCGAGAGATGGAGGCACTGATCTAAGATAGAGCGTATGTCTAAGCGATTTAAAGGTTAGGTTACCACTTTTTGGTTTTGCGATTTAGAGGTTAGGTTATGTCCTCTCAACCGCTACAGTTGCAACTGATAATGTTAATGTTCATTTGATAATCAAATAAATAAGATTTTCTGGATTATGGTATTGTTTTGATTATACAGGAGATGAAATATTAAAGAATTCGAGTGAGAATATAAAACAAGGTAAAAAAGATACATTTGAAAATTTAATTAGTTAACCGGCTAAATAAACCTTTTAACCCTACCCCTTCTTGGCAAAAGAAATAAAAAAATATATTTATATAAACATTTAGTTAAACTATAAGTTAATGTTGACATTTATTATAACAACCATTGGTAATGTATTAGTCTTTTTTTAGTCAAATGTTACTATTGTTTGAAATTGTTTAGACCGACTTCTAAAAGAAACAAATTTTAATGTAATTAAATGTTACCATTTAAATTCATAGTATAACATATATGTAGGTTTCCAGATTCACCTTATCTCATACAAACAGAAAGATCAAAGATAGCGAAAGCATAATAAATCTGTTTGTATATGAGTGGTTGTGTATAACATTAAGCAATAAGAGAATAGCAATATATTGAACTGTAAAAGACAATAAGATTGAATAACAAACTGCTCGTATATTGAATATGAATAACACCAATAACACTTTTTTGTGTGTGTATTCTGAAATCTCTCAGGCTACAGATCGTACACTAGAAGTGGGATGGAATTGTGCAGTGTTTGTGCTCTCACAATTCTAGCAACGATTCTTACAAAAGCTTACAAATATGTGTTCCACTAACGTTCTATTTATAGCCTGATAAAGCAATAGACAGTGTACTATCTAACCCTGTGATGACACATGGAAAGTATGTCTTCGTCCTTTTAGGGCTGACGTGGAAAGTGCAGACACTTGTCTATTACTTAGAGATTTCTACGAGACTTCGGCTTCACAGAGGTCTTCATTCACCACAGGTCATATGCCAGATCTCTGAAGGTCTTATGGCAAACTTGTTCTCTGATGGTCTATCAGAGGTCTTCTGCCAGAGCTCTGACGATCTCTGATGGTCTTCTTTTGTTCTTCTTCTAAGTCTTCAGCTTGATCTTTGAAGTCAAGTTCTCTGACGTCCTTCTGACTTGTGATATTTTCAATACTTTTACATTGGCATACTTGGGGCTAACAATTATAACAACCATTGTGTCAGGATCGAATCTTAACAAGACTAATAATACTTAGAATTCAGAATTAAAGAATCTGCGGAATAGAACTTTAATTCACACAATCAAAGAACAAAATATCAGAAAACACACAGCTGTTTGTATTCACTAATTCGACTCACAAGCTTACAACCAAACCTCAATCTTGATGAACAGGCTCAATCAAGACGACTTCTACTTGTCTAGAAATAGGGTTCTAAACCTTGAGGTTAAATCTCTCTAAACACAATTGAATTCTGTATCTCACGTATACGTAATGTGTATTTCTCTGTTTTTCAATAGCTATCTATAAACATCTATTTATACACAATAAGTACAAGATAACTATAAAAAATAAATTGATCTTCTGAATCTTCTTTAAGCATATCTTCATTCGTTCCACTTTTATTTCCAAAATCTTCTCATTCCAAACTTATCACATCAGCAGTATTAATCTTCATTCAGCATGAGCAGTACTAATATTCTCCAGCAGCATTAATTTATTCTAGCAGTACTAACTCATTCCAGCAGTATTAACTTGTTCCAGCAGCATTAACTTGATTAGCAGTACTAACTTGACTAGCAGTACTAACCTTGTTCCAGCAGCATTAACTTGTTTCAGCAGTACTAACTTGACTAGCAGTACTAACCTTGTTCCAGCAGCATTAATGTATCAGCAGTACTAACAATGATCTAGCAGTATTAACTTTGTCTTGCAGTAGTAACCATTTCATAAGCAGTACTAACTTTGTTCTGGCAGTATTATCCATAATTAGCAAATATCTTCAGTTCCCAACAATCTCCCCCTAACTTGACTTTTCAGGAAGAGAAGTCAAGTTCTTCAGATGATGCTTCCAAAACTTAATCATGAACGCATAAATCAGGATTCACTCCCAGACTTTGATTGATAATCCTTCTTACCAGGTATCTTGCCATCTCAGAGTCTTTGTCACTCACCAACTTAGTTTTTAGCATTCCATCCAACCTTTTCATGCTGTGCTTGTATATTTTATCCACCAAGTAATACTCATGATATGCATTGTCAAGAGTTATGACATACACACCACAGTTTTCAATAAGCATCCATTTGGTAACAACTTGAAATTGCCTTTCTGTCAAATACTTAACTGCTTCTGTATTGAACATTAGACACAAGAATTCAAGTACCATTTTGGTGATGGATATTCCATTTTCAGTCAGCATATTTCCATAAAGCTTCATTCCTACCTTGAACATTTCTTCCAAGTCTGATCTAGAGCACATCCTTAAAAGTTTTCCCCATGTAGAACTGACCTCAAACTTCCCATCTGCTCTTTTTACTCTAATGTACTCCTTTCTCTGATCTTTCAAAGTATCCCAGAAGATGATTTCAGGAGCCATAGAAGCTAATGGTTTAGCTTTGATTGGATTGGTATCAACCACTGTAATATACATATCACATTGAGCATTTGGCAGTGATTGTACATTGCTTGGTTGACCTGAGGGAGTTGCCACTTCTTCTTCAGCAACTTTTGGATCAGATTTCTCTTTCACTGCTTCCTCCTGGGCTTCTTCTACAGTTGGTTCCACCCTTGGCTTCTTTACATCTTTCTTCTTTGAAGCTATGGACTTTGTTCTTGGCCTTTTGGTTGACATCATCTTTGTTCTTTTGAAAGTTTTAACAGCTCCAGGAATGATTTCAGTTGTTTCCTTTGTTTCTGCTGCCTTATGTTTTTCAGCAGCAGTAACCATTTCTACTGCTATAGCTGTTACTGCTTCTTTTATAACCTTTAATGCTGCTGCTTCAACACTATCCTTCACAATCCAAAATATCTCTGCATCAATCTCGGATTTAGTTGCAGGTACTGCTTCCTTCTCACTTTCAGATACTGCTGCCTCCACAAGATTCTTCAAAATTTCAGTTACTGCTGCTTCAGTCTCAGACACTGCAGCATTATCTGTTTCTACTGCTTGGTCAGTTTCTACTTCTTTCTCAATCTCAGCAGCATTAACTGTTTCTACTGCTGGTTCTGTTTCTGCTTCCTTTGTAATATCAGCAGCAGTAACCGTTTCTGCTGCTTTTTCTGTTTCTGCTTCCTTTGTAATATCTGCAGCCTGCTCAGACTCCCCCTCAACCTTATACTCATACTCCCCCTCAATCTTTGCATCCTCCATGTGTAGATCAGAGTCTAACTCCCCCTTTTTGGAAGCATCAGAGGTTGATCCTCTCCTTCTCAGAACATACTGAGCTTTCTTCCTTCTTTGTAGCAGTTTGGTGATCAACTTCTTATTCTTTTCTATCTTGGTGTTTTGATGAAGAACCACCTTCTTAAGCTCATCAATCTCCTTTTGCTGATCCATGACCTCAATGTTGATGTTGGCAATGGTTTCCATCAATTCCTCGTACGTATATCTATCCTCACCCTGTTTAGGAGTTTTTACCTCCGTTAAAGGATCACTGGAAATTGTAGCAGGTGTCTCTTGCCTAGCAAAAGCACTACCTACCCCCTTGGTTTCTTGGCACCTGGGACCTCTGGATGATTTCTCACCCTGAGTTGCCGTGAGGAAGGTCTTAGTTATATTACCACTGGCCTTCTCTTTGCTAGCAGAAGTAGTGGCAGCCTTGCGACTCACATGCTCAACCTTCTCCTTAGTGAGCACCTTCTTGGGGTTGGGAGACACCCCTGTGGTTTCCCTTTCGATATTCTCCATTGGAGAATGCTCCAACAGAGGGATTAAAGGCTTCGGGCTCTTAGGAGATACATCAAGGGAAGGAACCTTGGGTACCTTTCTTCTTTCAAACTTTTTGGTTATTTTGGGAGTGGGTCGTACAAGAATGGACTGAGGGATTACTTTTGTGATGGAAGGTTGGGATTGGTCATCAGTGGGTGTGTCTAATGTGGGCCTTGACCCTGATGCCATACCTTCAGTGGTGTGGGACACAACCATCATTGTAGAGAACAATGGTGTGTCAACTCCTTCCGAGTCCCTAGGAAGTCTTCTCATATTTGAGAAAACCTTCCCTTTAGGGGGTTTTGGCACATATACCTCATCAGACTGAGGCAAATCCGTCAATTCATGGTTAATTACTTCTTGGACAAACCTGGGATACATGTAAAACTTCTTTTTGGATTCTAGGTTTGCCACAAGATCATTAAAAATCATTGCTGAAAAGTTGAACTTTCTGGCAGTGGTTAAGCAGACCAAGGCATAAGCAATGGTACTGCTAAACTCACTCCATCCAGTTGTTTTCTTTGAAATACAGTGCATAAGAGTATGAACAAGAAATCGCCATTGGGTGTAGAACTTTGACTTGTAGAATTTAAAAACTCCAATGGGACCTTCATACCCCATTCTTTGTAAGGTCGAGTAAAGTTCATCATTAGGAATAGAAGTTATACCTGAGGCATCATCTAATCGAAGAGTGATGCGAATAAGCTCCTCTGTAACATTCAAGGGTTTGTTGCACACCCTTGTTTTGAGGATTTTCTGCCCATCTTCAGACACCACGGTGGCATTTGCCCAGAACTGCGTCTGATGCTCGATGTAGATTGTCGGGGTCACCGTTAGGGCATAGGAGATATGCGTGCCCTTGAGGAAATCCACAATGTCGTGAAAACCTGCGGATTGTTTTGGCTTCTGAAGCATGGCAATCTCGTTGTGGTCGTCGATAAACTCCATTATGCCTGAGGATTCTTGACAGAAAACAGAGATTCTTGGGAGAGAATAGTTAGAAAGAGAGAGAGATGGATAGAATTCAAAGAGACGTTATGAACTTTGGCGGGCTGAAAGAGGTATTTATAGCAGTATTAGCCCTAACTTTTCTTTTAAAGCAGTATTAACGACACAAGCAGTATTAACGACTGAGCAGTATTAACTGCAAGGCAGCATTAACTACACAGCAGTATTAATTACTTAAGCAGTATTAACAACAAAGCAGTATTAACTACTTAAGCAATATTAACAACGGAGCAGTATTAACTACTTAAGCAGTATTAACTACACAAGCAGTATTAACTGCTAAGCAGTATTAACTGCTAAGCAGTATTAACTACTCATTGGCAGTATTAACTGTGCACTAGCAGTAGTAACTATGCACTGGCAGTAGTAACTATCCACTGGCAGTAGTAACTATACTTGCACTTTGCGGCACTTGTCAATCTGAGTCATACTGAGGTTCTGAACTTAACAGGTTGTATCTCAATTGCTCAACATCCTCAACTTTCATCTTACCTTTTGATACATCTCCTTTACCACTTATCTTATCTCCTGCAGGATTATTCCCAAAAGCAACATGTCCTCCATCAATTCTTGAGGCAGGACATGTTACCTGTCATGTGCCAGGAGCAACCACTATCAACATGCCAGATGCTCTTTCCCTTGAGCTGTTGGTTGCCCTGCACCTCAGATAAATCAATTAGTTTTTATTGGGAACACAAGCCAAAGTGGTCTTGGGTCTCCCTTGCTCATCAAAGTACTTGCATTGGGTTTTGATGAGATTTTCAAACTTAGGTACTGCAGAATTGGAGTACTTTGTCAATACGATTGGTCTAGCAGCACACAAACTAGAAGCAGTATTAACCTTAGAAGAAGTACTAACAGAGTTAGCAGCACTAACAGAGTTAGCAGCACTAACTGAGTTAGCAGCACTAACAGAGTTAGCAGCACTAACTGAGTTAGCAACACTAACATAGTTAGCAGCACTAACAGAGTTAGCAGCACTAACAGAGTTAGCAGCACTAACAGAGTTAGCAGCACTAACACTGCTAGCAGCAGTATTGGCAGTAGTATTGCTTCTAGCAGCACTATCCTTGTTAGCAGTACTATCTGAGGTATCAGTACTGACATTAGTGCTTTTGGGGACCCACATATTGACACATTCCTTTTCAGTCTGTTTTCTCATGTGGCTTCTGGATACAACTTGTTTCTTAGCCACATTATTCCTTGCAGGTTTCCTATAACCAGAAGATTTTTGAAAACTTCTTTGAAAACTTTTCTTTTGGTTAATAGGATTGAAATAACAGTATTTGGCAAGATGATTCAGTTTGCCACAGATAAAACAAGGTTTTGGTCTGTTAATCCTTTGCAGATCAACTCCTTGCTTTTGTGCCCACTGGTTATTCCAATTTCTTTGATTTCCCCTCTTTTTATCATGTTTTTGGGGCTTATTCTCTAGAGATTTCTTGCAAGAACAATGTTCACAAGTATTAGAGTTCACAACAGTGGTCTGTGTATAATGAACTCCCTTTCCTTTTTCAGATCTTTTCATCTCATTGTTCTTATCCCTGGGACTTCCACCATCCGCATTGGTCTTTATGTAATTCTCTAAGGGAATCTCACCACTTACATTCTTGTCCCTTTTCTTAGACTCTTCTTTTTCAGTTTTATCCTCCACAACAACTTCATCTAATGGATCTATTTTAGTTGCTCCTTCAGATAAGTCCTTACTATCCATAGTTTCTAACAGATCTGACCTAGGAGGGATGTATGTGTTGTTGTAGGGTGGAGGTGTGGCATTGTACCCTAGGCCTGTTTTCATCTTACTGTGAACTTGAGCATTTATAATAGTGTCCATAACTTTAGAAGCTTTTGAAAACTTTTCAACATCAAGTTTTACTTTCTCAAGTTCTCCTTTTAGTTTCTCACACTCTTCCCTGGACTCTTTCAGTTGGAACTCTAGACCACCCTTTTCCCATTTCCAGTAGTTTGTATCACAGGAGTGTTGAAGTTCATTGGCTTGAAAAGCCCTAATCTGTTCTTCAAACTTCTCAACAATTATTACATAGTCTTTTCTGTCCTTTTCTAATCTCTTAAGGTCATCACACATTCCCTGATTGTGATCTCTATACCTTTTAACAGTGTCTATACAAGCTTGAGAACAGAGATTAGATTTTACCTCAGTGGGAAGATCTGAAACTTCAGCCATAAGTGCTTGATTTTGGATGGCCTCTTCTGCTTGATTGTAGAATTCTAAGAAACACAAGCTCTGATACCACTTGTCAGGATCGAATCTTAACAAGACTAATAATACTTAGAATTCAGAATTAAAGAATCTGCGGAATAGAACTTTAATTCACACAATCAAAGAACAAAATATCAGAAAACACACAGCTGTTTGTATTCACTAATTCGACTCACAAGCTTACAACCAAACCTCAATCTTGATGAACAGGCTCAATCAAGACGAATTCTACTTGTCTAGAAATAGGGTTCTAAACCTTGAGGTTAAATCTCTCTAAACACAATTGAATTCTGTATCTCACGTATACGTAATGTGTATTTCTCTGTTTTTCAATAGCTATCTATAAACATCTATTTATACACAATAAGTACAAGATAACTATCAAAAATAAATTGATCTTCTGAATCTTCTTTAAGCATATCTTCATTCGTTCCACTTTTATTTCCAAAATCTTCTCATTCCAAACTTATCACATCAGCAGTATTAATCTTCATTCAGCATGAGCAGTACTAATATTCTCTAGCAGCATTAATTTATTCTAGCAGTACTAACTCATTCCAGCAGTATTAACTTGTTCCAGCAGCATTAACTTGATTAGCAGTACTAACTTGACTAGCAGTACTAACCTTGTTCCAGCAGCATTAACTTGTTTCAGCAGTACTAACTTGACTAGCAGTACTAACCTTGTTCCAGCAGCATTAATGTATCAGCAGTACTAACAATGATCTAGCAGTATTAACTTTGTCTTGCAATAGTAACCATTTCATAAGCAGTACTAACTTTGTTCTGGCAGTATTATCCATACTTAGCAAATATCTTCAGTTCCCAACACATTGGTTACGTATTTGTGTCTTTTTTATAGTCAAATGTTACTATTGTTTGAAATTGTTTAGACCGACTTCTAAAAGAAACAAATTTTAATGTAATTAAATGTTACAATTTAAATTCACAGTATAACATATATATCATCAATAATTACAAAATATAAGAATTATCAATTAAAATATATAAGAAATAACAAAAATGTTGCTAATTAGATCATTTATGACGTTAATTAACCGTCAGGGGCGAAACACAAGCCTTCTAACCTCCGGGGCTGAGCCTAATTCATTTTTTGTTCACATAAACCGGTCTAATTTGTTTCAATGTGATAGGTATATTTAAAAAATATATTATTTAAAGTACTACCATATTAAATAGTAAGGGGGTGTTTGGGATTGCGTTTGTAAAGTGCCTATTAACTTATTCCGGTGCGGTACCGTTAATAAGGAGTTTTTAGTGTTTGAATGGAAAAAAGAGAAATGCTTGTACCGGTTGGGCACCGTTAATAAGAAGTTTTTGATAAGTTACTCAATTCTAACATATTAACTTATTCTAGATAAAACAATACAAAAGTATTCTCTAGATAAAACTAGAGTGTTAGGTCTCAATATTGTGTTGAATAGAAGTTCAGGAACCAAAAGTGTCAACTCTTGTAAATATCCCTTAGGGGGTATAAATATGGATCATGTTTTAGAATTAGGGTTTAATGACCTAATTGCTTTTGCTAATTACTTTGTATGTCTAAAACTGTATTCTACGGTTTCTGCTATTCAATCATTGATTCTATTGGTTGTGTTGATTCTATTGTGTTAATTTCATTGATTGCACTTGATATTGGGATCCACAATTGGTATCAGAGCAGAAAGACGAACGATCCAAAGGTAATCTTTTGATTTTGAGTCATTCCAGGTTTCTTGTTTATCGACTGTTTCTTAAAAGCTTAAAATTTTAATCTGTGATTTCCGGGTTAAAAACGAAATTGGTGTTTAAGATCTTATTGGTATTGTTCTTTTAGTGTGTCTCACGAATTTCTTGAACTAATCTTGAAGTTTTTGGTCATCAATTTGATAAAATCGATTAACTGGGTTTGAAAGCCTCTGTTTTTCAATTTTTCTTGATTTCTTGATCAAAAGTGTGTTTAGGATAGATTTAATCTCTATTTCGTGCTACTTTGGTGTTTTGCTCTGTTAAAGTTGTTTACAGGAAAGTTTTTCTCGAATAACTCACTCCAAAATCATGTGATTAGAACCCCAGGTACGTCTTCCCGATTTGTTTTCCCGACCTGCTTGAATTCGAGAACTAAAGTTTCCCGGTTCCGGTCTCTTCCGGATCTTTGTGTGTCCCGGTTCAAGTACCAGATTGTTACCCGATTCCTACCGGGTCCCGATTCAATATCGGGATCTCCTTTATTCCAGATTCAATACCGGACCTCTCCTATCCCAGATTCATTACCGGGTTCCGGTGATCCACCATCCTGGGTTTAATACCGGGTTCCGGACTTTCTCTATCCCAGATTCAATCCCGGGTTCTGGTTCCTCCCGGTGTCACTACCGGGTTCCGGAGTCTGTGTGCTATATTTCAACTGTCATTTTTTTCTGTTTGATATTTCTCTGCTACTTTCCTCCTGCTTTCGTAAGTTTGTCGAATTCGCCTAGTTCAAACATAGTGCTGCGTTAGGTTAATCACTCCTCGTAGGTTTTTTCACGTTAGAACTCACTTTTACCTTTAGATCACCTTACTCGTCTTACGATCACTCAAGTGCTTTAACCATGAACACTCAAGACGCGCTAGCCATAGGGTCAGACCTGAAACCCCCGATCCTATATAGAGGAGAGTACAACTTATGGAAAGATCCCTTCATGTGCTTCATCGAGTCGAACCTCTCTACCACGAGATCCTGCGATCTTTGACTGATGGACCAGCTGCTACACCAATGATGGACGCTCCAGAACAAGCTGATGGACCTCCAGGTCAGAGAGTACCCAAACCCTACGATGCAATGACTGCCGAAGAGAAGAGAAGAGCGAACGGCGACAGACTTGCTAAGACATATATGACCTATAACCTTCCGAACAACATCTACTGCAACATTGACAGCCAAAAGGCTACTGCTAAAGGAATGTGGGATCAACTGGCAAAGATCATGCAAGGCAGTCGTGTGGGGAATCAACTAAAGGTCACCAACTGTCTTACTTGGTATGAAGCTTTCAAGGCCAGGAGAGGAGAAACACTTACAGAAACGTACAAAAGATTCTGCACTCTCATCAACGACTTCTAGAAGAACAACATCTCCAAGACGAACACGGAGAACAACATCAAGTTTATGAACAACCTTCAGCCTGAGTGGAAGGGGTTCGTATTCCATGTTCGACATAATCACAACCTTGAGAATGTCCCTCTACACGAACTTTACGAGATGCTTCTCCAAGATGAAGACAAGGTCCACGAACTGATAGGAGATCAGAAATCTACTGAGAAACTCAAAGAAGACCCTCTTGCTCTCATTTCTCACAAGAGGGACAAACATGTAGCACAGTCTTATCGAGAAGAAGCTCAGAGTGAGACCGAGCACGAGGAAGACGAAGCTGAAAGTGACTCCGATCCAGAACTTGACGGAATCAAGAAAGCTGTCGCATTACTGTCTAGGGAGTATGCGAAAAATAAGTTTTTCAAGAAACCATCCAACAACAACCAGAGGTACTCCACCAACACCAAGCGACGTGACTACAGAGACAAGTTTGAAGGGAAGAGAAAGATTGATGATAGAAGAAAGAGGAATGATGAAGGGAAGAAGTCTGAGGGAAAGTCTGAAGAAAAGGAAGAAGACGAACCAGTCAAATGTTATAACCGCGGAAGACTATGCCATTTTGCAAGAGACTGCCGGAAACCTGTAGTACGGAACACCGAGTACTACAAGAACAAGATGCTTCTGGCTAGGCAGAAAGAAGCTGGGAAAGCTTTGATGGCTGAAGACGATCAATGGCTCGTTCTTACCGAGGATGAAGAGGAATATGCTGAAGCTCACATGTGCTACACTGGAACTCAAACAGAACATTCCGAATATGAGGATGAATCTCCAAACAAGTCCAATGATAAGGCGGAATGTCAGGTATGTGCTTTCACTCATGATAAACTTATCGATCAGATGCAAGTTATGGTGCGTACATTAGACTCTTTTAAACAAAAGGTTAAAACCAAAGACACCCTAATAACTGAACTAGAAGCCGATGTCAAACGCAAATATGACACCATAGGCAAACTAGCGATTGAAAAAGCTGAACATAAGTGCATAATTGAAAACTATAAGACTGAATGCACAACTATTTCCAAAAGGACAGGATCCTTAGAGACTCAGTTATCTGAATTCACATATAAGTTAAATAAGTCGCAGGAGGAGTATAATAAGATTGTCAATCTTTGGTCAAACGTTCAAAAAGAAAATGATGATTTGGCTAACAAGCTTAAGGATCTTGAATCCAAACTCTATAAGCGAGGTCAATCGGACCAAACGATTCATTTGAACAAACCGAAAGAATTCAATTATTACAACGCCCTTTGGGGACTCGGATATGACAATCCGTGTTACCTAAAGAAAATCTTATCAAGAGTCCCCACTCTTTATGAATTTAACTTTTTGGGACTCGATAAGAGATACCCGGAGTACCAGATCAAATGGACTGAATTGTCTGCGGAGGATGAGGAAAAAGAAACCATCAAAAGACAAACTGATATTCCTCTACAAAAAGTAGGAGAAAAGCCTGATAATGTCGATTCTAATAAGGAAGATGAACAACCTCGCAAAAACATTAATGTGAAGGCTACTTTTGACTTCGAAAGGACCATACTTTTATCCACCTTTCAAGATCTTAAATAAAACAAAACCGAGACCTTATCTGAATCTGAAAGAACGGCTTTTAAAAGCGAGATTTCTAGACTAACGTCTAATCTGTCAGCTTTGGCGGCAGAAGCTCTAAAGGAACGGGTTGCTAAGGATGATAATGATGGTACTCCGATAAAAATTGGCAACCCCGACCCAATCTCAGTTGAACCGTCCACTACAAATTCAGATAGTTCCTCGTGCAAAGACTTCTTAGGCGTGTCACTCGACACAAATGACAAGGCTTTGAGTTTTTCTAATAAAGGTAAGGAGGTTCAAGCCGATTTGGTAAAAAGGAATATTTTCTCAGATTTTGAAAATCCTTTCGCTGCTGATTCCTTCCAAAACTTTAACTGTTTCTCATCCGACTCGGACAATGATTATCCATCTGACTCTGAACTACGGTTCTCTACGTTCATGAATTCCACGATTTGTCCCGATGAAGGCATTTCGAGAATTGACTTTGTCCCAAAGCTTGTAAGCCATCTTCAACTTCTTGATAAAATGCCTACACCGGTAAATTTTGAAAAAGGAGAATGTTCTAACTCCAAAAACGTTTCTCATACCACTTCTTCAAAGTCTAAATCTAAACGTCGGTCAAAAAAACGATCTAAAACCGGTAAAAAGACTAAACGACAATCTTACTACTCCAGTTCCCCTGACAATGACTTTAATGCTATTTCAGTTAAAACGGGTTAGGGGAAAGTTGTCCGACAAGTGTGGGTAGAAAAGAAGCCTAAGATACGCCAAGAGAAGGCACAATAATTTAATTTATTTTCGCATTCTAGGATGAACAATGACAATCATGATTTTGGTTTTAATAAGTCTGTTGAACACAATTTTCAATTTCTGTTAAAACTTTATTCCGTTCAGCAATTAATTCAACTTTCTCGTGATTGTGTTTGTTGCTCTGTGTGTGGATTGAATGATTTTGTGGATAAAAAAATGCATCTGACTGGTTTGGCATGTATCATGTTTATAATTCTCGTTTGCTTTATTCTAAATCTCGAAAAGGACCCAAATCTAGACGAGCTCTGAGAAAAGGTGCTGCACCTAACTCATCAGGACCCATTTACAAATGGGTACCTAAGAACCCTTAATCTCTGTTTTACAGCCGAGTCATGTGTGGTTTCTAGATTCAGGATGCTTCAAACACATGACTGGTAAAATGGAGCTTCTCACCAACTTCAAGGAGAAATACTATGGTGATGTACGATTTTGGAATGGCAATGTAGCCCCGATCATGGGTTACAGTGACCTAGTCCAGAACAACATAACTATCAAGCAGGTGTCCTACGTCGAAGGCCTTGGTCACAACCTCTTTAGCATCGGCCAGTTCTGCGACAAGAATCTTGAAATCAATTTCAAGGCGAAGCGGTGCAGTATTCGAACTGAAGACGGGACTGAGCTTCTCGCTGGTACTCGCCGAACGAAGCTGTACACGATCAATCTCGCCTCATTGAAGACCGATGAAACCATGTGTCTTATGTCCAAAGCGATGACTCAATAAATTTGGTTGTGGCACGACAGCTATCTCATCTCAACTTCAAGAACATAAACAAGCTGGTGCTAGGTGGTCTAGTTAAAGGAATGCCCGAGCTGAAATTTGAGAAAGAGCATTTATGCTCGACCTGCGAAATGCGTAAAATGAAGAAGGCGACTCACAAACTGAAAGCGGTTCCAAGTACCTCCAAACCTTTAGAGCTCATACACATGGATCTCTGCGGTCCAATGAGGGTACAAAGCATCAACCACAAGAAATACGTGCTGGTAATGGTGGACGACTTTTCATGATACACCTGGGTCAAATTTCTTCGTTCTAAGGATGAGACTCCAAGGTTGATCATCAACCACCTGAAGAGTGTCCAAAACAACATGCAACTCACCGTTCAATTGATTCGAACAGATAACGGCACTGAGTTCAATAACCAAACCTTGGGTGATTATCTCACATCGGTTGGGATTTCACACACATTCTCAGCGGCTCGGACTCCTCAACAAAACGACGTAGTGGAGCGTCACAATCGCACGTTGGTTGAAGTGGCACGCATTATGCCGACCCAATACAAGCTACCTATGTTCCCGTGAGCCGAAGCAGTCGCCACAACATGCTACACTCAGAATCGATCCATCCTCAACAAGCGCTTTAACAAGACGCCGTATGAGATCATCAACAACCGCATCCCAAACATCAACTATTTCCATGCGTTCGGATGCAAGTGTTTTGTGAAGAATGACAAGGATGATCTCGACAAGTTTAACCCAAAGGCAGACGCGGGGATCTTCATCGGCTACTCTACTTCTTCAAAGGCGTTCCGAGTCTATAACAAGACCACGAAGACCGTTATAGAAAGCACAAATGTGTGCTTCGACGAATTGGTCGACTTGGCTTCTGAAAACCTCAGTTCAGAACCCGCGTTAACTGGAGTGCTGGCTTCCGATCAATCTCGATCGGGAACCGCACATATCACAGTAGATCCTTCTTCGTCCACTTCGTCGAAGACACATCGTTCTGACTTAGATCTACTGTTTGAACATTTATTACAATGATCTTTATATTCCTACTACCTCTAATGATGAATCTTTGAATGTAGATGGAGCTGTTGTGGTATCTTCGCAGATCACTGGTCCTCCTACATCTCCCAACTCAACATCTTCGGAGGATTCACCCTCAACACCGATGGTCAATTCTTCACCGTCATCCAACACGAATACAGATTCAACGACCGACTCCCCAGCGGTTCCATCACCTACATCTTCCCCAGAGACAAGTAATAATGTATTCACTGAAGACATGGCCGACGCTTCCTCGTCAAATACTGTGCCTGACCAATCACCGTCCGTTACCTCTCTACATCCAACTCCATCTCTAGAAGCGGTACAAGACCTTCCTCCAGGCTCATACATACACGAAAGTGGACTCGAGCACATCCGACCGACCAGATCATTGGTGACCCATCAGCTCCCGTTCAGACTAAAGCCACTGTGGAATCTGAAGACACCACCCCGGCACTAATAAGCAACATTCAGAAACGGGCGGCCACGGGTAATGAGTGCCTCTTCTCCATCTTCTTGAGCAATATCGAACCATCGTCAGTCAGAGAAGCCTTGAACGCCCCTGACTGGGTGACAGCCATGCAAGAGGAACTGAACGAGTTCAAAAGCCTCAATGTATGGAGGTTGGTCCAACGTCCGAAGAACAAGACGATCATCGCCACCAAATGGATCTTTAAGAACAAGAAGGACGAGAATGAGATCGTCGTTCGGAACAAAGCCAGATTGGTAGCAAAAGGGTACAGACAACAAGAAGGGATCGACTATGAAGAGACATTTGAACCTGTCGCTCGTATAGAAGCCATACGAATGTTTCTTGCGTACGCCGCTCACAAGAACTTCATCGTCTTCCGGATGGACGTTAAGACGGCGTTCCTCAACGACAAACTCAAGGAAGAAGTGTATGTCTCTCAACCTGACGGTTTTGTAAGCGCTTCACATTCAAACCACGTGTAAATACTCGACAAAGCCCTTTATGGTCTGAAGCAAGCGCCACGAGCTTGGTATGATGCCCTATCCACGTTTCTCACAAAGGCAGGGTTCTTGAAAGGTAAAATCGACACAACTCTTGTTAACAAGAGAGAAGGTAATGACATCATTCTGATTCAAATATATGTCGATGACATAATTTTCGGAACCCCAAATATTGTCATAACTTTTCAGCCCTCATGAAATCACATTTTAAAATGAGTATGATGGTTAGATGAATTTCTTTCTCGGTTTACAAGTTAAACAACCGTCGACTGGGATATTCATCAATCAATCTAAGTACATCATGGACATTCTTCGGAAATTCCAAATGGAAAATAGTACACCCATGAAGACTCCCATGTCTCCGGGTACCAAGTTACACGCCGATCCTAACGGAAAGGACGTGGATACTAGTACCTATAGAGGAATGATCGGTTCTTTGATGTATCTGACGACAAGTAGACCGGACATTATGTTTTTCACCTTTTTGTGTTCTCGGTTTTAGTCTAAACCAAAAGAGTCACACCTTTCTGCGGTCAAACGAATTTTACGTTATTTTAAAGGTACTGCTGATCTTGGTCTTTGGCACCCAAAGGATACAGGTTTCGAACTAACGGCATTTTCTGATGCTGATCATGCGGGAAGTATGCTGGACCGGAAGAGTACAATGGATCACGTCCAATTCCTTGGCGACAAGTTGGTTAGCTGGGCCTCCAAGAAGCAAACATGTGTCTCCACATCCACGGCGGAAGCGGAGTACGTGGCCGCGGCTAGTTGTTGTTCACAAGTTATATGGATGTGCACACAACTGAAGGATTACGGGTTCCATTACTCGCAGATCCAGATCTACTGTGACTCGAAGAGCGCCATCGCCATCACTAGTAACCCGGTCCAACATACGAAGACCAAACACATAGACGTTCGATACCACTTTATCAAGGATCATGTGGAACGAGGTACAATCGAAAAACGATTTAATGAACTTGTGTCCAAGCTGGGTATGCTAAATCTAAAAGGTTAACATAACCTTGCGTTCGGAACAACTTCCATCCACTAAGAGTCAACTGTTTCTTAATCATATCCTGACTTCACTAGGATATGATCAAGGTACACTTGTTTCTCAGTATATTTTAGGTGTCTCAAGTACATCGCTGTATAAACTTCTGTATTTTCTAAATAGATTTCGGTTATATTTCGTTTTTTCTGCTTGTATTCCCTAATTTTTTTCTTATGGTAGTCTTTGTTTTCCGTATATCTTTCCCGTACCACTAACACCTACTTCTGAAGATTCCACACCAAAGTCCAAGACAAAAAGCTAAGTCTTCCTATTCTTTCTCAAGTTAAGGGAGAATTCAATTTCTACAAAGTTGAGGGGGAGAAATGAAATTTTCACAAGTAAAGGGGGGAGAAATGTATTTTTGAAAAGTTGAGGGGGAGAAATGTATTTTTGAAAAGTTGAGGGGGAGAAATGTATTTTTGCAAAGTTGAGGGGGAGAAATGTAATTTCGAAAAGTAAAGGGGGAGAATTCTTAGTTTCAAATGTTGAGGCGGAGAAGTGAACATTTTCCAATCTTAAGGGACTACTTTTGACAAATTTCCAAACTTGAGAAACGTTGGGACCGGAAGAGGGAACCATCCGGATTCGGGAAACTCACTCCCGGGTCCCGCCCATATAAATACCGGATTTCAATCGTTTTCACTCACATTTTTTCAAAACTCTTCGCGCCCAAACCTCTCCTGGACCAACTTTTGCTCACAATCGTGGTTTCTGCTCAGATTTGACTTCGATTCTTGCTCCAACTCCACACAGGTATGTTTTCTAATCTCCTATGATGTAATCGATCTCCCTACGACCGAGTTCTCTTAGAAACCGATCGTTTGATCGACCGATTCGACCCCACTGTCGATCGACTATGGTTTTAGAAACCCTACGATCGCTCGATGTCTTCGTAAATCGGACTTGAATTTGACCAATTAGGTGTATATCGACATCGTCTCAATGCTTTATAGTTGTTTACTTCGTCGTTTCGTGCACGAATTTGAGGTTTATTCGATCAACACCCGGTACGCCGACTCCCGACTTCAACCCCGGGGTTGCGTTTCCCGGATTCTTAGAATCCCGGGATTCGCCATCTCCTGGGGACCGGGGTTGCGTCTCCCGGGTACGATGTTTTTCGGACCAATATGTTTCCCGCTTCGCTTCCCGATACCGGGGTCCCGGGTTGTTTCCCGAGTAAGACTCCTGATCCCGGCTTAGTTCGACTCCCGGTAGATTCCTTCCCAATCCCGGGTTGACGGGTCCCGGACTACGATCCGGGTTTGATCATTCCCGCGTTCCCCCATTTGTTTGGTTAATTTACCTGTTCCGGATTTCTTTATATTTTCCGACCCCGGGTCAATCTGACTCCTAGGTAGGTTGGTTTTCCGGGTCCATTTAGTTTCCCGGTTCCAATCCAAATCTGGGAAAATCAAAATCCCGGGAAACTTGTCCAAACTAGTATAGACTCTGTCTTGCCAGGTTTGGTTCGTTTTCGATTTCCGGTGTGTGTCTCACATGTGTAACACTTACAGGTATTCAAATGGATGATCAAAATAACCCAGATCATAACGCTGACGCCACCCTCCTGCCAGGAGAACCAAACCTACCGACAACACCAAACAACTACCATCTGGACACGACATCGATCCTCTGACAGTGTCCCATCATAATAGAGATCTTGAAGGGCCATTCCCTTAACTATGCACTGACGGCAACTGCTGAAGTTCCTAAGGTGTACGTGCAACAATTCTGGAGGTCCTTAACCTCTTTTGCTCGTGGGCCCGAGACTGTACTTGAAGGCCGGATTGATGTAACTCCGATGGTCATCACGAGGGACTTATTACCCCAAGTCCTCCAGTTACCAGACGTGACGTCCATTCCTGCCAGAGTCAGATTCGACAACCCGGTCTCTGATGCTCTGCTGTGCCAGGAAATGCACGCACTAGGATATGCGAAAGTGCTCAACCACCCTTCCCACTTAACTCGAGCTCACCTGACGCCGGTGTGGTACACGCTCTTCACCATACTTAACCGATGCCTTTCGGCCATCACCAAAGGCGTTGACTAGACTAGCACCAACCTGCTGAGACTCATTCATGGTGTGGCATACAACCGTCACACGGACTACACATCGATTCTCTGGACCGAGTTTATCCAGAAAGTTCAACATAGAGAGGGCAACAAACGACTGACCTGCCTCCCGTTCCCACACTTTCTCTAACTTCTCATCGACTACTTTCTCAACGCCTATTCGACAATTCCAAGGCGCTTTGCACACGAGGTATTCCTTTCTACTCGTATGACTAGAGTACAAAATAAACAGTAAATCCCATGCGTAGTTCCAATGCTTATACCTGAAGGCTTGCTAGCTCTCGCGAATCAATAGGCACCGAGTGTAGAGACGTATAGGCGAGAGAACAACTTAGCCGATCTGATGGTCCGACCAGATCCGGCAGGACCTACCCAAGGAGCGCGACCCGAGCGACGTGAGGGTCCTCAAACTAGAGGAGGTAGAGTCCGGAGAGCAGGGGCTTCTGGACAGGGTGTGTCGAGAGAAAATATTGTGAGGGGAACAGACGCGGTCGGTGCCAAAAGATTATAACGCGAAGCTAGCTTGTCTCGTCGCCATTTCACCCCACCCCACACATCCACACAGATCCAGGAGGGTGACCCAAATTTGCATGATATGCAAGTCGTCAACATTATGCGATAGGCTGCACAGGAACAACAAGCATCATCCTCTAGCAGTGAACCCAACTCCAAATCTGAATCTACTGCTGGATCTGGCTCTGGTTCCACACCGGGATCAGAATCCGGTTCTGAATCGGGTTCTGGGTCCGATTCTGAATCAAGGTCCTACGGATCAGATGATGAGTCAACTGACTCGGAAGATCATAACGACGACCAATTTCGTCTTGCACCCATCCAAACCACCCAAGCCATGCCTAGAGAGATAAGGAGAACGAAAGGAGTTATAGTCGAAAATGCAAATGAAAGTGAGCGAGTGAGGGAAAGGAGGAGTAAACAAAATAATGAGCGATATAGAGCGAAGATGCAATCTACACAGATTGACCCCAACCAGCCTCCATTAAGCCAGGTAGCCACATCCACTACCCCGTCTCATTCGTTGGGACATGGTATTGAAAAAGACGTCGTGGACCTAGCGACGCACTCACACACCCTCCCCGACCACTCAGTAGTCTCTCGAAAGACTCCTATTTGTTGGGAACTGAAGATATGCTAAGTATGGTTAGTACTGCCAGAACAACATTACTACTGCCAGATCAAGTTAGTACTGCTAGATCAATGTTAGTGCTGCCAGAACAAAGATACTACTGCTAGTTCAAGGTTAGTACTGCTGAGTCATTAATGCTGCAAGAACATGATTAGTACTGCTAGACAAGTTACTACTGCTGGTACATGGTTAATACTGCTGAACAAAGTTAATACTGCTGGTATATTACTACTGCTGGAATATCATTAATGCTGCTGATCAAAAGTTAGTACTGCTGATGTCTTACAAAAACTGTTAGTACTGCTTAGGCATATCAAACATTACTACTGCTGAAAGATTATTAGTACTGCTTGAGAAGAATGAAGTTACTACTGCTTGTGATCAGAACATGGAATGCGAGATTGAAGGAGAGATAAAGATGGATTGATTGAAGATATACTTAAAAGAATATTCTGAAGATCAATCTTATCTTGATAGTTATCTTGTAATTATTTTTGTATAAATAGACTTCAATAGATAGCTATTAGAATATACATGAGATACAAGAGAAAATTCTAAATTCGATTGTGTTTTTAGAGAGAATTAACCTCAAGGTTTTAGAACCCTATTTCTAGAGAAGTAGAAGTCGTCTTGATTGAGCCTGTTCATCAAGATTGAGGTTTGGTTGTTAATCTTGTGAGTCGAAACAGTGAATACAAAAATTGTGTGTTTTCTGATATTCTGTTCATTGATTGTGAGAATTAAAGTTCTATTCCGCAGATTCTTTAATTCTGAATTCTAAGTATTAATTATCTTGTTAAGATTCGATCCTGACAAGTGGTATCAGAGCTTGTGTTTCTTAGAATTCTACAATCATTATGGAAAATTCTATTGAATCAAACAGTACTTTTGATTGGAGTGATCAAGCAGAAGAGGCAATCCAGAATCATGCACTCATGGCAGAAGTCTCAGATATTCCTACGGAGGTAAAATCTAATGTAAAGCCCGTATCCCGGTAGGTAATTTCTTTTTATTAATTCTTTTTAAAAGTTTATTTAACGTGGTTTCCGTTATCGGGGTTAGACGATTTGGATCTAATAGTTAATATGTCGAAATTTTTGGTTAGTTACGAGAGGTTTGTAAGTTGAGGGGCTATATGTGTCAAAGGCCAAAACCCCCTCATGGGTTTCGGCCCATGCAGGAAAGAAAAAAAAAAGAGGACGGTCCATGTGGTTGTTTATTGTGTTGGTAGTGTGAAAGGAAAAGAAAAAAAACAAAAACAAATTGAAACCTAGAACCCTACGGCACCCTTTGGTTCTATTGTGTTCGTCGGCCGGTTTTGGGAGGGAGGTCGAGAGAGTGTTATCGCGAGAAAGAGAGAGAGTCGAGAAGAAGGAATACAGCAGCAGCCTCGCCGCCGCTACTGCCGTCGCCGGAGACCGCCACCACCCGCTGTCGTCGGAGTGATCGAGAGGGAGCGGTTTGGTTGTGGTGGTGAGACGCCGTCGTGAGGTATGTGGTTCTCGTTAGTCTCGTTCTTTTCTTTTCCTTTTCGTTTTTCCGGCGAGACCACCACCGCCGCACGCCGCCGCTGCGGTGGCTGTGGGTGGAGGGCGGTGGCAGTGGGTCACACTCTTAGCGTAAACCCCGAATCGTTGGAGCCGCGAACCGTTTATAAAGTTATCTTTTTATGAAAATTTTAGTGTGCTGTCCAGTTTTCGCGCGACCATAACTGTTCCGTCGTAACTCCGTTTGAGCCGAAACTGGCGCCCACGGTTCAAGTTCAGGGTCGAGCAAGTTTTCCGTGTTTTAGCGAAAAACTGGTTCGGTCTCTAGCTGGGCGAAAAAGTGGTCTCAAGTTCGGTGTTTCGTCATTTCATGTGAAAATTTCTGGAGTCTGCCTTAATCTTGTGAAAACCATAACTTTCTCGTCGTAACTCGGTTTGAGGCGATTCCAGTGTCCACGGTTCACATTTTGTGTCGGGCACGTTTTTCGTGTTTTAGCGAAAGACTGGTTCGGTCCCTAGCTAGGCGGAAAACATCTGTTTTTACAGCAGGTCGGTAAACCGGCAGTGTTGTAATCTGCCACTGTTTTGTCATGGTCGTAACTTTCTGCTCCTAACTCGGTTTGGGGTGAAACCGGTGTCAAAAGTTCCCTTTTTGAGTCTAGAAACTTTTCTGTGTTTTGTGCAAAACCCAGTTCGGGACGTAGCATGGGTCGAATTGTCGTTTTATACTGAAAGGTGCTGAATTTTCGCTGTGCTGGAATCTGTTTTTGTAAAATCCGTAGTAAATTGTAGAAAAATCGTTAGGAGGCGTATAATATGTCCTTGGAACCCTAACTCAGAGGACTTTCTGGTCATGAAATAATATTGGGATTTTTCTGGGTTTAAAGGGGTCGAAACGGGTCCCGAACAGACCTGTTTTGTGAGAACGGAAATTAGTTTTAGTGACGGTTTAAGCGTGTGTCGTGTCATAGGGTCCGGGTCTCGTATTGACACGTTTTAACATGCGTTTAGGTGCTGGAAAGTGACCGTAATTGTGAAGCTTGGATTGTGTTATTAAGCTGGGCGCGCATTCGAGGTGAGTTCTCTCACTGTGTAGTTAGGGGTTGTATGCATGTCATAATAGTTTGTATGTACTACTGTCTTTGTGGTGTGTATTATTTGATTGGTTTGAATGCTTAGTATAAATGTTTTACATTACAATTCGGTGGGACCGAGGCCTCGATGGTACTGAGGTGTTGGATACATTACAATTCGGTGGGACCGAGGCCTCGATGGTACTGAGGTGTTGGATACATTACAATTCGGTGGGACCGAGGCCTCGATGGTACTGAGGTGTTGGATACATTACAATTCGGTGGGACCGAGACCTCGATGGTACTGAGGTGTTGGATACATTACAATTCGGTGGGACCGAGGGCCCGATGGGACCGAGGTGTTGGATACATAATTACTTGTAGATGTTTACTCGTTTTATGTAACTGTGGTGTTGTTGCTTATGTGTGGATAGGGGTGATGTGTATATAATTCCTATCTGCGCATGTGTTGGGATTCACTAAGCTTCGTGCTTACCATTTCCCAATAAACTGTGGTTTCAGGTACGGGCGGCTCCAAGGCGTGACGAGTACACACTAGCGCGCGAGAAGAGCTGGTTGCTTATGATTTTAATAATTAAACGTTTATTCCGCTGGTTTTATTTTATAAAAATATTAATTATGTGTTTGCAAACGAAACGTTGGGATCATTTAATGAGTTGTTATCAATGAAATGTTTATTTTAAAATTTTAAATTTGCTTGTAATTTTTGGGATGTTACAACTTGGTATCAGAGCACGGCTTGAGTGAATCAAACGCATTTCGGTGTGTTTGGTCTCAAGTTGCGGCTGGGAAATTTTCAAACTCTTTATTAAATCTTTTTGGAAATAAAAGTAAAGGTTAAAAACCCGTTCGAGGAACGGTGATCGAGGACGCAGTGTGTACAGTCAGCCGGAGCCGAAGGGAAAGGTACAATGCTTAGTGTTTTATTGCTTTCTAGATCATAGAGTATGCATGCTAGATTGCCTGTTGTGGACACTATGCTGTATGTTGAACTACTTGCTATTAAGAATTTATGCTAACTATGATAGGTTACTAAGTGGATGCCCTCTAGGTTGTATGCAGTAAGAGATTTATAGCCTTAGAATATTCGATTTAGTTCTATTGCGCAGCTCTTGTTTGAGTCCAACCGTTCTAGGATAGAGTCTTGTATTCGACTGTCTATTTATTTCGCACTGCATAAAATCGGGTATTCGCGAGGTCACTCGTCATAATTAGTAGGGATTCGGTAGTAGCAAGGGTAGTGGGATAAGAGGAAATTCCTAGGGAGCTAGGAAGGGTGGATGTATATATATGCTGGTGCAGGCATATGGTTAATTATATATTTAATTGTTGTTGTATGATCGGGGTGACCGATGGTTTATTAAGTATACAATCGTGGTTGTCTAATCGGGGAGACCGATGGTTTTATATATACAGTAGTTGTATGAGTTGCCTGTTTAGGATATGTTCTTGAACTGACATGTGTGGATTAATTATATTATGTGTATAGTTTCGGCGAGAAACTACTTGGACCCTCGGGATGGGACTCGGAACGGGCAATGATAGGCGTGGATGGTAGTAGTAGAGCTCCTACTACCGGAAGCACAGGATCAATGCTCGAGTCGGGGAAGTCACGAGGAATCCAAGGAGTTGGGCGCGAGTGTTGTTAGTGTGCGTTGTTATGTGCTAATAACGCGTTGTATTATCTACCCTGAATAGCCGTCACGAGGAGAGACAAATATAGTAGATCCACTGGTACATGTGTGCACTTGACTTGCTTTGATGGGATGATCGTTGGGGTAGTGTCGAAGGCTCTAAACTGGCAGTCGTTGGAATAGAAAGACGATTATAGTATTAGTCACTTGGAGTGACGATAAGGATGATATTTGTTGTAAGCAGATCTTTTCGAACCAAGATGGAAGATTGTGCTAGAGTCATAGGCTTATAGAGCCGACTTTGATTTGAGGAAAAATCGTAGGGATTATTTGACGTAATTTTCCATCTTGCCCTAAAAGGCTTAAATGTCCGGAGGACGATAGTGGATTGGAAGGGTAGAGAGGAGCATGAGTCGAGACGTTGAATGTCGACTGGGTCGTGCACAGAGTTTATTTTGAAAATAGGATTGCATTAACTAATCCTTGTGTTTCCAATCCTTACATGGATTGTGTTTTGAAACTTTGGGAAATGTTTAGCACACACACAAGATTTCGAATTATAGTTTTGAAAATGCTTGAAACCGTTTTATCACGGGAGTTGAAAACTTTGTAAAAGATTGTTTAATTTGATTATTTTCCAACGGTTCTTTCGGGTACGATGTTATCCGTGTTTTGTGGTGGTTAAGATGTTGGGTAAGTGACTACGGCTTGAGACTCTAACATTGGAACTCCTCCACATGTGTTAGAGTTGAGACGGAAAGTTACATTCCACGATGTCTGTTTAAAGGCTATTTTAGTGATTTGTCTAAAATGAGTTTGGAATTCTAGTGTCGCTTAACTTTTCGTTCGAGAGTTTGTATTGCTAAGTGTTTTATTGCAAATAGTCAAGTGTGTGGATTGATTCATGCGTGACATAAGTGATGCATGGAGGAATTTTGGTAACATTTCATAAGGAGTTGTTTAGTGCGCTTTTTAGTCAGCTAAAGGTTTTATTAACATTCCCATGAAAATGCGATTTATCGACTTAGGGGTATGCATACTGGGGTAACCTTTGTTCTCGGCATTTTGATGAACGAGTCGTGCATGAAAATGCTTTAGTTCCTTTTTGTCGAAATGAAAGACCATTTGATCCAAGGAGTGTTTTAATGTTGTAAACATCATGCATACGATTACAATGTGTTATATTTTGGAAATATAAATGCGTAGATTTTTTACATTCGGTTAATTTAGAATTACCGTTCATTTTTTTGGGAAATTAAAAACTTTTGCTTTGGAGGAAACGAGTATTTTGACCATTTTTTCGATAAATACATTTTTAAACTATAATGTTTTGACGTTATATGTCCCAAGTACGGAACTTGAGGAAGTGTTCCAAGCTTGCATGCCTGCCCCCAGTTTGAGATTTTTTATGAGGTTTTAGTCGATATTCCCAATTATTAGAAGCGGACTGGTTTCTGTCTTCAAGTTTGAAACTTACACGAGACAGTTGTGTTTTAACAAAAATATATTTGTAAACCGTGTCATCGTTTTGTGTGATTAGCTGACGCGCGGAAAAGTTGTGGCGAACCCTGTGCCACGTCCTTTTCATGATTAAAGAGAATAATTTTTGAGTCAAATGTCGTGAAACTTATTTTGAATTATGTGCACACCTTTGTCGGACCCTGTCTAAGGTCAAGCGGTTACCTTAAGTGCATGTCATGAGTCAATCCATACTGGAATCGAGGCGGTTCATTTTTATTTCTTACGTTTTGCTTTTGTGTGAGTAAACTGAACTGCAATGGGACGATTTTCAACATGATTTTCCTATATGGGACGAGCGTGTCCAGTTTTGCGTAACTATCGATCTGGTAATAGTAGTTTTATTATATACGATCTTTTTGAGATGAAAATCCTGATGTTGAAAATATTTGGTAAATGATTTTGTGAACCATTTGGGGGAAATGTGCTTGTAAGTGTCATTTCGAGAATCTTAAGGGCGTGAGTCCTTTTGGAAAACTCTTTTGTTTAACCCGTGTTGAGTCTGGGACTAAGGTTGATTTCAGAGTATTGCTTGCTTAAACTTTGTTTAAATGCATTTTCCGACCTATGGGTCTAGCAAGTGTGGAGCATTTTGCTCGGTTTTGACTTGGAGTTAGTCATGGGCCAATTGCCCGGTTTTATTGGCTCGATGTGGAGTCTAGTTGATGAGTTGTTTTTGTCGCACCGTTTGGCATTCTTTGCACGTTGAGTGTTTACATGTTTGGATGAGTGAGTCAATCCGGAATAGGCATGTTGTTGGTAGGCTGTTTGCTTTGAATCCTTAGACACGTTAGTCAGTCGTTGGTAATGGTCGGTTGGGTATCTCGGGGTGGGACCCCGGTATTCATGTGTTTTAATCTAGACTTTCCAGTAGGTACTAGGAGGATATAGTTGTGGGCACTTACCTGGGAGGTAGTTCCGGTGTACTGGGTCTTGAGGCGTTACCTGGGAGGTAGACGTCAAGGTGTATCCTCGATACGGTGTGACTTGGCTTCGTAGAGCAAGTGTGGATGGTACGTCGACGGTGGAAGGTAGATATTCCACGCGTGTTGGTAATGTAGGCCGGGTAGTATCGGTTAAGGGAATGACCTACATGTGAGTTAACTGACTTGATTGTAGGGGATATCTACTTGTGTCAGTGTCTAGGATAATGCCACGCTTATGTTTGTTATTGTGATCGGTTGGACCGATGTTCGGCGGGTGGCTGATGTTTGTTATTGTAATCGGTTGGACCGATGTTCGGCGGGTGGCCGATGTTTGTTGTTGTAATCGGTTGGACCGATGTTCGGCGGGTGGCCGATGTTTGTTGTTGTAATCGGTTGGACCGATGTTCGGCAGGGGGTCGATGTTTTGTTGATATAATTTATTGAAATCTTTGGAGTCTATTAGAATTCGTGGTAGTTAATCGACAGTTAAGGGTAGGAATGATCGTAGTCGAGTATCCTGTAGGGTATACTGTGAGCAGCTTTAGAATGGTTAAATCTTGAAAGTGGATTGAGTTTGGGATATCATCAAATGCCAGAGAGTTATTAGGAGCTGTTTGCGAACGTAGACTTCGGGGACGAAGTCTAATCCAAGTGGGGGAGAGTTGTAAAGCCCGTATCCCGGTAGGTAATTTCTTTTTATTAATTCTTTTTAAAAGTTTATTTAACGTGGTTTCCGTTATCGGGGTTAGACGATTTGGATCTAATAGTTAATATGTCGAAATTTTTGGTTAGTTACGAGAGGTTTGTAAGTTGAGGGGCTATATGTGTCAAAGGCCAAAACCCCCTCATGGGTTTCGGCCCATGCAGGAAAGAAAAAAAAAAGAGGACGGTCCATGTGGTTGTTTATTGTGTTGGTAGTGTGAAAGGAAAAGAAAAAAAAACAAAAACAAATTGAAACCTAGAACCCTACGGCACCCTTTGGTTCTATTGTGTTCGTCGGCCGGTTTTGGGAGGGAGGTCGAGAGAGTGTTATCGCGAGAAAGAGAGAGAGTCGAGAAGAAGGAATACAGCAGCAGCCTCGCCGCCGCTACTGCCGTCGCCGGAGACCGCCACCACCCGCTGTCGTCGGAGTGATCGAGAGGGAGCGGTTTGGTTGTGGTGGTGAGACGCCGTCGTGAGGTATGTGGTTCTCGTTAGTCTCGTTCTTTTCTTTTCCTTTTCGTTTTTCCGGCGAGACCACCACCGCCGCACGCCGCCGCTGCGGTGGCTGTGGGTGGAGGGCGGTGGCAGTGGGTCACACTCTTAGCGTAAACCCCGAATCGTTGGAGCCGCGAACCGTTTATAAAGTTATCTTTTTATGAAAATTTTAGTGTGCTGTCCAGTTTTCGCGCGACCATAACTGTTCCGTCGTAACTCCGTTTGAGCCGAAACTGGCGCCCACGGTTCAAGTTCAGGGTCGAGCAAGTTTTCCGTGTTTTAGCGAAAAACTGGTTCGGTCTCTAGCTGGGCGAAAAAGTGGTCTCAAGTTCGGAGTTTCGTCATTTCATGTGAAAATTTCTGGAGTCTGCCTTAATCTTGTGAAAACCATAACTTTCTCGTCGTAACTCGGTTTGAGGCGATTCCGGTGTCCACGGTTCACATTTTGTGTCGGGCACGTTTTTCGTGTTTTAGCGAAAGACTGGTTCGGTCCCTAGCTAGGCGGAAAACATCTGTTTTTACAGCAGGTCGGTAAACCGGCAGTGTTGTAATCTGCCACTGTTTTGTCATGGTCGTAACTTTCTGCTCCTAACTCGGTTTGGGGTGAAACCGGTGTCAAAAGTTCCCTTTTTGAGTCTAGAAACTTTTCTGTGTTTTGTGCAAAACCCAGTTCGGGACGTAGCATGGGTCGAATTGTCGTTTTATACTGAAAGGTGCTGAATTTTCGCTGTGCTGGAATCTGTTTTTGTAAAATCCGTAGTAAATTGTAGAAAAATCGTTAGGAGGCGTATAATATGTCCTTGGAACCCTAACTCAGAGGACTTTCTGGTCATGAAATAATATTGGGATTTTTATGGGTTTAAAGGGGTCGAAACGGGTCCCGAACAGACCTGTTTTGTGAGAACGGAAATTAGTTTTAGTGACGGTTTAAGCGTGTGTCGTGTCATAGGGTCCGGGTCTCGTATTGACACGTTTTAACATGCGTTTAGGTGCTGGAAAGTGACCGTAATTGTGAAGCTTGGATTGTGTTATTAAGCTGGGCGCGCATTCGAGGTGAGTTCTCTCACTGTGTAGTTAGGGGTTGTATGCATGTCATAATAGTTTGTATGTACTACTGTCTTTGTGGTGTGTATTATTTGATTGGTTTGAATGCTTAGTATAAATGTTTTACATTACAATTCGGTGGGACCGAGGCCTCGATGGTACTGAGGTGTTGGATACATTACAATTCGGTGGGACCGAGGCCTCGATGGTACTGAGGTGTTGGATACATTACAATTCGGTGGGACCGAGGCCTCGATGGTACTGAGGTGTTGGATACATTACAATTCGGTGGGACCGAGACCTCGATGGTACTGAGGTGTTGGATACATTACAATTCGGTGGGACCGAGGGTCCGATGGGACCGAGGTGTTGGATACATAATTACTTGTAGATGTTTACTCGTTTTATGTAACTGTGGTGTTGTTGCTTATGTGTGGATAGGGGTGATGTGTATATAATTCCTATCTGCGCATGTGTTGGGATTCACTAAGCTTCGTGCTTACCATTTCCCAATAAACTGTGGTTTCAGGTACGGGCGGCTCCAAGGCGTGACGAGTACACACTAGCGCGCGAGAAGAGCTGGTTGCTTATGATTTTAATAATTAAACGTTTATTCCGCTGGTTTTATTTTATAAAAATATTAATTATGTGTTTGCAAACGAAACGTTGGGATCATTTAATGAGTTGTTATCAATGAAATGTTTATTTTAAAATTTTAAATTTGCTTGTAATTTTTGGGATGTTACATCTAATCTCTGTTCTCAATCTTGTATAGACACTGTTAAAAGGTATAGAGATCACAATCAGGGAATGTGTGATGACCTTAAGAGATTAGAAAAGGACATAAGAGATTATGTATTGATTGTTGAAAGGTTTGAAGAACAAATTAAGGCTTTTCAAGCCAATGAACTTCAACACTCATATGATACAAACTACTGGAAGTGGGAAAAGGGTGGTCTGGAGTTCCAACTGAAAGAGTCTAGGGAAGAGTGTGAGAAACTAAAAGGAGAGCTTGAGAAAGTTAAACTTGATGTAGAAAAGTTTACTTGTGCCTCCAAAGTCATGGACAACATAATCAACTCTCAAATCCATAGTAAGTTGAAACCAGGAATAGGGTACAATGCCACACCCCCACCCTATAACAACAACTACATCCCTCCTAAGTCAGACCTATTAGAAACCAAGGATAGGAAGGACTTACCTAAAGGAGCCACTGAAGTAGATCCATTAGATAAAGTAGTTGTTGAGGATGAGACTGACAAAGTAGGATCTGATGAGGAATGTGAAAGTCCATGTGTTAAGAACAATGAGATGAAAAGGACTGAAAAGGGAAAGGGAGTTCATTATACACAGACCACTGTTGTGAACTCTAAAACTTGTGAACATTGTTCTTGCAAGAAATCTCAAGAGAATAAACCCCAAAGACATGATAAAAAGAGGGGAAATCAAAGAAATTGGAATAACCAGTGGGCACAAAAGCAAGGAGTTGATCTGCAAAGGATTAACAGACCAAAACCTTGTTTCATCTGTGGCAGATTGAATCATCTTGCCAAACACTGTTATTTCAATCCTATTAACCAAAGGATGAATTTTCAAAGACCTTTTTATAAATCCAATGGTTATAGGAAGCCTGCAAGGAACCATGTGGCTAAGAAACAAGCTAAATCCAAAAGCCACATGAGGAAAAAGACTGAAAAGGAATGTGTCAATATGCGGGTCTCCAAAAGCACTAATACCTCAGATAGTACTGCTGAAAAGGATAGTGCTGCTAGAAGCAATACTGCTAACAAGGTTAGTGCTGCTAACTCAGTTAATGCTGCTAACTTTGTTAGTGCTGCTAACTCTGTTAGTGCTGCTAACTCAGTTAATGCTGCTAACTTTGTTAGTGCTGCTAACTCTGTTAGTGCTGCTAACTCAGTTAATGCTGCTAACTCAGTTAGTGCTGCTAACTCTGTTAGTACTGCTAACTCTGTTAGTGCTGCTAACTCAGTTAGTGCTGCTAACTCTGTTAGTACTGCTAACTCTGTTAGTGCTGCTAACTCTGTTAGTACTGCTAACTTTGTTAGTACTGCTAGCACTGTTAGTACTTCTAAGGTTAATACTGCTTCTAGTGTTTATGCTGCTAAACCAATCATATTGACAAAGTACTCCAGTACTGCAGTACCTAAGGTTGAAAATCTCATCAAAACCAAGTGCAAGTACTTTGATGAGCAAGGGAGACCCAAGACCACTTCGGCTTGGGTTCCCAATAAAAACTAATTGATTTATCAGATGTGCAGTGCAACCAACAGCTCAAGGGAAAGAGCATCTGGCATGTTGATAGTGGTTGCTCCTGGCACATGACAGGTAACATGTCCTGCCTCAAGAATTTCAAAAGAATTGATGGAGGACATGTTGCTTTTGGGAATAATCTTGCAGGAGGTAAGATAAGTGGTAAAGGTGATGTGTCAGAAGGTAAGATGACATTTGAGGATTTGACAAATGCTGCAAAGTGCAAGTATAGTTACTACTGCCAGTGCAGAGTTACTACTGCTAGTGCAGAGTTACTACTGCTAGTGCAGAGTTACTACTGCCAGTGCAGAGTTACTACTGCCAGTGCAAAGTTACTACTGCTAGTGCAGAGTTACTACTGCCAGTGCGTAGTTAATACTGCTAGTGCACAGTTAATACTGCCAATGAGTAGTTAATACTGCTTAGCAGTTAATACTGCTCAGTCGTTAATACTGCTTATGTAGTTAATACTGCTCAGTCGTTAATACTGCTCAGTAGTTAATACTGCTTGTGTAGTTAATACTGCTCCGTTGTTAATACTGCTTAAGTAGTTAATACTGCTTTGTTGTTAATACTGCTTAAGTAATTAATACTGCTGGGTAGTTAATACTGCTCAGTCGTTAATACTGCATATGTCGTTAATACTGCTTTTGAAAATCTAGGGCAAATACTGCTATAAATACCCCTGTTTGCCCGCCAAGGTTCATAACGACTCTTCGCATTAACTTCTTCTCTCTCTCTCGTTCTAACCTCTTCTCCCTAGAATCTCTGTGTTTTCTTTACAAATCCTCAGGAAGCACAACGATTATGGAGTTTGTCGACGAGCATAATGAGATTGCAATGCTTCAGAAGCCGAAGCAGGCCGAAGGATTTCATGAAATTGTGGATTTTCTCAAGTCCACTCATATTTCGTATGCCCTAACGGTGAATCCGACAATATACATCGAGCATCAGACGCAATTCTGGGCCAATGCCACCGTAGAATCCGAAGATGGGCATAAAGTCATTCAAACAAGGGTATGTGACAAACCCTTGAAAGTTTCAGAAGAACTAATTCGCATCACTCTTCGACTAGATGATGCCTCAGGTATATCTTCTATTCCCAATGAAGAACTCTTCTCAACTTTACAAAGAATGGGGTATGAAGGTCCCATTGGAGTTTTTAAATTCTACAAGTCAAAGTTTTTTACTCAATGGAGATTCTTTGTTCATACCCTAATGCATTGTATTTCAAAGAAAACTACTGGATGGAGTGAGTTTAGCAGTACTATTGCTTATGCTCTAGTCTGCTTAGCCAATAACAGGAAGTTTAATTTTTCTCAAATGATTTTCAATGATCTTGTGGCAAACCTGGAATCCAAAAAGCGTTTCTATATGTATCCAAGGTTTGTTCAGGAAGTAATTACCAAGGAATTGACGGATATGCCTCAATTTGATGAGGTATATGTGCCAAAATCCCCTAAAGGGAAGGTTTTTTCAAATATGAAAAGACTTCCTAGGGACTCGGAAGGAGTTGACACACCATTGTTCTCTACAATGATGGTTGTGTCCCACACATTTGAAGGTATGGCATCAGGGTCAAGGCCCTCATTAGACACACCCGCTGATGACCAATCCCAACCTTCCATCACAAAAGAAATCCCTCAGTCCATTCTTGTACGACCCACTCCCATAATAACCAAAAAGTTTGAAAGAAGAAAGGTACACAAGGTTCCTTCCCTTGATGTATCTCCTAAGAGCCCGAAGCCTTTAAGCCCTCTGTTGGAGCATTCTCCAATGGAGAATATCGAAAGGGAAACCACAGGGGTGTCTCCCAACCCCAAGAAGGTTCTCACTAAGGATAAGGTTGAGCATGTGAGTCGCAAGGCTGCCACTACTTCTGCTAGCAAAGAGAAGGCCAGTGGTAAAATAACTAAGCCCTTCCTCACGGCAACTCAGGGTGAGAAATCATCCAGAGGTCCCAGGTACCAAGAAACCAAGGGGGTAGGTAGTGCTTTTGCTAGGCAAGAGACACCTGCTAAAACTTCCAATGATCCTTTAAGGGAGGTAAAAACTCCTAAACAGGGTGAGGATAGATATACGTACGAGGAATTGATGGAAACTATTGCAAATATCAACATTGAGGTCATGGATCAGAAAAGGGAAATTGATGAACTCAAGAAAGTGGTCCTCTATCAAAACTCACAGCTTGAGAAGCAAAGGAAGATGATCACTAAGTTGATGCACAGAAAGAAGAAAGCTCAGTTTGTCCTTAGGAGAAGAAACCCTACCAATGATGCTTCCAAAAAGGGGGAGTTAGACTCTGATCTAAACATGAAGGATGAAAAAATTGAGGGGGAGTATGAGTATAAGGTTGAGGGGGAGACTGAGGAGGCTGCAGATATTACAAAGGAAGCAGAAACAGAAACAGCAGCAGAAACCGTTACTGCTGCTGAGGTTGCAAAAGAAGTAGAAACAGAACCAGCAGTAGAAACAGATAATGCTGCAGTATCTAAGACTGAAGCAGCAGTATCTGAAAGTGAGAAGAAAGCAGAATCTGTTCCTACAGTAACTAAAGCAGAGATTGATGAAGAGATATATGGGATTGTGAAGGACAGTGTCGAAGCAGCAGTATTAAAGGTCATAAAAGAAGCAGTAACAACTATAGCAGTAGAAATGGTTACTGCTGCTGAAAAACAAAAGGCAGCAGAAACTGTTAGTGCTGCTAAGAGCCACAAAGAAGAAACAGCTGAAACCACTCGTGAAGTTGTTAAATCTTTCAAAAGAACAAAGAGGCCAAGAACAAAGTCAATAGCCTCAAAGAAGAAAGATATAAAGAAGCCAAGGGTGGATCCAACTGTAGAAGAAGCCCAGGAGGAAGCAGTGAAAGAGAAATCTGATCCAAAAGTTGCTGAAGAAGAAGTGGCAACTTCATCAGGCCAACCAAGCAATGTACAATCACTGCCAAATGCTCAAAGTGATTTGTATATTACTGTGGTTAATACTAATCCAATCCAAGCTGAACCAATATCTTCTATGGCTCCTGAAATCATCTTCTGGGACACATTGAAAGATGGAAGAAAGGAGTTCATCAGAATCAAAAGGGCAGATGGAAAGTTTGAAGTTTGTCCTACTTGGGGAAAACTTATCAGAACATGCTCTAGATCTGACTTGGAAGAGATGTTCAAGGTGGGAATGAGGCTATATGGAAACATGCTGACAGAGCAAGGTATGTCTATCACCAAGATGGTTCTTGAATACTTGTGCTTAATGTTCAAACCAGAAGCAGTTCAGTATTTGATGGCAAGGAATTTTCAAGTCATTACCAACTGGATGCTCATTGAGAATTGTGGAGTGTGTGTCATCTCTCTTGACAATATATTTCATGAATATTATTTGGTGGATGTTGTATACAAGCACAGCATGAAAAAGTTGAATGGAATGCTGCATGCTAAGTTGGTGAGTGACAAAGACTCTAAGATGGCAAGATACCTTGTAAAAAGGATTCTCAATCAAAGTCTGGGATTGGATCCAAATTTATGCGTTGATGATTAGGTTTTGGAAGCATCATCTGAAGAACTTAACTTCTCATCCTGAAAAGTCAAGTTAGGGGGAGATTGTTGGGAACTGAAGATATGCTAAGTATGGTTAGTACTGCCAGAACAACATTACTACTGCCAGATCAAGTTAGTACTGCTAGATCAATGTTAGTGCTGCCAGAACAAAGATACTACTGCTAGTTCAAGGTTAGTACTGCTGAGTCAATAATGCTGCAAGAACATGATTAGTACTGCTAGGCAAGTTACTACTGTTGGTACATGGTTAATATTGCTGAACAAAGTTAATACTGCTGGTATATTACTACTGCTGGAATATCATTAATGCTGCTGATCAAAAGTTAGTACTGCTGATGTCTTACAAAAACTGTTAGTACTGCTTAGGCATATCAAACATTACTACTGCTGAAAGATTATTAGTACTGCTTGAGAAGAATGAAGTTACTACTGCTTGTGATCAGAACATGGAATGCGAGATTGAAGGAGATAAAGATGGATTGATTGAAGATATACTTAAAAGAATATTCTGAAGATCAATCTTATCTTGATAGTTATCTTGTAATTATTTTTGTATAAATAGACTTCAATAGATAGCTATTAGAATATACATGAGATACAAGAGAAAATTCTAAATTCGATTGTGTTTTTAGAGAGAATTAACCTCAAGGTTTTAGAACCCTATTTCTAGAGAAGTAGAAGTCGTCTTGATTGAGCCTGTTCATCAAGATTGAGGTTTGGTTGTTAATCTTGTGAGTCGAAACAGTGAATACAAAAATTGTGTGTTTTCTGATATTCTGTTCATTGATTGTGAGAATTAAAGTTCTATTCCGCAGATTCTTTAATTCTGAATTCTAAGTATTAATTATCTTGTTAAGATTCGATCCTGACACTATTTCAATTGTACATGGGGACGTAGCACAACTTCCATCGGTCTCTCACTTGGAAAGTTTCGGTGTTGAAACAAGAGAACTCCTGCCCCAGTTCTCGACTTCTTTCGATGCACATTTGAGTTTAGAGACACTTGATACAATTTCTTCGGCTAGGACACTACCAATCAGTACGACTAACGTCGAGATTCTTTGTGACACGACCGGAACACGCAGAGTAAGTCTACCTCTTGGTGGATTACGAGGATAGGGTGGAAGTCCTGCAACGGCTATCATTAAGCCAACCGTGAGCGCAGGCGGTACAGCAGTGCACTCCACCACTGTTACTACAACTGGCATTCTAAGTGAGCCAGGCGTTAGTGTCCCGGAGTTCGTCTCCAAGGAAACCCTGGATGACGCCTTAAAGGCTGTCCAAACTGAGATCTTGAGGAAGTTGTCGGAGGAAATTCATCAAACGTTCCATCAAAGGGAAGGAAGTAATGACCGAGCCGCCTGTCCAAACGCCTGTTCCACCTCCCTAACCTAAATCAATCTCACAGGATATGAGCATAGATGACCTGAAAGCCGCTCGACTGGACAAGCTCATGTCCCAAGCCAACATCGATACATCCAAAGAAGCCGACCTTGTGAGCCTCCTCCGATCACAAGTCACACCCCCAAATACTCAATCGGATTCTCAAGCCCAACTACATACAAAACTTGACAACCTTACCACTACACTAATCGATGTTCACCGCACACTTTCTACTTTATCTGACAGGGTTGGCAGCCTTGAAACGACGTGTAAGGGTCAAGCTCAGGGTTTTTAACGAAAGCATGATGATCAGGATGATCCTGATCAGCATGAGGGGGAGAAGCACCTAAGATTGACCAAGCTGACAACCTCAACAACATCGCCAATCACCGAAACTCCAGCTGATACCGAGCCAATCAACCAAAGTGAAGATCAGGACATGGAGTTATCGTCACCGGTCAGAGAAGAACAAGTGCATGAGTCAGCAAACCCGACAGTTGAAAAGCCCGAGGGAGAAACATATGAGATTTTGATGCTGACAGTTCCTGAAAGAGCGGATATGGAGTTCATAGATGAAGAATCGGAAATTGATCTAGAAACGGAACGAATATGGAGTGAAAAAGCCTTAGTAGCCATTCGTTCAGAGACAGAGTTATTGTGGCACTACTCAGATGACGAAGGAATGGGTGATGATGATTATGAACAATTCCTTCTTCAAAGCGAACAGGTAACCGAAACTCAGCATACAGAACATGATACTGCATGAACATCCCTTGAGATACCGATTCCAGAACCAGAAATGACTCAACCTCAACCTAACCAACCAGTTCGTTGGGAGAGAGTTCGGATCTTGGTACCCTACCTTGAGGAGTCTCAGAAGAAAAATCTTTGTTCACAGGATCAGGTTGCTCGACCCAATCATGTGTTATGGGGTGTCAGACTTGGATGAACCGATTCGAACTCAGTATCTGGAAGTAATGAAGAGAAGTCGAATGGTGAGCGAAGTCAGACTCATCAACGGATCACTGAGATTGTTGAAATTGTGTCTGACAAGGTTTTGAAGGTTTGGTTCCTTGTATTCATTGTAGGAAGTGAAGATGGAAAAAAATGGGTCTTCTCAGAGGCTGATTTCAGAAACATGAACCTGAAAGATTTCCCAGTTATCCTGTGTGAATTAAAAACTCAGACCATCAGACCATTTCCGTACACCAAAGCTCTCGAAACGATCAAACGCTTCATGAAGTGCACCATCACTCTCTCGTATATAAATGACTTTCAGATGGGGATTGAAAGCAACCAAAGAAAAGTCAACGTGCTCAAGCCCAATCTGACTCTTCTCGATCTTGAAGACTTGCAAGTACACACTCTATTGTCAAAACCCGAAACTGGAATAGTGTATCTGAATGAAAAAGAAGAGAAGCGCTTCATGAGAGCCAGCGAGCTTCACAAGTTTAGCGAAGGAACGTTGATAGAAATCCGTACAGTGCTGAGAAGTATAACTGCTGAAGAAGAGATGGACTCAACAGAAAAGATCGTCAATATGAGGAAGTACCTTGTAAAAGAGATGCTGAAAGAGATCGGAGAAAGGCCCGAGTTCAGAAACTCCATTCGGTACTTTGAGATACTATTTTCCATCCGCAAGAGATTCGTCCCAAACTGGTGCGAGATTGAACTTCAATTCAAAGGGGGAGATTGTTAGGTCTCAATATTGTGTTGAATAGAAGTTCAGGGACCAAAAGTGTCAACTCTTGTAAATATCCCTTAGGGGGTATAAATATGGATGATGTTTTATAATTAGGGTTTAATGACCTAATTGCTTTTGCTAACTACCTTGTACGGCTAAAATTGTATTCTACGATTTCTGCTATTCAATCATTGAATCTATTGGTTGTGTTGATTCTATTGTGTTAATTTAATTGATTGCACTTAATATTGGGATCCACATAGAGGCACACCACAATCATCATACTCTTGGAACAAATCATCATAAAATATGGAATCAAACCAAAAATAAAAGAGGAAGAAATATCACCCAGAAAAACTGCTACCTGTCGAACAACAAAAGGGCGACTTCCGGACCTCGTCATTAAAGTGGATAAGCACTTTTACAAAAAAAAACATAAGTTATTTTAAATAAGCAATCCCAAACACCCCCTAAAACAATAAAATGAAATTTTCAGACATTGTTCATTGAAGTGGAACTCGTTGATCTTTTGCAGCTTTGTTTCAATATTATGAATATTTATTTTAAAAAGCATAAAATATACACTATCCTAAGTATAACAAACTTTAACTCTAAAACAAAACAAAAAAATAGGCATCCAGTTATTAAATCGATTGTTGGTAAACATCTTTTATCCAATACGCACCGGTTGGGTAAGTATTTTTCCCCTTACCTACCGGATAAGATTCTCGGTTCTTGTTATTTATTTTATTGGGTAAGATTCTCTGTCCTTACTATTCTCACCAATAAAATAAATGACACCCAATAAATACTTGCTTGGTAAACGTTTGATAAACCATCCTAAATTTGCATATCCGACAATTATTATTCAAGTAATCATAGTTATAAAAGTTTGATTTGGGAAACAGGTTAGTCGTTTTAATTGCCATTAAGTTAGTCAAACTTGAACTATTAAAAAATGGTAATTAAAAAAAAGTTTTGGTGGTGACGGGTGAGTGTGAGTTGCATGGCTATCAAAAGCCTTTGCTTCATGGAGTTAGGCGTGTATGTCTGGGGGACAGTGAAGGGACCCAAGTAAAAGAACTAATAAAATTACACTATTCTATAACCTAACCCTATTAAGCAGAGAGAAAATCACAGGGGCATGGCCCCTTGTAGCCTCTTAAGCTATCCGCCATTGTTAACTGCTATCATCATTACCTTGATAAAGGAATAAAGGAACAATTATTAACCAATCAATTTTTAAAATAATTCCGAAAATATTAATTTCCAAAAATGAAATTAAAAGGGTATTAAGGTCATATAGTTCCATGGATTAATTTAGGATAGATTTGACTTTCTAAAATTATGGGATCACAATATTGCATTCCTATCAAAATCCTCAATTCATACGTTTTCATTTTCTTCGTTCATCTCCTTCATTCTTTTGTGCGTGTGACAATGGATATTTTATGACGCTAGTTTCGTCCTCCATTGGTAACTAATTTGTCTTCGTGTTTGTAGGTTTGTTGAACGTAATTGTTATAGGGTTTTGTTTGGTGTGTGTCGCCGTTGAACTTTTGTGTTTGATCTTATTGGAATCAAGGCGACGCCTCAAAGATTTCTCTCCAATCAAAAGTTCATGGATGAAAGGAAGAAAAAAACGCCCACGGCCTATCCACGCTGCATTGTTTCCATCATCCTCGGTTTCCACCATTATTTTGATAGAAAAAACCACCGTTGACTCTCGTACCAACCTTGGCGACAACACATATCTGAAGCAACGCAAAGCACAAATCCACAGCTGATCAACGCCACTACAAATCGATATTGCCTTTATTTTTTGATTAGTTAGGTTTCTATCCATATGTTTTCAGTGAATAAAATCATATGTGATATTTTTATTAGATTCACTCTTTATGTTTAATAATGTTGATAATCACGTGTGATATTCAAGTATAATACATGTGATTGTTATTTTTCTGTTAATCACAAGTGATATAATTATGAGATTGTTGTTTTTTTGTTAATCACTAGTGATATTATGTGATTGTTGTCTCTTTTATTGACAATCACAAGTGATAATTTATAGCAGATTTGGTTTTTTATATTGTGAATCATATGTGATACCAATAATTTATTTTTGTGTTTCACCCCATAGCATATCACATGTGATACTAATAACTTATTCTTGTGTTTTACCCTATAACATATCATATGTGATTCAAGTATGAAAATGAACAGTGATTTAAAATCGTTCAAAAGAAAGCAATAAAAAAGGAATAACATGTGATATGTATAAGATCACATATGATTCAAAGCGTGACATCAGAAAATTGTGATAAAAATCAGTAAAAAAAGTGAAAGAATGAGGTAATGATGAAACTTTGAGATGAAAAAGTTTCAAATTATAAAACTAGCTAGATTGTAGGAGTTCAACGAAATTATAGAAGTTCATACCAAATTATAAGATAAAAAATCATGATTACCTTGATTTTAGGAATTGAGTAATCTTATCAATATAAATCCCGTGTCTTTTGCCCAATATATTAGTTATAGTAAAAAAAAATCCAAATTTACCCCTATGATATATTGCCCACATATGGAATGGGTTTATTGTTTTAATTAATTACATAAAATGCCATTACCTTTTTCAACCATTGATTTTTTCTAATTATGTGCTAAGATTTGTCCCTTTTGAACTTACCTCTCTCTCTCTCTCTCTCTCTCTCTCTCTCTCTCTCTCTCTATATATATATATATGGGAGAGATATTATGAAAACCACCCTAAGTTTGAAAACTTTGAAAACCTCCTTCAACTAATCAGATTTTTTCTTAAACATTATTTGATAATTTTAATTCAGAGGGCAATTTCATCATTTGTGTAATCCGGTTCTTAATTATCCTATTTTTGATAATTTCCATTTCCTTAATAAAATAGATATTATACCGATTAATTAGGGAAACTGAATTTTTTCATTTTGAATAGATGAAATCAACAACCGTTTTCATTAAGATCATGGTTATCTCTAGTTAATTTGGACCGGTTCACATTGCATATTCTCTGTAAACAATTTCTGAATCCAAAAAAAATCAAGAATTCATAATTCCCAGTTAGCGATCGATGGCGAACTCAGACGATGAACTATTGTCTCTCAATGAAATTAATGTTCAAGATGTTGTTCATAACGATGATATGTTTCTTTCATCATATGTTACACCGCACGTTGCTATTTTGATAATGTTATAAATATTTGTTTGCTGAATGTTGCGACTGATCAATTTAAAGAAATGGTGCAATTCATCGTTATTTAAGATGTTTTCGTTTTTTTTCAATCGAAATTAATTTACCGTCATTATGTTGTTACTGGTATTCACAGTAAATCAACACATGGATGAGTCTACTGGTGGGTCGAAGTTCTGGTATCCCATTGTAGGTGAAGATGTTTCAATAAGGGTTGGTGACAGATTTCCTTACGTTCAAAGTGTCGAATTAAGTTATAGGAAATACGCGGAGGTTGCTGGGTTTGATGTACGTTTAGCAAATAAAAAAAGTAACAAAGCAGGTAGGATATCTACCCGTTATTTTTTTGTAGTAAACAAGGGATACCAACTAAGAGGGATTTTGATTCATTTGAGGTAGCCCTGGGTGAAAAAAAGAAGCGGGGATCTAGTTATAAGAGGACTGGGTGTTTAGCTAGTTTAAAGGTTCGTTATGTTCATGAGACTAGAGAGTATGAGTTGTATAAGTTTGTTGAAAGGCACAACCATATGTTGTACCTTCCCGAAGATAGGATGTTTTCGCGATCTAAGAGGAAACTTGGGTTCATAGAATGTAGGAATGTGTTACATGCATATGCGTCAAAAGTCGGCATCACCCAAAATCATAGAATGAATGAGTCAATTAGGGGTGGTATAGAGACATCGGGTGGTACTACAAGGGACCACATAAACTTTAAAAAGGATGTGGTTCATTTTGTCGGAAACAAAGACGCTCAAATGTTGATCAACAGGTTGAATCATAGGCATGCGTATTGTCCGGAGTACTTTTTTGAGTACAAGGTTGAAGGGAAGGAGTTGATTGCACTTTTTTGGGCTGATGAAACTACCAGACGGAATTATAGAGAATTTGGTGATACAATTTCATTTGATGCTACATATCGAACAAACAAGTAATGTATCTTCTTACCTTTTAAGTTGCTGTTGTGTCATACTTTAGTTGTCACATTGTTTCATTAACTTATATGTTGTTTTCCAGACACGCGATGATATTCGTACCGTTTGTAGCTGTTGACAACCACAAGAAATCGGTTGTGTTGGTGCTTCCTTAATTGCATCCGAGATTGTGCCTAACTTTACGTGGGTATTGATGTCATTCGTGAAATGCCATAGAAGGCAACCGAAGTTTGTTATTACTGACCAATGTGCGTCAATGAAGCAAGCTCTACCGATTGCTTTTCTAGACGCAAAACACCGTCTTTGTATGTGGCATATTACGAAAAAGTTTAATGATAAGGTAACTGCTATAAATTTTGTACTAAATTTATTGATAAGTAATGTTTTTGAATATTCGTTAAAATTTACTTTTCAGGTGAGCTCACATATTGCGAATACTACACCGTTCAAGAGCTAGATAAACAAACTTGTTTGGAATGTGCATATCGAACTAGAAGAGTTTGAGGTGAAGTGGAATGAGTTGATAGATTCATATGGACTTCGTGGTGATGCATGGTGGGAAGAGATGTACAAAATAAGAGAATCTTGGATTCTGGCATACTACAAGAACTCATCTATGTCCGGATTATGAAAACTACTTCTAGGTCTGAGAGTGTAAATGCGTTTTTCAGGGTCTATGCAAAGTTTTGGGAAGACTTGCTTTTTTTTTCTTGGCATGTTTGATCTAGCTATCGATAAGAAACAGCGAGCTCATTGTGAGTTAGAGGTTGAAACTCGAACAACAATTCCTCGTATGCTATCTCCTTCGAAACTCGAGGCTCAGGTGCGTGATTCATATACCCGTACTATATTTTTAGATATTCAGAAGGAGATGAACAAAGCAGTTTGGTATTGTACACTTAAATGTGTCGAGGATGGAGATGAAAAGAAGGTTTACCATATTAAGCACTATAGCAAGCAATCTGAATTCAAGACTATGTACACGGTATGTTAATGAATTTATTGCTATATATCATTTTTCACTGTTTGTTTAATTGTTAATATAGCTGGATTAATTTATACATTTGTTTTGTAAGGTGGTGCGTATTCCAGCTGATGAAACATTTGATTGCAATTGCAATAACTTTGTAAGGAACGGCATCCTTTGCCGGTATGTTTTATGATTCATGAGCAAGTGACGGTGATCCCACAAAAGTATATCCTTCAACGTTGGAGTCGTGGTTTAGTTCCGGTTGAGATTATGCCGGCCCGTGCTCGTTATGGTGAAATGGATGTGGAGAAACAAGGGTTGATCAACAAGGCTTTGTCATTGTTTGACCGTATTATTGGTATCGCTAGGAATGACAAGGATTCGTTGGCAACTTTTGTTGAACAACTAGAAGATTGGAGTGAACAACTGTCGATGAACACCCCTCTCGTATCAAGCTACCAAACAGAATGATGTCGAAGAGTTAGTTGGTGCTTCTCATAACTCATTCCTTTCTATGAAACCGGATAATCTAATGTATCCTACAATGTTATTTTTCTAAAATTCTTATTTAGAAAAATTCCGAAACTTCGATTCCGAAATTATATAATAATTTCAATCAAACTCATATCCTAAAATATTGGGTCCTAAAACAAATTTCCAAATTAAATTCTGAATCAATCTCCAAAATTATTTCTAAATTAATTTCCAAAATTAAGTTCTAAAACTAATTTCCAAATTAATTAAAACTAACTCCCAACAATAACATCCACTGGGCCGAGCCCAACTTTAATATGAAACTTGTACTGGCCCAAGCCCAGTTCCGATTTTAATTGAGTTTACCGGAACTCACAAATTTTAGTCCACTCCGGTTTAATGATGTATACCGGATCCCACAATGAAAGCCCAAATCTTCCGGTAATTAAAGTGTTCCGGGCTTGGCCCAACTCCCGGAATTAAATGTGTTCCGGATCCCTTTTTTTTCCAAAAACCAATTCCGGTACCCTCTTTATTAAGTTCGGATATTGCTAATTCCGGAACAACTTCCGGTATTGAATTTAGATAATTCCGGAACCCCATATTGTCGACCCACCTTCCGGTATTTTATTTAATTCCGGAACCACCCCTACTTCCGGTATTAATTCGATTCCGGATCCCATCTAAAATACTGGAATCCATAACCAGTTCCGGAACCAACCAGTTCTGGACTCCAATACTGGTTTCGGAATTTCTTTAAATATCGGGACCTCGATACTGGTCTTCTTATTTCGTCAGATTTGTCTAAAAACACATTTAAACACAACTCATAAATCGAATTCATTTCAAATCCATAAATACCAAATCATTCAGTCCGTTTATACACCACATCAAATTCCAATTTCAATTGTAAAGCTTTAAGATGAAAAAGGATGAACTCACCTTAATAGCAATTTCTGACCTAAACTGCTTCCAACCTTCTTCAATCAATTAGTAGCCTACTAAAAGGTAATAGAAGTTATAAAACTAAACTGATCAAAAGATTCAAGAAGAGGAATGCTTAACCCTTACCAAAAAGAACCACAAAATCCATTATTTCTTCTTCTTTTCTCTTTTCTTTCTCTGCTCTCTAATGACCGATTATCCTCTCAAGGATAATGAGATAATATCTCATTTCCCAAACCCATCACTGAAGTAATCCCAACTATGGAAAAGTGACCAATTAAACCCTTAAGTTCTAATTTCATCAATAACATATAAACTTTGGTCAAACTTACAAATCCAACCGTGGAGTTTATATTTACAATTTAGCCCACAACTTAGACCAAATTACAGCTCGACCCCATTAGTATTAAAATACTATACTAAAAATTCGAGGTGTTACATATATCATCCTGTTTCATTCAAAACATTAATGTAATTACATAAATTTATTACTTACAAATAAAGATAATGAAACAAGTATAACACGATTTCATTTATTACCTCCCTTTCCTTAACAGTATCTCGCATTGAAATTGTGGCACTACCCAGTCCTCCACCTTCTATTTCAGTGACTTCCCTTCTTTTCAGTAGCTCGCATGTCCAAGTTAGAATCGTCGGTCTTTTTTGTTGAACCTTTACTTGCGGCCAGTCCGTAGATTCAACATACAACAACTTTCAAAATGAAGAATAATTAGTTGCCATTGTAATAACGAAAAGATTGAATCGTAATGTAACATTTTAGTAATCATCAACCAGTGAAACAAAAAATATTGTTTAATAAGTACATACCGTCAAGTATGTCAATGGCCCACCGTAGAAGCAAATGGTACTGTTTCTATCCCAGTTGTCTTTGCTCCTCCGCAACATATCGAAAACGTACTTGCACCAATTGATTAGAGGTATCATTTCATCATTTCTTATGCTCGTTAAAATTTGGAGATTACAACACCCCGCACGGTTGCATTCGGCCAATATGTTAACGGTCAACACCAAAATGTTGATTTTGAAGCTTAAACCACAGTCCCCTGAGTTTTCAATCAGATCCTTTATATCCATGGGACTCGTTTTCTTTTTGTCAAACTGCGCTCTAAAGTTATCTAATATATCTAGTGATTCGGGTGAAGGATCCTCTTCCAACAAATCGATACCACCTAATGGAAACCCTAACATTTGATGAATCGATTCTAGCGTTATAGGGATTGATCCATTCCTAACTCCCAATGTCATCATGGTAGTATCTAGGTTGTCAACAACATAAGAACCAAACCTAGATGGAATACCTTCTGGCTTTAATTCTAGTAGATGTCCAAATCCCATGCTACGCACTGCGTCACGTTGAGCGTTCGAAAGTTTTTGTATTGTTTCATGCAGCGCCCTCGGGGATGTCCTTGTTCTTAACACACCATCTCTTAACGGTTGTCTGCACACTCTTTCCGTTCTAACCTGTGCTCGTATGCCCCCCGGCCAACTTTAGGTACAAATGGTTCACGTTTGCGGTCTTGACCGTTAACATTATTCATTGTTTCATCCTTTCGCGATCCATTTTTTCGCAACTTTTCAGCTCGATCTACATCCGCAACAGTTGAATTGAAGTTAATATGACATTTCATTATTTAGTTGATTGCAAATAAATAATACATAAGGTGTGATACCTTCCTCTAAAGTTAATGCCTCCATATCTTCTATAACTTCATCTCCCTTAACCTTAACAGTTACTGCATGGCGGCTACTGCTTCTCAGTGAACTTCGACGTCCATTTAGTTCTAGGTCCAACTCTGTAAACATTAGAGAATCATTAGTTCACTTGTAACGTAAGTAAATGAAATTAGATAATATGTGTTAGGACACAAAATGTCCAATTATAAGATAGTTTTGTAAAGGGGTATTAATTGTAATATGGGCTTGGATATAGTGTTATGGGCTTGGGCTTAATAGTGTAACAAGGGGGTATATAATGTTTAGTGTGTGTAATTAGGGTTGAGTGTGTGTCTATTGCAATGTAGCCTCCAAGGTGTTTGTGTGTGTTCTAGAGAGAGATCCATTCTCTCTCTAGGTGTTCTTCCATTTCAATAATACACCACTTTGATTATCTATCTTCTTGTTACTATCTACATCAATATATGAATCGTTGTCTTGTTTAAAATGGGACTAACAAGTGGTATCAGAGCCAAAATCGAAGAAATCAATCATCGATACGATCATTCTGCAACGATTCATCATCAACAGCCCAATCTTGGTATGAAACAGTCATTTTTTCGGATTTTTTGTTGCTCACACTGTTTTGGGATTGAAAAACACATTTCTGGTTGTTTTTGGACAAAACTCGAAGTATTAAAGTTGTCCAGAATCCCAGTGCGCATCTACGTACCAATTTTCAGCCCAAACAGATCATTTTTGAGGATTAGACTTAAGATTATTTGAATCTTCATCCATGTCGCAACCTTAAGTGTTCTTCATGTTCATCCGAGTCGCAATGGTCATATATTCATGCATATCGCAATCCACATCACGATGAACAGTACCAAATCGCAATGGTCTATTGCGACTTGGCCTCCAATTCGCAATGGTCTATTGCGACTTGGCCTCCAAATCGCAATTGCCTATTGCGACTTCGGTCCCGAATCGCAATCCATTACACTATGAACAGTACCAAATCGCAACCTTCAGTTGCGAGTTGGGTGAACCTTTATCTATTGCGACTTCATCTGTTGCGACTTCAGCTATTGCGATTTCAGTGCATTGCGACTTCATTGCATTGCGACTTGTGTGTGTTTGTGACATGGTTTGTGTTGCAACAAAGGGTTAAAAATGTGTAATCGTGACTGTTTCTAGAGATCCAGATGGTATCCTCGCCTAAGTAATCACCCTTTCAATCACCCTTTAAAGGAGCTCAAGTTTGCCAAGATTTTCAGAAGATGAGTGTTGGAATTCAGTCTTTAGTTGAATTGAATTAGACGTTTGAGCATTTGCAATCATTATTCTGGAGTTTTTGTTGACGATGCTAGACCGTTGAGTGCTCTTCTGACCTGATCAATCAGAATTGTGAGTGCTTGCAATCGTTGTTCTGGTGCTTTGGTTGTGATTCAGACTCTTGAGTGCTTATAATCATTCAGCTATTTCTTGAAGATTGAAGTTCCGGATTTTCATCATTCAATATTCTAATATTTTGGGGATGAACATTAATCTACAGTTGATGAACAATGTTACTTGTGGAGTTCTTCTAAACCCTACCTTATAGTGTATGCTTGATTATGTTTCCTCTTCGAGCAAATCCGAATCACGCTCTTAAGTTGAATTCCTATTCAACTCGCGGCTTATCGACGGGTTTGGTGTTATAGACTGAGATTGCATTTGGTTTATCACGCAACAACTCGCTCGTTATCTTTCTTGTGAGCTTATCGGCACGAGCTTGAGTTTCCACATTTATGAAGATGCTTTTCGTGCACTCGGTCGAGGCATTGAATCCGATTTGTCAAGGTTGAAATATAAAGAGTAAGAGCATATTTCAAGGGGGAGCCTAGATTACATTTGAAGAATTGCATCACTACGGTTTTCTAAAGAAATCAAGGGGGAGAAGAACTGAAGATCTTTCGAGATGGGTGATTTCTTTACAAAACTATAGGGGGGATTGTTAGGACACAAAATGTCCTATTTATAAGATAGTTTTGTAAAGGGGTATTAATTGTAATATGGGCTTGGGTTATGTTATATGGGCTTGGGCTTAATAGTGTAACAAGGGGGTATATAATGTTTAGTGTGTGTAATTAAGGTTTAGAGTTTGTCATTGCAATGTAGCCTCCTTGGTGTAGTGTGTGTTCTAGAGAGAGATCCATTCTCTCTCTAGGTTGCTTTCATCTTGAATAATACACCACTTTGATTATCTATCTTCTTGTTACTATCTACATCAATATATGAATCGTTGCCTTGTTTAAATGGGACCAACAATATGTATTACCTTCATCCATACTAACAACATGTATTTCTTTAATAACTTTCATTGTGATACGGGTTGGTGATAATTGTTCTTCTTTTGATTCTTTTCCTTTAAAATAAAGTTGTACTCGTTAGATACAAATTTATTCACATTAATGAAATTATTTCCTTTTCTATACCGTAAACGAATGTAATGCTACTTTTCCTACCACAACGCGATGTTGAAGACCCAACATCGATTACTTCTTGCTCAGAACCTTTTCTGTTGTCACTACCATGATGTGAAGCATCAAGCATAACAATATCCTTTGTACTTGAATCTGCTATTACTAATCAGTTGTGGGAATGCCATTAATTAATGGAAAGTAGTTGTAAACAACACATCAATGAGATAATGAAACAACGAAACATAACACGATGAAACAATGAAATATTGATTCAATGACCCAATGAAACATAGATACAATGAAACAATGAAATATTGATTCAATGAGCCAATGAAACAATGAAACAATGAAACACCCAATGAAACAATGAAACAAGTCCCCGTTTTGAATGAATCGTTGAGCCCCTGAACAACATTATGAAAACATATAAACTCACAAGTATTGATTAAGTAACGAAAATATGAAATATTACATTCCGTGTTAACCAATGAAACATAGAGGGTTTACATCTTAAATTTTTATACTATGAAATAATGAAACTTAATCATGTGTGACAATGAACCCCTGAAATCCCAAATTTATTATGAACCAATGTAGAATTCTCAGTTTGATGGAATGAAATAATGAGTGTTTTTTTAATATAGAACGATACATAGATTTATCAATAAACTAACACGAATAATGACAAAAAGAACATCAATTCGATGAAAACCCCCTTCTTTTAAAGAAACCCAAACCCTATTATTTCGAGAGTTGTGAAATGCAGTAGAACACGTAATAAATATTGTATACTAAAAAGGATAAACTTTATTAAATGAGATTCATTACCAACATCTGGGTCAGGCTTTGGTATTCTATCAGTTCGATTGAGTATTCTGCGTTTCGGTTTAGGGGTTTCTCTGACTGAATCCTCGACTTCGTTCCCGTATTCGTCTAGAGGATTTTGGGGAGTATTTGTGAAATTACAGAATGTTGTGTTCTTCATGATCCTCTCACTTCGCTTTCTCCCTGTTTGAGTAAAGATGAATCGATCAATCTAGGACTTGTTGGTGAAAATAATGAACCAATAATAAATAAAAGATACCTCATGGAAGACTAATCATATTGATGAAATCGCATTGATGATTCTCTGAATTAGTTTTCTCCGATTTTCAAGTGATCAAGCCGAAGATCATGCGCCTGATTCAGTTTCCTTATTCAAAATTTTTGATGAAATTACCCAGATACCCTCAGAACCATTTTTTGATGTATTAAAAATAATAAAAATAATAATTATTACCATAAATAGACTAATTTCATAATGATCGTAGATCATCTTGATCTATGGTGGTAAGGTGGGTATCACAGTTTTCAAAATAGCATAGGTTTTCACATGAAACGACCTCTCTCTCTCTCTATATATATATTCTAAATTTTTGATACCTAAACTTTAGACAATCTATTGGGTTAACTAATTTTATCTTATTTAAAACTCGTTACACAACATTTAAAATAATTATGAAAATTTATTAACAACTCATAACTTGAAACTTATTGTGTTCATCAACTAAAATGTTACAAACACCCCCCTTTAGGAACTCATTCACCAGTCTCCGGTGATACAAGATTAATGGACTCTCATGCCATTTGTAAATTGTAACAATTGAGCCCAAAATAACAAATTAACCCAATAAATCTGAATCAACTTAAACTATAGTATATTATTTTGTACATTGGTGCATTGTTGTATTTATATGCCATTTGATAAGTATTAGATAAGTATAATATGTAATGTTTAGGGGAAGAAATGATTGCAAAGGGGTAATAATGTCAAATGTTACAATTTCTAGTTTGGGGGAAACAAAAAGTTGGGAGGACATTGGTACTATCGTCACTTTCATTTTTTCTTCAAATTTGATCCCTTCCACAACAAAAATTTGAATTGCAAAAATTATCCTCAAAACTCTAGCTAGTAAGCAACAACCAAGTATTCAAGTTTCATTGTCATTGATCTTCTTCATATAATATATTTTGTATAAACTAAAGTTCTTACTAAAAGTTATATTAGTGTATAGATATGATCGTAAGACCAATTGGTTTCTGGCTCATTTTTTCTTTTTTTGATGAAAATCGTAACCGGTTAAGAACCGATAGGCCAAACCGGTCCCAAACGGTCCCAGACGGGCCTGTCCCAAGTCGGTCTCGATCCCAATCCTAGGTCGGAAACATTTGACCAATCATGGGTAAGGATATTGCTTCTGATGGGTTGATAAATGTCATCAAGACCCATCAGAAATTGCATTAGTTTAATAAGCTGACTATGTTCATGAAAGTCATGAGAGGCATTGCAAGTACATGACGACATTTTAACAAGAGCATCAAATTGTTTTCATAAGGAGTTAAGTTTTGTGGTAATATTCGGAGCCGGATGTGCCATTTTGAGTTAAAGAGTTTATTTGTTGGTGAAGGTTAAAGATGACAGATCCATCCATCTTATCATATGCTTCTTTTAATTATCCCTAGACTTTGGAAGACTCTTTCGAGAACACTTGTCCTAAAAACATATCCTCAGTCATGGACCCCAATATCCAAGAGAGAACAATGGGGTTACATCTGTCCCATTGTTTTTCAAGCATAAAATCATCTTTTGGACGAGGACAAGATCCATCAATAAAACCCAACTTATTTTTTGTTTCCAATGCTAACGTCATAGCACAGCCCAACCTTTATAGTTGTCAATGCCACTAAACTTGAAATTTAATAAAAGGGTTCCACTAGTGTCACTAGGGTGAAGGTACAAGGGATCTCCAAAGTCAAGTTTAGCAACTTTTGATTCCTTTGTACCCGAATCCTCAGGGTCATTGGTGGAACCAACCATGAATACAAGAAGAGGCAAGAACACACATGGTAAAATCTAAATAGTGAAAGTGTAGGATTCCTAAAAGACTCGATGGGTGCTAGGTCAAGCACACTATTCAGATACCAAAAACAAGGGCACATACAGAAACAGAGTGAACTTACACACAAAGAAGGATAAGGAAACTTACAGAGAGCTCCTTGCAGAATACAACAGGTGTAAAAGAAAACAAGGGTAATGAAAACTTACAGAGATCCTTTTAAGATACGCAGTGAAAATAGAGGAGCGAAGGAGCTTCAACACCTTTACATGGGTTAGAATGAACACACAAAAGAAAAACAAACAGTCCCTTACGATTTAACCTTGGTTAAATCACAAGAAATAGTAAATGAGAACACAAATGAAATAACAAACAAACCAGGACCAAATACTGAACAGACAAGAAAGTAACAATAGAACCTGAAATGGAGACAGATAGAGATCTGCTTCCCTCACAGGTGTATCAGACAGATTTGAAACAATAAAGGTGCAAAACAACAAATTAGAGATTTTAACGAATTCGAATAGACTAGCTTTAAGGTTTTCAACAGAAACCTTAAGGTTTCATCAGACCTTCCTTGTGAAGCATCATCGAATCTTAAATGAACAAAGGATATACGAGCAAAAACCAGATCTTAATGGCCAAAGCACCAGATCTGAAACATATCTTAATGAATCTTAACAGCAATGAACAAACCAGATCTTAATGGATCTTAACCAAACAGACCAGATCTTAAAAGATCTTAAACGAGAAAAGCATACAATAGATGTCGTGATCACAGACCTTAGCAGATCTCAAACGGAAAACCTTGATAGGATGCGGCTGTAGTCACAAATCTGAATAGATCTCAAATGGAACCTTCGATCAACAAGTGATAAACGAATAGCACTAGATCTTTAACAAATGATAAACGATCAAAACCAGATCTGAATAGATGATCAAAGAAAAATCACACCCGATTATTAACCATTATATGAACATATCGTGTTTATAAGGGATCTGAAGCCGTAATCACAGATCTTAACAGATCTCAAACGAATACCTTCGATCGTGAACACTGTTTGCTAGTACAGATCGTAAACACAAGTTACCATATATTGTAAAACAAATCGTAAACCAAGTTCGTTAAGGCAGATCGAACTACAGATCTTGAACTCAGATCGTAACCACAACTCGTAACATAGGTGATAAAAGAAAAACAAACTCGATTATTAGCCACTATACGAACAAATCATGTTAATAAGGGGTTTGAAGCCGGAATCATAGACCATAACAGATCTCAAATTGAGACCTTCGATCGTGAACGCCGTTTGTTAGTACAGATCGTAAACACAAGTCGTACCGTAGATTGTAAAGCAAAGCTTAAACCAAGTTCGTTAAGACAGATCGAACTACAGATCTTGAACTCAGATCGTAACCACAACTCGTAACATAGATCATAAAGCCAAACAAGAACAATATCATGGAAAAGGAGACTCGTTTCAAGGGTTTTCAACAGAAACATAAAAGTTCGATCAGATTCATTGTTAGAACGTCATCGTACTCCTTATGCTACGAAAAGAAACAAAACAACTCGATAAGGAGGCTAGCTTCAAGGTCGTCATCAGACCTTCCTTTTAAGCATCATCGACCAAGATAGCTCCGATACGATCTTCAAAAGTATAACTCTTCTCTTATTATTAGAATAACAAAACAAAATTGCAATACTAACTAGTTACAATTATTATCAAGCTAGAAAATGTTATAAACCCTAACGTTGTGTTCTCGAGTTTTTTTTACGAAGGAAAGTAAGGGAAAGGGGAGGAAAGTAGGAGGAAAATAAAAAATGTTGTGTTCTCGAGTTTTTTTAAAGAGGGAAAGGAAAGGAAAGGGAAGGAAAATAGTGCTGATTTTCCTCCCAAAACTTTCCGTCCAAATGTGGGAGGAAACGGAAGGAAAGGAAAGAAATGAAATAAAAAGAATTAAAAATATTCATAAAATTACACATATACCCATTAATTACATTTCATCATGAAATAAATGAGGGTATATTAGTAAAAGTAACATCTTTCCTTTCCTTTCTCTCCTACTCAAGAACATGAAAATTTATTTTCTTTCCCTCTCCTTCCTTTCTTTCCTTCAATCTCAAGAACACAAATACAGATATTTATTTCCTCCCCTTTCATTTCCTTTCTTTTCTTTCTCTTACCTTTCTCTTCTTTTCTTTCCTTCTAAAACTCGAGAACGGAGCGTAAGGGGCTGTTTGGTAGAGAGAAATGAGAGGAGAGAAATGAAAATGGATTTGAATTCTCTTGTTTGGTAGGTAAGGGAAATAAAAACACGGAGAGTTGGTATTTCCCGAGAATTGACTCCCTTTGTATTTGATTTCTCTGATTTAGGAAGAGAAATGGAGAGAATAGGAAAACACGGAGAATTGTTCTCGCGTTCGCTTCTCTCTCTCTCTCGTTCGCCCTGTCTAGGGTTCCGCCCACCACCGCCGTTCGCCCTGTCTAGGTATCCCCGTCTCCTCTCTCACTCTGTCTCGTCTTTCCCTGTCTCCTCTCTCTCTGTCTCGTCTTCTCTCTCTCTCTCTCGTTCGCCCTGTCTAGGGTTCTGTCTTTGTGTTTCGCCCATCAGGTTAATCATCTTCTAATTACAGCCTTCTTTTTCTGTCTAATTATGTGACTTATAAACTTCGATTTGGAACATCTTTTCAATCCAGTCGACGATCTGCTGTTTGGATTCCATTTTTCACAAGTAACTATCAGGTAAAATTTGGATTCCGTTTTCTGTTTGGATAAATTAGGATTAGGTTATGGAGGTTTGCATGATTAAACACTTTGTTTGCGTTGATACTAGTGAACAACACACACAATTTTCATAACATTAGATGATTATAATAACAAGGAACAGAAAATTGTTTCAAAAGCCTGGCCTGGAATTTTCATCAAAATTCTAAACATCTTACTGGAATGAATGTAGAAATTGGATATTATTGGGTTCAATATGGTCTCTTTAATTCATCATACATGCTTCATATGTAGAATCTAGAACATTACGTACAAGATATTTAATGAGTTACCATAATAGGCGTGATCAAGTTAGTACTGCTAGTTCAATGTTAGTGCTGCTAGTTCAATGTTAGTGCTGCCAGAACAAGTTAGTACTGCTAGTTCAATGTTAGTGCTGCTAGTTCAATGTTAGTGCTGCTAGTTCAATGTTAGTGCTGCCAGAACATGTTAGTACTGCCAGATCAAGTTAGTACTGCTAGTTCAATGTTAGTGCTGCCAGAACAAAGATACTACTGCTAGTTCAAGGTTAGTACTGCTGAGTCATTAATGCTGCAAGAACATGATTAGTACTGCTAGACAAGTTACTACTGCTGGTACATGGTTAATACTGCTGAACAAAGTTAATACTACTGAACAAAGTTAATACTGCTGGTATATTACTACTGCTGACAGGTTTAAATAATTGATTTGTAAATATACTAGTGAACAACACACACAATTTTCATAACATTAGATGATTATAATAACAAGGAACAGAAAATTGTTTCAAAAGTCTGGCCTGGAATTTTCATCAAAATTCTAAACATCTTACTGGAATGAATGTAGAAATTGGATATTATTGGGTTCAATATGGTCTCTTTAATTCATCATACATGCTTCATATGATATATATATATATATATGGTTAAATGACTATATATATCTCTTCTCTTTAACAACTTTTTAATGATTTATGTGTTTGGCAACCATTTAGCATTTAGGGTGGTGTATTAGACAGAAAATGATTAGATGGTCTCCAAAGTTGAGATACCCCTTCTTTAAATATATTAGCAACTTTTACTTTAGCTCCTAAAGTTCCGTATAATATCTCCGCTACCCTCCTAGTATAAGCTCAAGTGAGGCGTAAGGGTGAGCAAAACCCGATTAACCCGAAATACCTGTAACACCCTCAAATTTGGAACGAGCAACTAACTTTAAAATTTAATAATCAACCAAAATAGATAAATTCATTTCTACAATTTATTCCTCAAAATACCTTGAAATTAAAAACATTATAATTCCCCAAATAAAACAACCTAAACAGGTGTCACTTAACACAACACAAGTTGCTAGTCCAAACAAGTGCGGAAGACTTCACTAAACACTTCACCTCTCGTGCACACTACTAGCACCCGCCACTTCATAATGTAGCTAGAGTTACCCCAACCTGAGCCTGTTGCACATGCCGACAAATAAAAAGGGTTAGGCTTACGCCTAGTGAGTTCAAGCATTTTATCATGACTACATAAAAATCATAAATCGGAAGGTTGTGGTTTTAGTCATGATTTAGATAAATATTTCGTTGAAAGTTGCAACAAAGATTATTATTTCCAAAGGGTTTCCCAAGCGGGCATAAACGACTCATTTTCCAACGCACACAAAATCTATGAGAAAAGTTCCCACAGCGTATAAAGCGTTTTCTAAAATGAATTCCGATCCCAACTCACTCAAAACGTATTTTGACATTAAATATTCCAATGAATATAGGTATGGACAAATCTCCAATATTTAAAACTTCCAAATAGGATGAGGCATAGAACTTTGCCAATAAACCATGAATACAGTTCGTATAAATAAAGTACATCACCGAAAATATGGATAAAAACATATACCCAAAACCACACCTTTCGGTGACGGGGGAGACCCGATTCCATCGAAAGTGACGGGCACACAAAGTTAAGTCACTCGTGATGTTACTGGATTACACCTCAAGCCCCGACCTTAGTTTCCATGCCATAAAGACATCACAACCTCAAGCCATAAATAGATTGCCTTTATTGCATACTCCATAGAGTTACACCTCAAGGACTTACAGGCGACCTTATTGCATATCCAGTCTAGACGAGTTACACCTCAAGGACTTTAATGTCCCTTATTGCCTACTAGCTAGTGGCCCCACGGCCTACGCATATAACCATGTGTCCCCATAGTCCACTCCTCGTGCACAAAGAGATAGACCATCAAATAAAGACTGACTCACTTGCCTATGGATCCAATGCAACACAGTCTACCAAAACATGCTCAACCCGGAATGACAAAACACCCAAGCATGCAAATATCAATAATGTGCAATAAAATGCATCTAAACCTCAGTTAGATAAACAAGTACCACAAAGCCGTTATTAACCCAAAACCTGACACGGTTAAGCAAAAAGGGTTTTCCTAAAAGGACTCACACCTTTACAATTCTCAAAATAACTCTTGACACTAAATCGGGTATTTCCCACATGGTTTATAAAATCAATTTACACTAACATGATTAAACCGTCAAATAAACCTCATTTTGAGCAATTAACCTTTTAAAGACAGTTTATGGTTTCTAACCATCCAAATATCCAAAAGCCCCAAATATGGGTGTTTTACACATTTATGAAGATAAGCACTTCAAAAAGAGTTAAACCATTCAAATAACTCAACCACATATATTTTCAAGTAAAACACACAAATATTTGGAAAATACTCATTTTGGCATGTACAAAGTTTTCGCAAAGTAACTTGAACTCGCCTTGCTAGATTTAAGCTAAATCTAGAGTTTCTCCAACGTAAGCTCCTTTGATTAAGTTTGCATCCTCAAGCCAAAACTTAGACCCATAGATTTCCAACCATAAATACCAAAGTCTAACCGCAAGGAATCATCATCCATCCACAATACACCAAAGTATCAAAACCCTAGTTTCTTAGATGAAGAAAAGTGAGATGCTTACCTCAACCACCACCAAATACTCTTGGATAATTCACGATACTTCAAAACTCTTTCTATATCCTTGAGGAGCTCCCAAAAACGAAACCATAGCAACTTGAATCACTCAAATCGGAGTTGGGATGCAAAAGTTATGAAGAAATGAAGTTTGAGGGTTTGAGATTCGCGATTTAAAGCTCCAGGACATTCCCGCGGTTTGTAAGTCGCGGGGAAAGTCGCGCACTTCCCTCCAGAGGCTTACGCGGCTTGGTCGGCGGTCTAACAGGCCGTGCGGCCTCCTGTTGGGTCGGATACTGTTTCGGTCGTAACTTCTTCGTTATAGCCCCGTTTTTGCTCCGGAAAGAACCGTTGGACTCGTATTCGAATTCCCCATCCAACAAGACCATAAAATCTAGGATTTAACCCAAAATTCTATTTTTCATATTTTTCTTAAAAGATCGATTCCACACTGATTCGAAGTTGTACTTATTCGAAAATTACGGGTGTTACAATCCTCCCAACCTTAGGATGATTTCGTCCTCGAAATCTACATCCTTTACAACCCAAGGCTAACCGACTCAACGCCGACTATAATTTATCAGTCCCTAACTGGAATCTAAATTATCTCCACACAACCTATAAAGACAATTCCTCGAACAATTGCTTATCAACAAAGCCCCTTCACGTACACTGTACTTATGTCTGGGAGGACACTCCGACAACTGGAATAATTCCTAGTCAGACGACTTCGGTTGTCTCCCAACCTTAAATGTTCCATACCTCCCAAATTCATTTTCAGACTCTAAGTCAATCCAAGGCCTAATTAATATCGAGACCGACCGAATCTCTAATTCCAATTGTCCCCATCATTAACTGTCGATCAATTCCAACGAGTTCTAATAAACTCCAAAATCCATTTCAACATTAATCATCAAACCGACATGTTTTTTTTAATCACACAAGGAAATTATTCCTACAAAATCTACTCATCACACTTGAGTATCTTAGGATTGCTACAACCGTTACCATTATTTCATTTTAAATCGGACTACACTTCCCCGATTACACTAAAGGTGCTTGGCCCCAAGCCCAAAAGTTGACACCTAGTCATACCATTAAGTCGAATCACCACAGACTCTACACACGAGCTTCACTCGTCGAGACTTCTTTCAAAACCAAGGTTATTGATATGGTGTCTAAAGGGTCCCACATACGAAAGTTGACCAAGACCCCAAAATAAGATTCCCAACAAGAAAGGTTACCACCAACCTCAATATAAGATACCGCGAATCAGATCTCTTAGTTACAAAAGTGCATCATCTCCGCACCCAACACCATTCGGCCTACAACGCTATCACGCGTGGAATACCCAACCTTCCACCGTCGAAGTGCTACACGCACTCACCCTTAACTGGGTTACTTACCCTTTCCAAGGTCCTAACGAGTTCAAGGTTTTCAAGTGCGTTATTTAATAAATATGCCAATTAGTCAAAACCATTCACAAAATATTTCTAACACTAAGATTTTCATCTCAAGTAACTCGTACGCAATAAAACTACTACTATCAGTTCGGTAGTTACGCAAAAATGGACACACTCGTCCCACATATGAAAATCATGTTGAAAAATTATTTCATTGCAGTTCAGATTATTCACATAACGCAAAAGCGTAACAAACAACTTCTTCAAAGTGAACTGCCACGGTTCTAGTATGGATTGACTCATGACATGCACATAAAGTAACTGCCCACTTTAAATGGTGTGCAACAAAATTTCGTACGTACCTAGAAAGAAGTTCAAACGGCTTTTGATTCTAAAATTCCTTTATAAACATAAAATGGCTTGGAACGAGGTTCCCCAATAAAAAATTTTGTGCGCGTCAGTTTATTATACCAAATGATGAAACGATTTACAATTACAACTTAGTCAAAACACAAAATGACTCGTGCAAATTTCATATTTAAAACAAAACCCACGTGTTTCCACCACTCAAAGATATCGACTAAAACATCTTAAAACCTCACATTGGGGTAGGCATGCAAGTTTGTAACTCTTCCATTAAAATTTTCTTGAAACAAAATAACATGTATCAGATGGTTCGCGACCAAATTTCAAAAGAGGGAACTCTTTAAATCAATCTCCCAAAATTTCTCATCCGGTCCTATAATGACATTTGAATAAAACGTCTTTGGCAAACTTTGCACACAAAATGCGTTTTTCTAAAACATATGAGGAAATAAGTGTTAATAATTAGTTGACATCAAAAGGGTTCAAACTTATTTTCGAATCTCAAATTGCACTAACGGTGCGCGTCAATGTTCAAAACATAAGAAATTACATGTACCATAGTTTCATACCAAACAATTTTCCAAAATCTTCATCGCGAAGCATTTTCCTCAAAGTTTCGTACTTGGAACACAAAACGTCATTACTAAAAATGTATTTGTCAAAATACTCAAAATACACATTTCCTCCAAACCAAAAAGTTTTCAATTTTCCAAACTACTTGGCAAATCAAAATTGACCAATGGCAATGACTCATACATTTGTGTTTTCAAAATGTAAAAATATTGCGAACTATGCATGATTTCCACAACACCAAAACACTCTTTGACTGAATGGTCATCATTTATACAATGAGTTAATAAAATAATTTCACTCACAATTCGTTCAACAAAGTGACGAGGAACAATGGTTACCAAGCTATGCATACCCCTAAGTCGATATAACACATTTTACATAAAATGATAATAAAACATTTAGCTGACCAAAAGCGCACCAAGCAAATTATTATGAAACGTCACAAAAAGTTATTTCATGCATCACTTAAGTCACGTATAAATCAATCCATATAACGAACTATTTAAAATGAAATACTTAGTAACACAAACTTTTGAAAGAAAAGTTACGCGACACTAGATTTCAAAACTCATTTCTTCTTAGTCGCCTTATGGCATAAAATTAACTTTTTTTTTCAACAAAACTCGAGTGGGACCAAATGCCCAACCAAAACTCGTAAACTTTTCACATAAGCAATTAGAGTATGCACATTGTAAAATTGTACTCACACGACACAAAACGTCGTACAACAAAACTCCATGAAATTCAACGAACTCAATGACTCCAAAGCCAAATTGCTATAAGCAAAATCATAAATGAGACGCCAAAATCCCAAAAATCCATTTCCATGGTAATACCATATAAATGACACCGTTTAACAAACTCATATCAAACAAATTCCCAAAATAGTTTTACGTAGATATCATGGAAGATAACTTTCCGCCCCAACTCTAACATATGTGGAGGAGATCCAATGTTAAAGTCACAAGCCGTAGTTACTTGCCCAACATCTTAAACATCCTAAAATATGATTATCGTTATATCCAAAACAATGTTGAACAACAATGAAATAAAACAAAACAATTTCAGGCGGAGTTTGCAATTCCCGCAATAAAACGGTTTCATGCACGTTCAAAACTATGATTTGAAATCTTGTGTGTGTGCTAAACATTTCTCAAAATTCATAACACAATCCATATAAGGATTGGAAACACAAGAAATAGTTGATGCAATTTATTTTCAAATTAAACTTCGTGCATGACTTAGTCGGCATTCAACATCTCAACTCCTACTCCTCCAAATCCTCCGGTCCACTATTTTCACCCGGATACTTTAACTTCTTAAGGCAAGTTGGGAAATACATCAATTAACTTTACAGTTTTTCCTCAAATCAAAATCGGCTCAATAAGCCTATGGTTCTAATCCAACCATCAATCTCGACCCGAGACGGTATACTTAAAGCAAATATCATGCTTATCGTCACCCCAAGTGACTAATACTAGAATCGTCCATCTATTCCAACGACTACTAGCTTAGAACCTCCTTTACTACCCCAACGATCATCACATTAAAGTAATTCAAGTATGCACATGTACTAGTAGGTTCACCATGACACTGGCCAGGTGTCACTATGAACGCACCGCACATGATTATCCTTGTTAATCTCGACGTGAGTCTCGTTTCTAACAACATTCATCAACATCAAACATCCTATCTTAGAGTTCCTAAAGGTGACTTTCACTCTCTTTTGCTTAAACAAACGCTAGTTTGAGTCTAGGTATCCAAATTTAACACCTAAATCTCTCAAACTTATGCTCTGATACCAACTTGTAACACCCTCAAATTTGGAACGAGCAACTAACTTTAAAATTTAATAATCAACCAAAATAGATAAATTCATTTCTACAATTTATTCCTCAAAATACCTTGAAATTAAAAACATTGTAATTCCCCAAATAAAACAACCTAAATAGGTGTCACTTAACACAACACAAGTTGCTAGTCCAAACAAGTGCGGAAGACTTCACTAAACACTTCACCTCTCGTGCACACTACTAGCACCCGCCACTTCATAATGTAGCTAGAGTTACCCCAACCTGAGCCTGTTGCACATGCCGACAAATAAAAAGGGTTAGGCTTACGCCTAGTGAGTTCAAGCATTTTATCATGACTACATAAAAATCATAAATCGGAAGGTTGTGGTTTTAGTCATGATTTAGATAAATCTTTCGTTGAAAGTTGCGACAAAGATTATTATTTCCAAAGGGTTTCCCAAGCGGGCATAAACGACTCATTTTCCAACGCACACAAAATCTATGAGAAAAGTTCCCACAACGTATAAAGCGTTTTCTAAAATGAATTCCAATCCCAACTCACTCAAAACGTATTTTGACATTAAATATTCCAATGAATATAGATATGGACAAATCTCCAATATTTAAAACTTCCAAATAGGATGAGGCATAGAACTTTGCCAATAAACCATGAATACAGTTCGTATAAATAAAGTACGTCACCGAAAATATGGGTAAAAACATATACCCAAAACCACACCTTTCAGTGACGGGGGAGACCCGATTCCATCGAAAGTGACGGGTACACAAAGTTAAGTCACTCGTGATGTTACTGGATTACACCTCAAGCCCCGACCTTAGTTCCCATGCCATAAAGACATCACAACCTCATGCCATAAATAGATTAACTTTATTGCATACTCTGTAGAGTTACACCTCAAGGACTTACAGGCGACCTTATTGCATATCCAGTCTAGACGAGTTACACCTCAAGGACTTCAATGTCCCTTATTGCCTACTAGCTAGTGGCCCCTACGGCCTACGCATATAACCATGCGTCCCCATAGTTCACTCCTCGTGCACAAAGAGATAGACCATCAAATAAAGACTGACTCACTTGCCTATGGATCCAATGCAACACAGTCTACCAAAACATGCTCAACCCGGAATGACAAAACACCCAAGCATGCAAATATCAATAATGTGCAATAAAATGCATCTAAACCTCAGTTAGGTAAACAAGTACCACAAAGCCGTTATTAACCCAAAACCTGACACGGTTAAGCAAAAAGGGTTTTCCCAAAAGGACTCACACCTTTACAATTCTCAAAATAACTCTTGACACTAAATCGGGTATTTCCGACATGGTTTATAAAATCAATTTACACTAACATGATTAAACCGTCAAATAAACCTCATTTTGAGCAATTAACCTTTTAAAGACAATTTATGGTTTCTAACCATCCAAATATCCAAAAGCCCCAAATATGGGTGTTTTACACATTTATGAAGATAAGCACTTCAAAAAGAGTTAAACCATTCAAATAACTCAACCACATATATTTTCAAGTAAAACACACAAATATTTGGAAAATACTCATTTTGGCATGTACAAAGTTTTCGCAAAGTAACTTGAACTCACCTTGCTAGATTTAAGCTAAATCTAGAGTTTCTCCAACGTAAGCTCCTTTGATGAAGTTTGCATCCTCAAGCCAAAACTTCCAAAACCTAGACCCATAGATTTCCAACCATAAATACCAAAGTCTAACCACAAGGAATCATCATTCATCCACAATACACCAAAGTATCAAAATCCTAGTTTCTTAGATGAAGAAAAGTGAGATGCTTACCTCAACCACCACCAAATACTCTTGGATAATTCATGATACTTCAAAACTCTTTCTAGATCCTTGAGGAGCTCCCAAAAACGAAACCATAGCAACTTGAATCACTCAAATCGGAGTTGGGATGCAAAAGTTATGAAGAAATGAAGTTTGAGGGTTTGAGATTCGCGATTTAAAGCTCCAGGACGTTCCCGCAGTTTGTAAGTCGCGGGGAAAGTCGCGCGCTTCCCTCCAGAGGCTTACGCGGCTTGGTCCGTGGTCTAACAGGCTGCGCGGCTCCTTGTTGGGTCGGATACTGTTTCGGTCGTAACTTCTTCGTTATAGCTCCGTTTTTGCTCCGGAAAGAACCGTTGGACTCGTATTTGAATTCCCCATCCAACAAGACCATAAAATCTAGGATTTAACCCAAAATTCTATTTTTCATATTTTTCTTAATAGATCGATTCCACACTGATTCGAAGTTGTACTTATTCAAAAATTACGGGTGTTACAATACCCGACCGGTCCGAAACCCGACTAACCCGAAGTTTGGCCACCCGAAACTCGAATTGGTCCGAACCCGATCTTATATACCGGATATCTCGGTTCGGTTTAGGTTGGGTTTCTCCATACCCGAACCCGTCCGAAACCCGAAGTTTAAAAAAAAATATTTTTTATATAATAAATCATAAATATAAGTATATTATTTAGAATCTGATTCATTCCTTTCCTAAATCGCAAATCCCACCAAACCCTAAATCGGAAATCAGTAAATCCCAATCCACCATCGTCCATCGAACTATCGAATGAAAGCTTCAGTGCTTCACGATTTCAGTTCACCATCGAATTCGAAGGGGGGTTTCAATTTCTCACCATCGATTATCAAAGCTTCGGACCTTCAGTGCTTGAAATTGGAATCAGCGATTTCGTCGAAGGGGTCAAGTGGCCAAGTGGGGAACTGAACTGCCATCGAAGGAAGGGAAGGGACGACTTCATTTTCACCATCTGAAACTCTTAAGGTTTCTGATTTGTAAGTTTCTCACTTTTAGTCATCTAGTGTTCTATTGTTCTTATTTCAAACAGTTAACATGAGTTGTGTACTTGTGTTTTAATTTGTAAATCAGTAAATGCCTAAATGGTAATATAAGTAACATACTGATTCAGTGATTTGTGGTAAATGGTAACAATTAGTGTTCTTAATTTAGTGTAGAACATAAGAACATTGTTAAACATGACTGAAAAAACTGGGCTGAAAATGGGATTGGGATCAGGCCCAACCCGTTGAACCTGACCGAAATACCCGAAACTCGATTTGCCCCGAAAACCGAAACCCGGACAATACTTAGGACGGGTTTTCGGGACCTGTTTCTTCCACCCGAAACCTGATCGGGTTGGGGTTTTTGGGCCCGACCCGACCTGACCCGACCGATGCATAGGCCTAGTGAGGCGTAGTCCAACAGATGCATCTTTATCTCCTTTTGGTCTATGAACTTCAGTTTAATCCCTTTGAGCCCTTATATACTAAATCTAAAATATTACAAATCAATACCCAAAGTCAAGATTGGTCAAACTAAACATATTTCAACACGAACTCGAGTTTGACTCGATATACTAACGAGCCGAGTCGAGTCATCTGATACTCGACTCGATAAGCTCGTGAGATACTCGAATATATTATATATATAGTTGACTTTATATTATAATTTATAAAATATAATGTATAAAAATTATTAGGGAAATTAATTAAAATACCCAAAGTTTGAAAATAGGTTTGCATAAATACCCAAAATCTCGTTGGGTTTGCAAAAATACCCATTTTTTCCGCGGTAGATCCCGCGATCGCGGATGCATGCCACGTGGCCCGCGGTTGGGCCCGCGATGGTCCTGCGGTTGACCAAAAATTACAATTTTGGCCCCTCCAATTTGGGGCAAAAAAATTATATTTTTGGTCCCTCTAGTTTTTAGGTTATTATTTTATGTAGTTGGAGTTTTTAAAGTGTTGTTGCATGTTTTTACTGTTTTTTTCACACTTTTTGTTTGAGTTGTTTCAGGTATTTTTTGATGTAATATTCCTTTCCATTTTAATGTATTTAATATAGAAATTAATTAAAGAAAATGTTTTCCCCATTTTAAGTTATTTAGTAGGGAAATTAATTAAAAGATCAATTTTTGCAAATCATCTTCCCAACCGAAACGGATACAGTGCATGTAAACAAAGAAATCTATTACTGGAAGGCGTCCTGGAATCTAGTGATGAAGTTAACATTTTCCTTGATCACGTCCTCCATTCCCGTGTAGTCCTCTTCGATTTCTTTTAGTTCCTCTTCTACTTCCTTAATCTGTCGTTGCACCTCCCGAACGTGAGCCCTAGTCATGGCCAATTCTTGTTTCTTCTCCGCTAGATACTCCATTTTCCCCTGCTGAACCTCCCTGTTATGGTTCCACATAGCCTTTACCTTTTCGATATCGGCGTTCGCCTCATCAATGGATTCTTGCACTAAGGGAGTAATTCGTTGACTTTGTGGAAGACCCGTCGGCTGGGTACAATGATACCTTAGTGGTCTTTTCCAGACATTATCGTGGTAGTAATGCTCCCATGCCATCTCCCAGTCCTCTGCCTCCTCAGCCGTGAATGGATCATCGGCCGCAGTTCGCCCATGGTTTCTCCACTCCTCGTCTGTTTCCGGTACCTTCCAGGTACTCCGGCGAGCTCCATCGTTCAGTGGTTGGTAGGTTGCCGAATGTGAAGTTCCAACCCCATTCGCCGACATGTTCCCCCTTGATCTTGAACCTCCAGCCATAGTGTTAAGAAAAGCGAGAGAATGTTTGTAAACGGTGTAAAAGAATGTATAAAAGATAGATAGCAAGTTGTGAATTACTACTTCATCATGCCATCTAGTTATAGAACGTATGTTCTTCATCAGGGATGTGGATATGGTCAAAGATTTCATCTGAAAAGTTGCCTGCATGATTCGTCTGAATAGTTCACAACAAGATTCGTCTGAAAAGAGACTACAAGATTCGACTGAAAAAGTAACTGCAAGATTCGCCTGAAAAGGCAGCCTGCAAGATTCGTCTGAAAAGTTGATGCAAGATTCGCCTGAAAAGGCAGCCTGCAAGATTCGTCTGAAAAGTTGATGCAAGATTCGCCTGAAAAGTAGAAGGATTTTTTTGAGCTATTTGCTCCTTGTGGATATAAATGCCCGTGTTAGTTCCAATTGTAAAGGTCACAACATCCATACAACATTTTCATATCATAATAGTATCGTCTATCACCAAATAAATGACATCGTCTTCTAACCCATCGTCTACACCTGAAAAAATGCCCGAGAAACTCCAGATCGCGATAGCAAAAAGGGAAAAGGAGATAGAGCAACTGACACAAGAGTGGAAACAAATGATGGTCAGGAAGGAAGCCCACTTGAAAAGAATTGAAGTGGAAGAAAAGGAGATCAAAAGGATGAAAGGGGAAAGATAGGTAGGCTCGTATTCGTTGAGAAAAAGAAGACATTCACCACATTATGCAAGACTTCACAATTCTTCAAGCGAAGGTAACCGACAAGCAAAGTTGGATTGATCAATGTAAGGCAATTTTCCAGTAGGTGGTGGTACGAGTGTTGCTTTAGTACTTTGTTGTTTATGTGTTGTTGTTTTGTACTTTTCCAGTTCGACGTTGTTGTTTCGTTCCTTTCCTGTTTCTATGTTGTTGTTTCGTTCCTGGAGTTTTTATGTTGATGTTTCATGGTGAAGTTTGCTCATGAATAAAGGTCTTTCATTAGGCTGAAAATAGTCTGAAAATAGTCTGAAAAGTGGTTCATATTAAAAATACAACTCATAGATGTTATACAAGATTATTTCAGAACAAACACATACTAGTCAGTACAGTACAAAATTATCCAAATTTGAGGCTACGGCTAGACGATGGTTTGGTTTTTGACAATCCGTGTCGACTTCTTACATGCTCTGGCGAGACAAGTCTCAAAGTGTTAAGCTCCACTTTCTCGATGTACACTTCAATCACAGTATGGCCGTCAACATACTGACATATGTTGGCTACATCTTCGTCGGTACTCAATTCTACAAGTCCAGTCAGGAAGTCTGCATTCGGCCTCTTAAAATACAACCTATTATATTTTGGTTCTTCATAGTCTAGCTCTTTCATGATCTGTTCAAGCAGTTGCATAGAAAGATCCTCCACATCTAACATGTCTACATAAATTTCTAGACCACGAAAATAATGTCTTCTGGGTGGTTCCGTGAAGTACCCACCATGGTGGACTTTCATGGTGAACAACTGTGGATATGCATCTGTTGATGAACATTAATTAATATAGTTAGGTCGTAGAACAACGGTACTAACAAGCAAAACTCAATGAAACATGCACACTAACCATATAACTCTTTGCCAATGTCTGAAAGCGATTCAGATAAACGCCTTAAGGACCAAACATGAAGATTTGGGGATGCCATGTAAGAATACGTTAACGAATAATATGTTCCCGTATATGTGTTTTACGACTAATCTAGCGCGGGGTATTTATAGGCAAATGTGGATGCCGGTTCGCATTGAAAAGTATGAAAAACGTGTAAAGTATGAAAACATGGAAAATGAGCTGTGTTGTCCTATAATGCTTTTGTTTTGGTTCAACTATTCATATGTGCAATACTTTAACAAAATAATAAACAAAATTATAACTTCAAGTTAAATACTTTAACAAAATAGTTAACAAAGTTAACACTAAAAATAACAATATTTTAATGTTACATAAACAACCTACTAATCTAACCGAAAGTACAATGCGCATAAATGGTCTCCGCCATATGTTTCCGATAGTTCATGGCCTCTCGTTCGGTGTGGCTGTCTGCTAAATATGGCACATCGCCGTCAATCAACATGCTAGCGTTACGACATACCCAGACACCGCAATCCACATTAATCCCCTGCTGTCGCGGTGCATTCCTGGAGAACCTATAACGGAAGTGCTCTGTAATCTCGTGAGGGTTATGGTCCTCGAGCAGTCTAAATAACTTCGACAAATATTTCTTAAATGTGCTAAGAAGCTGCTTCAAAGCCATGTCGTAGAGATTGCTACGGGAGCTGTCATATATAGTCATCAACATACGATCAATCTCAAACACCCCGAGCACCCAATGAAGGGGATCACTGTAGATAGGGATGTACACCTGAAATATTACAATATTAGACAAATAGTCAGCAACAAACAACTCAAATAAAATAAAAGTAAATTGATTTTCATACTGTATCGACGTGCGCCTAATTAACCCCTTGCACACCATTGCATGTCCGATACACGGAGTCGGCACCTTGATTCTCCCGGACCATCATGTCAAAGAAATTACTTAGCATGATCGTCCACCTCACGGATGGAAGACGCGCCGATTGGAGCATGCCGACCCAACAGTCGATATGTTATACACAAAAAATAGATTGTTAGACATGTAATATAAAGTATATTTGATTATATGACTATAGTTAAACTTCAATACTAACCACATCCTCCAGTTTAAACCGAGTCGGGGTAGATGCCAGCAGTACTTCGAAAAAATGGTTGGAGATGTCCATGTTGACGTAAATGGGGTGTATATCAGGCGGGGGAGGCCACCAGTCTGGCACAGGTTCAATATCTCCGAGGCCGAAAGGCGCTCTGGTGAATCCACCTTTCCCTTTCCCGCTTTCTTTCCCCTTCCCTTTCCCTTTCCCATTCCCTTTGCATTCACCATTGGCATGGCTTTCTTCTCAAGGGGCGGTGTGGTAGATTTTTGTCTGGTCCATGGGGTACCAAAATATTTAGAAAGTCCCCTGTTCCGAACCGGCTTAGAAGGTCCTGTGACCTCCGTCTGTGGTGCTACCACATCCATCGAGTCATCTTCCAACTCCGAGAAGTGGTCATCGACCATTTTCGGCTGACGGAAGTGTTGTCCCGACCCCATCGACTGAAAATTAAGTTATTAGATGTTTTAAGTACAATTTCATCATGTTCACAATTAAACTAAAACTACCAAAATAACTTACAATTTGCGACATGTAAGGTGGCGATGTGACGTACGACGACCCCGACATTTCCGACCTGTAATAGTCTACGTCCGATATCCCAAGGAGCTCCGTGAATGATGGCGTGGATGTAGCAGAGCAATGCCCCTTGGATATACCAAGCTGCATGACATTGGTAATCATAAGATTTTCAAAGTTAAGAACGAAAATATAACTACAACGAGGGTCGATCTATGTGACTTACACTGTGCGAGAATGATGTGGTGCCAACCGTCGTCATTTAGGTTGTATAACCCCCTGCTTCCGGCATCCAAAACTGCATGACATTTTTCATTATAGAAGTTACAAACTTAGGAACAAAAATATAACTATATTGGTTATTCAGCGTGACTTACAGTTTGCGGGAATGTCGTATAGGATGTGGTGGCCTCTGTCGTCATTTGGGGTGTATAACCCCCTGCCTCCGACATCCCAATCTGCATGACATTTTTCATTATAAGAGTTACAAACTTAGGAACGAAAATATAACTATGTTGGTTATTCAGTGTGACTTACAGTCTGCGGGAATGTCGTATAGGATGTGGTGGCCTCCGTCGTCATTTGGGGTGTATAACCCCCTGCCTCCGACATCCCAATCTGCATGACATTTTTCATTATAAGAGTTACAAATTTAGGAACGGAAATATAAATATATTGGTTATTCAGTGTGACTTACTGTCTCCGGGAATGACGGATGGGATGTGGTGGCAAACGTCGCCGGTGCCCCTGTCTGAACGGAGCGGAGATTGGCGTCGTACTCGACAGCTAAAAACAAATTTGGAACAGAATATTAATATACAAACTAAAAGATCATGGCCGACAAATTAAGTTTAACACTAACCTGAACAGAGCGCAACTGTCTGTACAAGTTCTCCAGCGCATCAAGATGCGTGTCTACTCTCCCGTGTACGTAGTTCCACAGTTCCTCTAACCTATTATTATTTGGGTCGGGGTGTGGCGTATCATCATGGGACGAGCGAGGGGGCGCCTCATATCGATCGTGAGGCCTGGAAGAATCGTGAGGCCTTGCGTCGTCTTTCTCATCTTCGTCAGATGAGGAACTGGACCAGATGGGGAAGGAGAGGAACGTCGGACCCTCTTCGACCGTTGCCTTGCCAACTCTCTATCAATAAATGCCACACTGTTTCTGTACCAAGGCGTGTACCTCTCGGTATCCGTAGGCAGAAGGTTTAGGAGAAGGGCAAGCGGCGACTAAATATATGGTAAAACATAAAAAATTTAATAAGCGGGACTAACGTAGGTGATATGCATTAATTAGTAATGCATATTAGGTCTTTTTACTTCCGCTTTGAGTCATTTTATCTTTAATATCCCTAACTTTGAGTCCTTTTATTTATTTATTTTCCACTTTATTGTTTATTGGAGATAAAGTAGTGGATAACCTGTTTTATAACTTAGAATGGTTGATTTGTAGTGTTTTGGCAGATTTTAATAGTGCAGACCTATGTTGCAGCATGCCAGCAGCATGAAACAGCAGGCAGCTTAGTCATCAAAACCTTGGAGGTTATTTTGGGCAGACGAAGTGCCCTTTTTGTTGATGATATTTTAAAGCTTCTAGAAGGAAAAAGAAAGCTGGACTTTGAATCACCTTTGTGCATTATTGTAGTAGTTTAGCCTTTGAACTACTATGTACTTTTTGTTCCCTTTGCATGGGAAATTACCTTTTTGCCCCAACCTTTTCTCTAGTATTTAAAGAGAGGTTTGGGATGGGTTGTAGGATATAGAACTCAGTAACAATTTAGAAAAAGATTCATATCTCATATCTCATATGTCATATCTATCTTAGAAAATATCTTAGTTTTTTTACTTATGCAAAATCATGATCTGAGAATCAAAGGAGTGACAACCTTTGAATTTGATATTTACAATCTAATTAGTAGTTACTTTATATATATCTTGTCTTTATATTTATTGCAATTTATATTTCTTGTCTTTATATTTAGTGCAATTTATATTTCCGTCATTTATTTCTTGCAATTTACATTCCGTCATTTACATTTCCGTTATTTACATTTATGCAATTTAATTTACGTCATTTATCGCTTTCTTTACTTTCCGTTATGAGTAGCTAATTTTAATAGTTCGGGTGTGAAACGGAAAGGTGGGATTTTAAACCAAAGGAAAGTGGACATTGTTTTGCAATAACAATGTTCCACCATTTCATTCAAGTTTTATTAAAACCAATGACACTTCTTGACGAACTGATCACTTGCTAAAGTGTCAAAGTGCCGTGGACTTAGAGATAAGCCACTGAATGCACGTCAGTTTGAATGATATGGGAAGTAGACTTGAGAGAGTTACTGATAAAGTGACAGTTATCATCCATGTTTTTCTAAACTAATTTATTCTCGACAAGTGGTCATTAATCTAAAGTGTTAAAGTGTAGTGGACTTAGAGATAAGCCACTTGGAACACACCAACTTGAATGATATGGGAATCAGCTCGAGAGAGCGGTTTTTGATACAAAGAGATTTAGTCGTCCATATATTTTGAGAACTTTATCCCCCACTATAAATAGCTGGAGACTACACAGAGATGTGTCTAGTTGAATCTAAACAGTAGTGGGAATAATGAAGTCCGAGAGGAATACTCTCAAAATAGATGGTGGATCTAGTTATGACAAAACTGCATGCTGCAGCATCCCTGCAGCATGGCCCGCTAGAATTTGTGTTTAAGTCCCACCTTGAAGTTTTACACCCGTACTTGCTTTATTCTCTGTTTTACAACATCAAAGTGATAATCCAAACAAAACAAATCAATCTCTTCAAATTCGCCATCTGAAATCATTTCCTTCTTCTACTTTTTATTTAACTTTTTACTCCAATCTCTGTGGGAACGATATCTGGTATTTTACCAATTTATTACTTGAAAGACGATATTAGATCTCATCGTATACTTGCGTTGAGGTTTAAGTAGCACACATCTATAGGTGTATTCTAAGCACTGTCAAGTTTTTGGCGCCGTTGCCGGGGATTGGCAAACTAAAAGTTGTAAAAAGTTTTAAAAAGATTTGATTTTTCTACCACCTTTGTTGCTTGTCATACGTCTTCATGTGTGTACAAGTAACAAGCTTTGAGTTTATCTTTATGTGAATATGGATTCAATGGGATATTCGTTTGGGCCATATGAAACTGTTTTCTGTGACTTCTGTGGCGGAAATCATTTCTCATACAATTGTCCTTCGAACCCCGAATCATGTTATTTCATGGGAGATAGTAATTGGGATACCTCACACTTCAATGGTTACACTCAATCATCGGAGGATCATCCTAATTTGTTTTTAAATAGTCAAGATCATGGCACTTTTACATCACCAATACCTCCCTACCAAGATTGGAGTAACACTTGCTCAAATACTTTTGACCAATCTTGGGAGGAACAAGTTGATTTTTCTGGGAATTTTCAAGGGGATGATTATAACAACTCATTTTTACCCCCTATGCCCTCTTTAGAACTAGTTCAAACCATCAAATCTCTTCAAACTATGATGAATGAATTCACACAAAATATGATAACATATGTTGCCAACATCACAACTTATGTTGAAGAGATCAATAGACAAATCCAAATTCCTATACCAAGTGAGATTGAAAATTTTGAACGTATTGGTAAGGATGAGGATGAGGTCAATACTTTGGAAAATAGTCAAGAGATAGAAAGTTCCGAGGAATCATCCGAGCATTTGAGCGACCCCTTTTTACTTCAAAATAGTAAAGAGGTGCAACACAATGCCAAAATTGTCATTAACCCCTGCTTTGAATCTGTGCAGAAAGAACATATTGTTGAGGATGCTGCAGCATTCCTGCAGCAAAGCTGTGTAGAAAATCTTCAAGTTGTTTTTCAAAAGGGATGTGATGATCAATCCAAGGACTCAGGAAGCTTCATAAAATCAAGTTCTATTGTTGGTGAGGTGATGTGGAAAACTCTTTGCGGCATGAAATGCTCCACCATTTGTGCAATCGAAGTATTGCGCCATGATCAAGGAGAGACGCATTTGATGAGAAACGTATATAAGCATAAGTGGAAAGAGAAACACCAAGTTAAGTTGGCGAGGACAGTTACGGCTGAGGAGCATACTGAGGTGCTCCAGCAATCTCCACCATTCCTCAAGAAGTTGTCAACAAGAGATCCAATTGTTGAAAAAGAAGAACACCTTGTTAAAAGACAGAAATGCAGATTCTTGTGCCGCAACATTCATTCCAACCACTTGGTTCACAACCTACTCCTCAGGAGTAGGACAGGTTCATTCATACCTCTTTAGCTCCAATTTTTGTTCATTTTACATTTTTTGAGTTTGGGATTGTTTCTTACGTTTTTAGGATTTAGTTTTTATTGCATGATGAGCATATGTGATATATTTAAGCATGCATACATAGCATGAATAATTCCTAAAGTCATGATCTATAAATCTAATGTATAGTTTTTTGCTAGAACTAACATCCTTTTGCTTGGGACCACATTTTGCTCCCTATCTCACACACATCTAGGAAATGAGAGAGGCCATCATTTGTTCCTCAAATTTAAGCAACTTGTATCCACCCATACACTTATCCCATAACAATGAGGACATTGTTGATTTCTAGTTTGAGGGTGGGGAAGTCCACCATGGCAAGAAAAAAAAAACAAATAAAAAATAAAAAAGGCATAACTCTTCAAAAATGCCATGTTTGGACTTTAAGCACTAAAAAAGTCCCATAGGGGCTAAGTGCATTGCTTTCAATACAAAAGAGCACAAAAGTGCCGCAAAATTGAAAAAAAATCATATATGTTGAAGCAAAGAAAGGAAAAAGGCAAAGTGAGACAAAATGTGCCAAAAAGAGTGAACCAGTACTTTAAAGTCCTTTTGATCTTGGATGTGAGATGTGTAGAGCATAACAAAGAGAAAATGTTGCTAGCTTATGGTTTTACTCATTCTTAGATTAAGATCATGTCACTTGGAATTTATGAATGGCTATGTTGTGTATCCTTGCATATATCATGACATTGTGTGCACTTATTGCCCTCATTTTGCAAACCTTACCAACTTGAGTCTTTTTCTTTTTGTATCTTAGTTGCTTGGGGACAAGCAACAGTTCTAGTTTGAGGGTGTGATATGCATTAATTAGTAATGCATATTAGGTCTTTTTACTTCCGCTTTGAGTCATTTTATCTTTAATATCCCTAACTTTGAGTCCTTTTATTTATTTATTTTCCACTTTATTGTTTATTGGAGATAAAGTAGTGGATAACCTGTTTTATAACTTAGAATGGTTGATTTGTAGTGTTTTGGCAGATTTTAATAGTGCAGACCTATGCTGCAGCATGCCAGCAGCATGAAACAGCAGGCAGCTTAGTCATCAAAACCTTGGAGGTTATTTTGGGCAGACGAAGTGCCCTTTTTGTTGATGATATTTTAAAGCTTCTAGAAAGAAAAAGAAAGCTGGACTTTGAATCACCTTTGTGCATTATTGTAGTAGTTTAGCCTTTGAACTACTATGTACTTTTTGTTCCCTTTGCATGGGAAATTACCTTTTTGCCCCAACCTTTTCTCTAGTATTTAAAGAGAGGTTTGGGATGGGTTGTAGGATATAGAACTCAGTAACAATTTAGAAAAAGATTCATATCTCATATCTATCTTAGAAAATATCTTAGTTTTTTTACTTATGCAAAATCATGATCTGAGAATCAAAGGAGTGACAACCTTTGAATTTGATATTTACAATCTAATTAGTAGTTACTTTATATATTTCTTGTCTTTATATTTATTGCAATTTATATTTCTTGTCTTTATATTTAGTGCAATTTATATTTCCGTCATTTATTTCTTGCAATTTACATTCCGTCATTTACGTTTCCGTTATTTACATTTATGCAATTTAATTTACGTCATTTATCGCTTTCTTTACTTTCCGTTATGAGTAGCTAATTTTAATAGTTCGGGTGTGAAACGGAAAGGTGGGATTTTAAACCAAAGGAAAGTGGACATTGTTTTGCAATAACAATGTTCCACCATTTCATTCAAGTTTTATTAAAACCAATGACACTTCTTGACGAACTGATCACTTGCTAAAGTGTTAAAGTGCCGTGGACTTAGAGATAAGCCACTGAATGCACGTCAGTTTGAATGATATGGGAAGTAGACTTGAGAGAGTTACTGATAAAGTGACAATTATCATCCATGTTTTTCTAAACTAATTTATTCTCGACAAGTGGTCACTAATCTAAAGTGTTAAAGTGTAGTGGACTTAGAGATAAGCCACTTGGAACACACCAACTTGAATGATATGGGAATCAGCTCGAGAGAGCGGTTTTTGATACAAAGAGATTTGGTCGTCCATATATTTTGAGAACTTTATCCCCCACTATAAATAGCTGGAGACTACACATAGATGTGTCTAGTTGAATCTAAACAGTAGTGGGAATAATGAAGTCCGAGAGGAATACTCTCAAAATAGATGGTAGATCTAGTTATGACAAAACTGCATGCTGCAGCATCCCTGCAGCATGGCCCGCTAGAATTTGTGTTTAAGTCCCACCTTGAAGTTTTACACCCGTACTTGCTTTATTCTCTGTTAACAACATCAAAGTGATAATCCAAACAAAACAAATCAATCTCTTCAAATTCGCCATCTGAAATCATTTCCTTCTTCTACTTTTTATTTAACTTTTTACTCCAATCTCTGTGGGAACGATATCTGGTATTTTACCAATTTATTACTTGAAAGACGATATTAGATCTCATCGTATACTTGCGTTGAGGTTTAAGTAGCACACGTCTATAGGTGTATTCTAAGCACTGTCAGTAGGCAACATTGTAAACATAGTAAAAGAACTTACGGTTCTAGAATAGCTGAAGAACGCAAGGCAAGTCTGCCTATTTAGGGAAACACCGCGGTCCCAACGGGTTCCTCTAATTAACCTGTCGGTGCGCATGGTGAAATTTTGACAGGAGATAGGAAGCATCTCCAAGATCCATATCTGGAATTACACAAGAAGAGCAAGTACGTAAAAAGGAAAACCAAACAGTTTGTATGTATTATTATTTATGTTATACTACTTATCTAACCTTGAAGGAGTATGTAAATCCACAAAGATTCATCTTGGCATTCCTGTCGGCGCGTTTGGCGATGGATCGGTGCATCTGTCTGTAGGTATGTGTCCAGATGTGGCTACCCCACGAATACCTGTTAAAAAAATCTAAGTCCTTGACGGCCCTAAGGACCGTCTCGGGAGCAGCCTGGCTCCACTCACGGCCCATGAAGCCCATATCCACCATCACCACCAAGCATACACGGACAACATCCTGGTCGCTTAGGGCACCAAGGCCCTGTTTCATCGTGTCCACGACTGTCCTCAGCCTCAAACGAGATGGTGACACGCTAGGCCAAACCCTACGAACGAAGGAAACTTCGGCTAAGGGAGGAAGGGGGGGTGCGTCTCCAAAAAGTAGTCCTGTAGTTAGACATAACTCATGACGCCCAAACCCCATTTGATGTCCGAAGACATCAAAATACATCTCCTCTGGATCACCATTGGAGACCTCGACCTCCAACTGTAGAAACATGTGGATAAGCGTGGGGTCGCCACCACTCAAGGTAAGATCCAGCCATGGACCAAAAGGTGTCCCTCTAAAGATCTCCTGAACGCTATCTGCCCGATTACCTAATTCCGCGAAGCGATCTCTCTTGTCTACCATGTAGCCAACACGACACTTTAACGTCAAGTCGATGTAAAAAAAATCGCCCTACATAGAAATTCACGGATGTTATAGTTATTGTTAATTATAGATGCTTTTTCTTGTTTGGTTTATTGTGTTGAAAATTATTCGTCTATTTTAGTTTTAGAAAAGAACCCACTCAATCTATTAGACTTCCAGGTAGCATGGGAATCACAAGGATTGCTTAAGTCTCTATATACCTTAGGGCTATTTACATCCGTTTGACAAAATCCAAATAGATATGTTGCAGTTTATTTTATTTCAATATAACATTGTTAATTATAGATGCTTTTGGAAAGATGCCAAAATGAATTTGAGTTTGGCATGTGAAGCCAATTTAAATGTTTTTATATCTTCATACAAAAGTTTAGGGACCTAAGTTGTAATTTAGCAAAGTTAGGGGACCTAACTTTTCATTCACCAAAGTTTAGGGACATAAGTTGTAATTTACCAAAGTTTAGGGACCTAAATTGTAGTTTAGCAAAGTTAGGGGACCTAAGTTGTCATTCACCAAAGTTAGGGCCCTATGTTGTCATTCACTAAAGTTTAGGGACCTAAGTTGTATGTTAGCAAAGTTAGGGGACCTAAGTTGTCATTCACCAAAGTTAGGGACCTAAGTTGTCATTCATCAAAGTTTAGGGACCTAAGTTGTAATTTAGCAATGTTTAGGAACCTATAATCTAACATATATTTTTATAAAAAACACTCTAATTTTATAAAAAACACTCTAACATATATTTTTATAAAAAACACTCATCTTTTTATAAAAAAAGCACTAACATATTTTTTTTTATAAAAAACACTCTAACATATATTTTTATAAAAAACACTCATCTTTTTATATAAAAAAACACTAACATATTTTTTTTATAAAAAACACTCTAACGTATATTTTTATAAAAAACACTCATATATTTTTATAAAAAACACACATCTTTTTATAAAAAAAACACTAACATATTTTTTTTATAAAAAACACTAACATATTTTTTTTTATAAAAAACACTCTAACATATATTTTTATAAAAAAACACTCATCTTTTTATATAAAAAAAACACTAACATATTTTTTTATAAAAAACACTCTAATTTTTTTTTATAAAAAACACTCATCTTTTTATAAAAAAATCACTAACATTTTTTTTTATAAAAAACACTCTAACATTTTTTTTATAAAACACTCATCTTTTTATTAAAAAAACACTAACATATTTTTTTTTTATAAAAAACACTCACCTATTTATAAAAAAAAACACTAACATATTTTTTTTATAAAAAACACTCCACATTTATTTTTATAAAAAACACTCACCTTTTTTATAACATACAAATAACACATTCAAACATACAACAAAGTTAAAAAAAACTCTAACATCAAACACATAACAATATACATATCATATATTTTAAAATAACAACATAAATGAAAAGTAAAACAAAGTTAAGAAAACCTACCAAACTTGTAACACGTGTCATCTTCAAACCGAACACGTATTCAACACGACAAATTGAGAGAGTTTGGAAGAGAAATAGAAAGTGAGAAATGGTGGTCGGCTTGGGGTCCCCCACCCCCTCCTCTTATAGCCGCGATTAGGAGGGTGGGGGTTGAATTGTCATAAATGAAATTAGGGTTTCAACCCGACAGCTGGTGCGGCAATCCCGCGATCGCAGGCTACTACCGTGGGACAGGGCCAAATAGGGTACCGCGGGCATAGTTGGGGGGCTCCGCGGAAACATTGGCCAAACTTGGGGGGCCTCTGCGGGTACCACGGGCATAGTTGGGGGGGCCTCCGCGCACAAATTGGCCAAACATTGGGGCCACGTGGAACGCATCCGCGATCGCGGGTTCTACCGCGGAAAAATAGGTATTTTTGCAAACCCAACGAGATTTTAGGTATTTATGCAAACCTATTTTCAAACTTTGGGTATTTTAATTAATTTCCCAAATTATTATTTTATCATATTATATAATTATCTAAATATAAAAAACAATTATTATAATTATATATAATATAGACCCACCCGAGTCTAACCGTTTTTGGTTAGATCTCGACCGTTTAAACTCCCCCAACTTTTGATCATGGCCGTTTAAAATCAATAAGCCACTTTGTTCAGCCATCTTAATAGTCCCTCTCCAAAATCAATAATCCTCCATCTCTCTGCAAACCGTCGTCTCCCTCTCCCCCTTTCTTTCTCACGATTTCAATAACCGGTCATCTCTCTGCAAACCGTCGTCTCCCTCTCCCTCTCCCCCTTTCTCTCTCACGATTTCAATAACTGGCCTGATTTCTTCAACCTCCATCGCACCCACGTCTTCTTCTCCTTCAACCTCCAAGTAGTTTCAACTCCCTCTAAACCCTAAACCCCTATAAATAGATGTGTTTCAACTCTCACCAGAGTTTCTTTATGATCGACCACCTCTTCCAACCCTACCCATTGCTCTTCAGGTTTGAAACATCTCCTCCAATTGTGGTGGGGTATGCATATCTATAATTGTATTCTTCTAGGGTTAATTTTGTTCATATGTTTATGTTTCTGATCACGATTTTTCTGGATTTTCGATTTCCTGTGAAATTTGTGATGATGAGTACTGTTTGATCATTGGAAATTGTGTGAATCGATGGCATATTGTGGTGCAATTGCAACAATTTTCATATTGTCTCAAGGGGCTGTTTGGTTAGACATGTGATTGATAAGTCAAAGTTGTTTTAGCAATAAACATGTTTGTAGTTCTCATGGGATGGAGGGAATACACAGTTTAAGCTTGGTTTATTTTGTAAATTTGTGATCAAGAGCTTCTTTGTGGCATATTTTACAGGTTCCTTTTGGGAAGGCAGCTTTCTTTCCTGGCAGATTGATACATACCAACGAATTCCATGGCACTCAGATGGTTAAGATTCAAAATGTTGTGATTAGAATGAATGGTAGTCAGAAATAGATGGAGGTAATTAATTGCAAACATGAACTATACTAACCCAAGTATGTTATGGTTTTTCTCTGTAAGAATTTTAGTTGATCACATGCCTCAACCCCCCTTTATATTCATTCGTTGGTACCTACTGCTATTTATTTATTTATTTATGGGGGCAGATCTTGAGTTGACGACGAAAATGGTCTACTCATTTGATTGATTGTAATCCTTTTGATGTGCATATGGTGGATTATTTTTTGTATCATATAGAAAGATTTTTTGTGACATTTGTTTTCTTTCACTTTTTGAGTTATATGTTTTTCTATCTAGCAATTATGACTTCCTTTGTTCTGGAATTAGACTTGTGTCTGTAATTGTAAGTTGTGCCTATAGACGTTCTGTTTGTCGACTTCCAATAGGTATATATGCGATTTTCTATGTATCTTTTTGTTCGGTTTGATTTTAAACACTCTTTAATCTCTAACAATAGGACCCAGTAACGTTACTCCATTCAACAAAAAATCAAGTTATACAAAATGGCCAACCGTTCTGAAGTGATTGCTACTATCGTTAGTTTCACCGAAACTCATGGCAAGGTAATGCTTATATATCTCACACGTTTGTTTAAACTGCTTCCATTTTTTACAAACTTAAGATTATACCTTCTCACTGTATTTTCAGCCGCCTGCGCTTGCTTTAGTTGGTGTCGGGCCACAACCCGAACATGGAAGTTTTATATCAGTTCTGAGGCGTCAGTGCATGGAGGTCGGAGTTCGTTTTCTCCACGTTGACCTTCCAATACACACAACTGAAGCCGAGTGTGTTGCATAAGTCTGCCCGCTAGATCAAGATCCCGATATACAAGGTACGCACTTAACCGGTTATAACCGGCGGTCCCATAACTTTGTTTGCATTTTCATCGTTTGTCATGGTGCATGCATTTCTGTCTTGCTTCCTTTGCCAACCCAAATAGATGAACGAAAGGTTCTAGCGGCAATAAGCATCGAGAAGAACGTAGACGGTATTCCGCCTCCATCGGACGAATCTGCAAGTGTTGAGATCATATCATGCGGTCAACATTTTGAGCCTTACCAATCACATTTTGCTCGTGAGCTAAGCGATGAGGTAATTTCGCGTATATATATATTTATTTTATATATATTCCATGCTCATTATCGGTTTATAGTTGTGTTAATTTTTATGTTTGCAGTGCCGTCGTTTTGAAAAAGAGTTTAAACGTGGGCGAGCTCTTTACAACTGGAAGTGGGATGAGGTTGTCGATTTGGAGTCGGACGTTGATGAAGAGTTGCTCGACACTGCCGATTCGGCATCAACGCTTACAAGCCGCGTTAAATAGTTACTTCATATTTGCTTTTTTTCCATGGATTCTGTATCTTTGAGGACAAGTGCTTTTAGATTCGTGTGTTTTATGTTTCTTGGTGATTTCCTGTTTTGGTTTGGCTTTTGGGTTCTGTCTTCGTTTAGCTCAAGGTTTTAAAAGGCGGAATCGAGCCTCGAGGCGTTTTCCGGTTCCGTACGTGAGGCGTAAGCCCCGAGGCGGTGAGGCGTAAGCCTCAAAAAATAAATCAATAAAATTCATAAATCTATAACCCTTGACCAAAAAACATAATTTAACATAACAGATTAACAGTAAGGCAGTGTTGTTTACAATAATCAATATCTAAGCATACAATAATCAATATCTAAGCATGCTGTTTACAAATTACACAAAAAAAAACAGAACATGTTGTGATGCAGATTAGAGAACTTACCTCTTGTAATTGAAGCAAAGAAGCAAAACCAATAGATGGAATGGAACTATGGAAGTATAGAACTGGAGTCTTGGTGCAAACGATCAACAAGAATCAATTAGCAAAAGAAGAGAAACAATCTTGGTTGTGGCTGCTTATGATGGACTGATGGTCGTCCAAATTATAGGCAGAAGAAGATATCAATTAGAATTTAGAAGGAGAAGATATCAATTAGAAGGAGAAGATATCGATTAGGGATTAGGAAATAACCGTTTGATAGAGAAAAAGACTGAGAAGATATTGATGATGGTTCAGTTTCCATATGAAAAGGGAATGAGAAGATATCCACTAATCAATTCTATAATTAAAATTTATTTTTCAAAAAATCAGGGACGGACGCCTCTTGAACGCCCCATGGCCCCTACGCATGACGCCCCGCCTCACCATATAAGGCGTACGTTCACACTGCTAGGACAGAGGCGTACGTTTTGATACCTTTTTCCACCGAAACGCCCTGAGGCGCGCCTCGAGGCGTACGCCTCAAACGCCTTTTAAAACCATGGTTTAGCTGTTTGGCTTTGTAAAACATTTTAGGTGGTTTTGGTGGTAATGAAGTGATGGTGCTGCTGATTCAAAATTTTTTGTCAGTTTCATACATTGTATCACACATCTGTGTATCTTCCTTGTAATTGTATGATTTTGTATTTTATTTATTTATTAACTTAATGTTGCATTCTTTTGATTCTAGAGTAGTGGTGGCCAAATTGACCCGACCTGACAGGCCAACCCGAACCGAAACCGGCCAAGAACCGGTTCCGGCCCGGTCAAGAACCGGTTTCCAGCCCGAGAGCTGGGACCGGTTTGGGTTTTTAGAGATTTCTTCGGCCCGACCTAGCCCGACCCGAAACCGGTTCGCGGCCCGATTGTTTTTCAAAAAAAAAGAGCCGTTAGTGACCGTTAGAGAGCCGTTGGGAAGGGTTTTTGACCGTTTTTTGCCTCAAAATACACCCTCCAACCCCATATAAATACTAGGGGTGTTATGGAGGCCATCACCACCTTACATTGCTTACAAAACGCAAAAAACGCATACAATTCTCATTTCTCGGCTCTCGCTATATTCGTTTCTCGCAAAAAACGCATACAATTCTCTAGTCTCAACAGTCAACTCTCAAAAAAATGGCCGAACAAAATTACACCGTTGTTGCCGACCATGGACGAAAAGCACCGGTTTGGGAGCATTTCAACTTGGTGAAGTTTTCCGACGATACAAAAAAAGCGCACTGCAAACGGTGTGGAGATTTCCTTAAACCCGACTCAAATAGCACGTTAAAGCGCCACTTCGATGAGAGATGCAAGAGGTTGAAATCGGGTGACGATCCAAGTCAACCCATACTTGACAATTCCGGTCAAGTATGGTCGTATAATGATGATATCGCCCGACAAATGCAAATGAAATGTGTCATTCAAATGGGGTTGCCGTTCGGACATTTCGACAATCCTCACATTACAAACATGATCAAAAATGGGTTCCAACCACGCTACAATGGTTCGGTAAGTCGTCAAACTCTTCGGCATGATGCTTTAGAACTTTGGAATACGGCTAAAAAAATATGCGACAAATGTTTTTAAACTTACCCAACAAAGTTTATTTAACTTGTGATATATGGAGCGCACCATTCGGATTGCCACAATCTTATATATGCATAACGGCACATTGGATTGTGCCGGGATCGTGGCAATTATGCAAACGTGTAATCACGTTTGAGCAGTTTGGTTCGCCACATTCGGGTGAGCGTCAGTTTACTATAATTATGAAATGTCTTAAATATTATAATTTAAAAAATAAAGTTATTAGTATTTCGTTTGATAATGCTAGTAATAATACGGCATGCGTACAAAAATTAGGTTTGGCTTTATCCCCTATTTTAGAGGGAAAATTATTTCATACACGTTGTTGCGCACACATAATAAACTTAGCCGTTCAAGACGGCTTAAGTTGCCTTAGTGAGCCTTTAACTAAGTTTAGGCTTATGTTACGCCGGATTTTCACAAGAAATAAAAAAATGCAAAACGCATATAGAGAATATTGCAATCAAGTCGGTTTTAAAGCTTTGGGACCGGCGCACGATATGCCGGTTCGATGGAATTCGACTTGGAAAATGATGGATAATTTAATAAGACAACAACAATATATTCAAACATTTTATAACGTTCATTACCCGGATAACCCGATAACTGAGGATGATTGGGCAATGATTTATGGCTTTCACGATATTTTGGGCGATTTCAAAACTGCAACAACTATGTTATCCGGTGTTTATTAACCAACGAGCCCTTTACTTTTAAATCAAATATATATTTTGGCAAGTAAAATTGCTCAATACGAAACGGATTTGTACTTACACGGCATGGTGAAACCAATGAAAGCAAAATTGGTAAAATATTTTAAAGAGATCCCCTTCACTTTTCTTTGTGCCGCGGCATTAAACCCGTATTTAAATGTTACGGGTGTCGAAGTTTTAATACAATCAATATGTTTCTCGTTTGGTTTGGATTCTTCTACAAATAATTCTTTTTCAAGGAACCGCATACGCCAATTTAATAATGATTTTCATCAATTATTTGAGATTTATAGAGTTAATTATGGGGGAGGAAACCAACAAACCCCTACACCTCAAATGTTTTCACCGGGTTCTAGTAGCAGTCGTGGCCGAAACCGACAAGACTTAATGTCAACTTTAATGCAATCGGTTGCCGTGGAATCTACTAAAAAGGCTAGATATGATAGGGATACTTTGGGTGAATTCAATCAATACATACGTACTAATTTTATAACGGCATCCTCCACAAACGTCTTAGATGTTGAATCACTAGATTTATTAGAATGGTGGAAAAATAAACAACCGAGTTTCCCGATTATGGCGACTATTGCACTTGATATACTAACAATCCAAGCTAGTACCGTAGCTTCGGAGTCGGCTTTTTCTCTTAGTGGCAGGATCATATCGGTGCATCGGACAAGATTAACCCCGCAATCGGTGGAGTGCTGCATATGTCTGAAGGATTACTTGGATGGAGAAGACCGCATTTAAAATCAAACGAACCTGGAGAATGATCTCGACGACGTGGAAGAAAACTTAGCCGAAAACGAAGCCGATGAAAATCTAAGTACGCCGGGAACCGTTTCCGACAATTCTGATGTTAGTAGTGTCGGTGACGTCTCCCGATACGACGATGATGAAGAACTAGACACCGACCGCCTTGACGATCAGACGGCTATTACACGACTGCAGAAGTACAATACTCTTGAAGACTACAATCCAGATCAGAATCCATACTACGCTCCATACAATCAATTCAATTACAATCCATACGGATGGGGTGATGGGGGTGGGAGTTCGGGAGCGGGACCTTCAGGTGTTTAGAATTTATGTATTGTAACAATGTAACTTGTAAGTTTGTAACTTAAAATTATATATAAATTATAAAACGTAAAAAGTGTACTTTAGTGGATATATATTATAAATAAAACGTATTTTAAAGTGTATTTTAGCGATCCAATCCAATTTTTTACTTTTTAAAGTTTACTAATTAATTAATTATACAAAGAAAGTAAAAAAAAATCGAAGGCCCGATCAAGAACCGGTTTTGGGCCCGGCCCGGTTTTATATGCAATTAAACGGGTCAGGGGTTTTGGGTTAAACCCGGCCCGACCCGACCCGGTTTTCGACAGAACCGGTTTTTGCATTCACTGTTTGGGCCCGGTTTTTCCCCCGGCCCGAAACCGAAATTTGACCACCACTATTCTAGAGGAAGATATGGATGGAGCATTGTGCCAGAAGGAATTATAATTAGTTTCATCATGTTTATGCTCACCCACCTCTCTGCTGTTTAAGATCAGTTGTTAGTTTTTTATGTTGGCAGTCTTACAATATTTATCTTCAGTGATTTGTATTCGTTTGAATTTGGACTTTTGTTTGCTATTGCTCTTATGTTGGATTTAAAAATATCATTCGCGAATGTTGAAATAATTGACCAATCTATGATGTTTCCTTTTGTCTTTTGGTTTCTGAAGATGCCCACTAGGTTAATAGTTCAAAGTTTCATTTTTTCACAGTTTGGTTTCTGCTTTCTATCTAGATTGTACCATGTTCTGCTATCTTTCTAATCTTAAAATGTTGTTCATGGTGAAATAATAATTCTATCTAGATTGTACCCTGTTCTGCTATCTTTCTGATCTTAAAATGTTGTTCATGGTGAAATAATAACGAGGGAGACAATATGTTTATATGTATAGCCGACCAACGGAAATTCGCAATGTGTTTGGTTTGATTATTGCTTTTGACTTGATTATTGCCTTTGGTATTAGAATCAATAAATATTGTTTACAAATCTAACTTACCCTTTTAATAGCCGAAATTAGTATCCTTACGTGGGGTTGTCATGAGAGATATCACCCAACTTTGTCCTTACATTTACTAGAATTTTACGTCATGTTGTATACCCGACCAACGGATGGGTATAATACTAGTTATATATATATATTCCAAAAGATTAGGAATCTTGTGCACCATCTTTAATTCTTTTAAGATTTTTGTTTATGTGTGTTTATCATTTTATTGATTTGGAACTTGATTATGTGTGTTTATCATTGGGAAATTAATTGAAATACCCTATGTTGACCAACCTTTCATCCATATGCCCTATCTCTCTCCCAATTAACCAAAATACCCAGAAAATCCGTGGCCCAACCCGTGGCCCACAAATATTTTCAAAAATAACGAATTTGGCTCCTGAGGTGGCCGTGGAGCCCGTGGGAGACAATAAAACTCGTGGCCAACAAAAGAATCCGTGGCCCGTACACGAATTCGTGGCCCACGAACTATCGGCTGGAAACCCTAATTCGTGGCCTCCTACCTACCCCATTTAATACACCCCACACCCCACGGCTTCTATAAATTGAAGAGGATGCGGGACCACGAGAAACACACAACTCTCACTCTCTATTCTCTCATCATAGTCGTGTGGTGCACGCGTTTAAACAAGTTCGTTAACATTTTTTTGGCAAACAACATGAACGTGATGGCTCGTAAGGTAGGTTTTGAAACCTCGTTGTTGTATTTATGTGTTATTTGTGTTTTAATAAAATGTGTGTTATATATTTGTTCGAATATATAAGTTAAGTTTCATAACCTCATTGTGTTATATATAGCGTGTTTTTATTAAAATATGTCTAAACTGTGTGTTATATCATCTTATTTCTAAAAAATTGTTAGATATATATCATGTTTTTTATAAAAATGTTTGTTAGATATATGATGTTATTTATAATTTAGGTCCCTTAAGTTTGCCCAAATTACAACTTAGGCCCGTGAAGTTTGCATAATTACGAATTAGGCCTCTTAAGTTTGCATAAATACGATTTTGGTCCCTTAAGTTTGCAAATTACAACTTAGGTCCTTGAACTTTGCATAATGACAAATTAGGTCCCTTAAGTTTGCATAAATACGATTTTGGTCCCTTAAGGTTGCATAATATAAACTAAGGTCCTTGAACTTTGCATAATGACAAATTAGGTCCCTTAAGTTTGCATAAATACGATTTGGTCCCTTACCTTTGCATTACCATGTAGGAGGATTTTTACTATACGGACTTGACGCTCAAGTGTCGCCTGACATTTGCAAAAGAAATTAAAACCCATATGGGCAATTTAACTGGACGGGAATTGATCTCAAGATTTCAGCTCACACCTTTCGGTTCATGGCTCCATGTTACCATGACTGATGGCCACCCGACGCTGGTTCACATGAAGGGAGGTCATTGTGCGAAACGCCTCATATGATGCCTTAAATTGAGAACACTCACCGACATGGGTTTCGTCATCACCTTCGCCATCACCTTCGTTGCACATCGATGGAACGACATACACAAAAAGAGCTGGGGGTCTGTCTGACTCGACTGCAAATTGCATAAAATCAGAAACATGTCCATCGTCGGTTAACTCGAAGATTGAGCCATCATTCATGTACACTAACTTGGTTTCACCAACAGCAGAACGTTCAATACCACATCTTTCAATGGCATAAGCAGGCAACTTCTGATGTGTAATGTTTACTTTCAGTTTCACACCATGCTTAGATTTATAAGCAAAATCCCACACATCGTTAGGTTGCACCCATTCACCATCGAAACACAAATATAGCTTAGTTTTTTCAACATGTGAACTCATTTTTCAGTAGAAAGAAAATGATTCAAATGATGAAAACAGAAAGGGATGTGATTCAAATGGTGAAGAGATGGAATGAGATGTGATTCAAATGGTTTACAACTTACTGATTTTATAGATGAAAGGGATGTGATTCCAACCATACAATTGAATTCACAAACGTACGCTTATCAGACATTCAATTCTCGTGGAATGCATGCCAAAAAACGTGCAACACATTAAAATTTAGGTTCACATTAAAATTCTTGTCCATGGGCCACGGACATAATGTATTGCCCACAGAATTGTTTATAAACCCACGGACTCCCAGATCCACGGAATTTGCCCACGGGCGCTTGAGCGGGCCACGAATTCTTTTGTTGGCCACGGGTTTTATTGTCTTCCACGAGCTCCCACGGCCACCTCAGGAGCTAAATTCGTTATTTTTGAAAATATCCGCGGGCCACGGGTTGGACCACGGATTTTCTGGGTATTTTGGTTAATTGGAAGAGAGATAGGGCATATGGATGAAAGGTTGGTCAATAGGGTATTTCAATTAATTCATGAGGTCTCTTTTGAATAGTTCGAACTCTTGTTTCAACAGATCTCTTCTGTTCTCCGTCTCAGAAATGACCCATGCGTCATAAATTTCTCTCAAATACAAACTTTGTTCCAAAAAATTCACAAGCTTCCCTGCTTGAACGTGCCATCAAGTGCTCCAGCTGCAAGAGGATAGGATCTTTAGGCTGGGCACGAAAGCTGCATTGATTTGACTTCTTTGCTTCTGCTATTGAAGCGAAAAACCCCAAGAAAACTTTATCAATTCTTCTTTGTCGACAAGGAAGGCTACCCCTGGGTAAAAGTACTAATCCGTCTATCTACTTACTACCTAACTAAGAGAATGGTATTTACTGAGAGAAGTAGTACGAAGAGCTAGATTGTTGCTGTCTTCTTTTTGTAAGTGGGATAGGGAAACTGTGAGGACTGAACTTTCACTTTCTTACTTGAACTCATATCTCTTTCTCTTTTTATCTTTTGAGAGCTGTATGTAACTATAGTTCTTTATGGGCTGGGGAAATCTCCTAAATTACAAGAGTTAGCATTGATTGGGAAGGAAGATAGAGTTAGCATTGATTGGGAAGGAAGGAACTAGTAATCCGTTTAAGAGACTCACTTCGGATAGAAAGATTGAGGGGGTTAGACACGGCGGAGAATTTCATTGAATATGGGATTGAGACTACGACTGGAATGGAATTGCTCCGTTGATAGATCCAGATTCGCATCCGCCCATCTAAGAGATTTCTTCGTGCCGGGCCGTGAGCTATGTGGAGCGATAAAAAAATGGGATCTATTGGGCTTTTACCTGCACTGCCTTCGCCTAGGACATTAGAAAGGGCGAGAAAGGGCTTGCTGCTGGTTCGGAACTCCCCTATCTATTTGAATTGATTTACAGCGCCTATTTTCAAGCTTATAAAAGGAATTGCTTTATTAACTTTAAAGAGTGTCTCTCCTGTCCGGCTCGATATGAACAAGCTAGGCTGGTAGGTGGGTAGGCTTATATCCGACTAGTAGGACATGCAGTTCTCCCCTTAGCCTTAGGGCAGGCACGAAATCAATTAACAGCTTATAAAGAAAAGAGGACGACTTAAGACAGCAAGAACGGCCAAAAGAAGTAAGTCACTTGAAAGCCCAGGAAGAATTAAAAGAAATCGATGAATGTGTCCCGACCAAGCAACGAAGAAGCGCTAGCAGATGAGATTGGACCTATATAGACTAGGAAACACAGGGAAAGACAGTCTTGGGGGTCCCCAAAACAGAGTGAGAACTAGCCCTTTGAGGAGCTCTCTAAGCTCTCTAACTCTCTATTACCATATGCAGAGGGAAACCATGTTCAATAGCCGGATAGAGTAAGAAAACAACTAAATAGAAATGAGTACTTGCTACGGGTGAAGGAGTAAAGAGTTTCAAGAAAAAATCTCCTTAATGCCACTGCGGGAAGGCTGTTCCTGCTACATTTCGCTGGGGAAGAAAGAAGGAATTGAGTCCTTTCACATTATCACGGAAAAAGGGGAATGCCTATTAGTAAATTTTGATTGGAAAAAGACCCGGAACCCCATACCCTCTCATTCACTTACTATAGGCCGAGGAGCGTAGATTCATCTTACTTTTTATAAATGGAAAAAGAGACATAAGTCACGCATTCGAGCAAGATTGCCTTTCTTCGCTATGTAAATAGAGGGCCGGAGGAAGAAGTGCCAGAACCTCAACAAAAGAATTAAGGTTGAATGGAATGATTCCTCTCCCTTGGTTGCCTTCACTGCCCGTGAATCCCTTCTTTTTTTCTATTCCAGTAGTCTTATGCGGTCTGGTATGTCCATTAGTTGCTTAACTCATAGTAGTTAGTAGTTAGGAGGTTGTTGTCCTAATGAGTGTAGCGGAGTGCTCCCTATCCTATTACTCATCTATAGGGCTATCACCCTAACTTTCCCTGTCTCTGCCTTTCTTTCCTAGTCCTGAGTTTTTCTTCTTGACTATTGCTTGGGATTGGGTTTGACACTATTCAATACTAAATATCTACTCGTGGAGGGAGGGGAGGCAATAGATTCATCTTAGGCGGTAAGCGAAGGAACTGTAGGGCTTAGGGCAGCGAGTGAGCCTCAGATTTTTCTTCAATAGGCTCTAGGGGAGGTGAGAAGAGAGCCAATAGCTATTATAGAAGGACTTTAACAATTCATGGCATGAATTAGAGTTAAAGGAAGAAAGACATGAAATGCTAGAAAGATGGAATCTATGAATGAGCTACAGGCCCTTCTCATAAGATGTTGTAAGCTACGGGCCTTATTCGACGAAGCTTAAAGCAGACATCAAGAGCTAAGAAGGTGGCCAACAAGCCCCTTTGAAGCTAATGCCTTAGAAGCTACAGGACATAGAAGCAGGCCAACAAGTGGATTGAATCGTTTCCAGTCTAGAGACTGGCGGATTACCTTCGAAACAAAGAATTGAAAATTTCCTTTTTCTTTGGACAAGATAAGTGGATAGATGAGTTGAATAATACAGGGACTGATAAGCTAAGCGAGGTTCCCCTTTGAGATCTCCCAACCTAAAGGCTTTATTCAGAGGTGGGTCTTTCAACCGCCTACTCTTTCGATAAAGGGTGCACTACAAGAGAATAGGTACTAAAGATATTAAAGGGGGGATTTCGCCGATATTGAGTCGACTATAAACTATTCATCTTGCTTGGAACCGTCGTTGTGTATGGGAAAGAGGGCTTCTACCTATGCTTGGTTGGGAAAAGGGTGAATGGTCCCAAAAGGGACGGGAAAAAGCCACTAAAAAGAACGGGGGGGGGGGGGGGGGGGGGGGTCATCCACCAAGTATCGCGCTGGGTAGTCCACTTTATCCGTGACTCTGAGTACAAGATTTCCGGGATCAAGAAACTAGCAAACAAATATGCTCGGCTGGACTCTTTTCTCGTATGCCCGGAAAATTTAATTTCGGTACAACTCCGCTTGCTGCAAAGCCTTTATTTCTCGTCCAAACACTCCAGGTCTACACTTCCCTTTACTCCATAGGGCCGAAGCCTTATTAAGTTGAGAGCTAAGAAGGGCTTTTTTTATAGAGAGAGAGAGTCAGGGGCGATCTATATTGCTTACCACAACTCTATTCCCGACTTGAAATCCATAACGGACTTTAAGAGAGGATGAACATTCCCGTTCTATAGGTAGCACTGCCCCTATTAGAGAAGGGTGAGGGCCCACTTCCGTACTTCTGATCTGCTAGCACTGTGAATTACCTTAGACCTACGCAGCAGGAACGAGATGGAGCACCTACTCTACAGCTGGTCGTCTGCTCTCTCGAGGTCGTCCTTATCTAGGTACAAAAAGGACATTACGGGATATCTCCAAAATTCGATGTACTTCGTGCAGGACACATCTCATGTTTGCCGAATCTAAAAACCACCGCCTTTGCATCCAAACACTTCACGGCGGCTATGATCAGATCCCAGTGTTGGTTCACTTTTTACTTTATCCTCCACGAAATCTTCAGATCTCCTGTTCTCAATATGTTAAGCAACTCCTGATCGCTTTTGAAAGATTATAGTTTATGCATTTTGAAAAGATTTCTGACATCTCTTGACATCTCTTGACACCCTTACTTTTAATAGGGGGCCTTGCCTCATGATTTTCTTGGCAAGCATTTGGCTGTTGACGTGTCCTCCGCACCCACTTGAATGAGCTTGTTCAACAATGCTCCTTATTTCGGAAGGGCGAGTGACCTTTTGTAAAGGACATCTCCCAAGATCACAAATCGTCGGGAAAGTTCCCTCCGGGCTCTCCTGTGACCACGAGTGGCGTACTCCGGTATGAACCCGTCTTGAGGTAATTGTAGAAAGAATAATACCATGGTTCCCATCGTCCTCGTAATCTTCCTCGTCTTGACTGGTGATAGTTCATCATGTTCCAACTCCTGATAGTCTTCATCCAAGAAGATAAATGAGTCCCGTTCGGCGGAAGGGCTCTCTGTGGCTCGGATGTCGATGACAAGCGACTCTGTGCTTCGGTGTACTAGCATGTGTACTAGAGCGGCTGAGTATGAATTCCATAAGGGCTGGCGAGTCAGCCAAGCTATTTTATATTCTCGGAACATGGGTGAAGGTGATCTCCCTAAAGCGAGAGAGAGGATGCTGGTTGAAAGGGTTGTTATTCAAGTGTAGAACTAATAGGTCATTGGGAAGTCTTCCTTGATATTATAAACAGTTGTGGTGTTTACGAATGCACAAACTAGAGTTAGGGTTGTTATTTGCATTATTGATTTCTATTAATTGATTAATTATTTATTATGAACATATGTGTTTCCATTAACAACTTATTTTTCGTATATATGTTCATATGTATGTATGAACATACGTTCCATTAAAGATTGTTTGATTAATATGTATGTATGAACATACGTTCGATTAAAGATTGTTTGATTAATTTGAGTCTATGTTCATAATTGTTTGATTAATTTGAGTCTATGTTCATAAGTAAACAGTTGTGGTGTTTACGAATGCACAGACTAGAGTTAGGGTTGTTATTTGCATTATTGATTTCTATTAATTGATTAATTATTTATTATGAACATATGTGTTTCCATTTGTTGGATCCCACTGATCGGATCTCTATATCTATGAATGATCGAATAACAATAGTAATCAAACTAATCTTTATTGATAAACAATCATCCACACTTTTATTTGTGAATACTTGATACATATTTATAGACACCGAAAGGGTGCCTTTGAACCATCGCAATGGTTCGGCTATAGTTGTGTTGTTTCATGAACAGTCACAACTTTACATAAGTAACTACCTATACATAAAACTATATATATGTATATTTACATACAATTAAACATAATTGAGATTAATCTATCAACTAGACCCTTAATTTATACAAACACTAATTATGGATTAATAAGTTAGTATCCAATACTCCCCCCTAATTTATTAATCCATGCCTTTGATATCTTCAAGCTTCATCATCTTTATCTTGGGCAGGTTGTAGCAGGTCTTGCTCTCTGAACTTTGGCTTGTTTCCACTTCCTTTGACTTTGTCTTTAACACGAACTATGTCCTGAACTTCCTCTTTGATTTGACTTCTTTCTTCCTTGTCTTCAATCTCATCTCGATCATCTTTGTCAGCTTTGTCACTATCTTTCTTCATTCGTATCATTTCACAATCTTGAATCTTCAACAATTTGTTTGTAGTACTTGTATCATGATCTTCTGGTTCAACTTTCTTGTTACTTGATTTTATGTCTTTCTCAACTTGGCTTTCCATTGGAAATCTTGATAGTGTTTCATGATGCTTCTTGCATTTGCCCTTGTAAATGCTTGGTTCATTTTCTTGATGTTTCTTATCTAAAACAACTTCATGATTCTCTTTCTCAAACTGTTATGCTTTTGACTCTTTCATCTCTTTGCTTGTGCAATTTCTCAACTTCTCCAGCTTCTCTAACTTTCTCTGCATTTGTTTCTCAAATGCTATCTCTCTATTTCTCATTTTTTTTTTCTCAAACTCTTGTTTCTCCATTTCTATGTCTTGAAGTATTTCTAACTTCCAAAACTCTAGTTTACTCCTCAAATCAATTTCCAATTTTGACCTCATGCCTTCTAACTTTTCTTTTGGAATTTCATCCTTCTCAATGACAATTCCATTCCATCTTGGTTTTTTTTCTAAAGATGCCATCTCGTTTTCATCCTTACTCATAGCCATTAATAACGTAGGTTCATCATCTTCGAACACAAGGTTTGATATTTCTTTTCTATGGTCTGGTTTTGGACAATCTGCAACATAGTGTCCGAACTCATGACAATTGTAACATTCTATTTCTCTAAAATCTCTTCTATGGTAGTTTTGATCTCCAGGGTTTTTCCTTCTTCTATCATAACTATCTTCATTCTTATTGTCTCTTGTAAATCTTCCTCGGCCTCTTCCTCGTGTCTGATTACCACCTCCTCGTCTATCATTTCCATAGTTGTGTTCATAATTTCTGTCATTCCCTCGACGTGTGAATAACAACTTCTCACTATTATCTTCCTGATTTCCTTTTCTAAACTTGATCCTTTCTTCATAGGTCTTAAGTTTCCCGATAATCTCCTCCAACTTTACAGTCTTAAAATCAACAATCATTTCAATGGTTGCTACTACTGGTATAAATTTATCTGGTACTGCATTAAGTACTTTCCGTACTTTTGTTTGCTCATCAAACGTTAATCCATATGTGGCAGCCTTTGTAATAATACTCATCAACTTCCCGGCATATGAATCTATTGATTCATCTTCTTTCATTACAAGTCTCTCGAATTCTGATTTAAGTTGTTGCGAGTGTGCCTGTTGTACATCTTCTGTCCCAATAAATCTGGACTTTAGAGAGTTCCAAATTTCTTTTGTTGTTTCACATCCCGCGACTTGCATTTGCAAATCTTCTGGTAACCCTTGAAATAGGTATGCTGATGCAGAACTATCCTTTTTTACATCAATCTCTTTTGATGTACTTGTTCCTTCTACTAAATCCCATACTCCATTTGCCACTAGTATCTTCTTCATCCTTAATGCCCATAATGTATAGTTCGTTTTATTTAGAACTGGGCATTGATATGATGATAGTGGTGTGGCGACTTCTCTATAAACAACATTGTTGTTTTCCTTTTTATCTCCCGTCATATCCTTTATATTTTATGTGTGTATCGTGTGAATCAGGAACAGGGTCTTCGAACCCTTCTTCTTCTCCGTTCAAATCTTCGCCGGCGTGCCTTTTGATCGATGGTTTCTTTTCAAGCGACGGCGGCGGTGGTGGTGTATCTCTTCTTCTCCGGCAACTATACAGCGGCGGTTTTTTCCTTCGCACAACCGGTATGTTTTTTTTTCTCTGATTCGATTTTCACTTAATCGAATCGTGTCTATCTCTCTCTCTATTCGATTTTTCTGAATCGAACTAGGGTTTCTCTAACCCGTTCTGAAGAACGATCTAATCCCGATCGGTTCTTCTCTTAATCGATTTTCCCTATTGATCTAATCCCGATCAATTCCTTCTTTCTCTCTTCTCTGTATCCTTCCTTTGGCTCTGATACCACTGTTGGATCCCACTGATCGGATCTCTATATCTATGAATGATCGAATAACAATAGTAATCAAACTAATCTTTATTGATAAACAATCATCCACACTTTTATTTGTGAATACTTGATACATATTTATAGACACCGAAAGGGTGCCTTTGAACCATCGCAATGGTTCGGCTATAGTTGTGTTGTTTCATGAACAGTCACAACTTTACATAAGTAACTACATATACATAAAACTATATATATATGTATATTTACATACAATTAAACATAATTGAGATTAATCTATCAACTAGACCCTTAATTTATACAAACACTAATTATGGATTAATAAGTTAGTATCCAATACCATTAGCATTTATTTTTCGTATATATGTTCATATGTATGTATGTTGCTTATGGAACATATGTATTTCCATTAGCATTTATTTTTCGTATATATGTTCATATGTATGTATGTTGCTTATGGAGATTCTGTGTATTAACTTATGGAACATCACTAACTTATGGAACATATGTATGTATGTTGCTTATGGAATTTACCTTCAAACACATATGTATGTATGTTGCTTATGGAATGGAATTTACCTTCAAACACATATGTATGTATGTTGCTTATGGAACATCACCAACTTATGGAACATATGTATGTATGTTCCTTTTTTTTGGTCCACCATTTTGAGCTTTTGTCCAGATTACATATGTGTGTCTCTTTCTTTTGCTCCTTCTTTTATGAACTTTCTGTTTGATGTAATCTGTTAAATTTCAGTAAATATGTTGTAATCTGTAAATCTGTTTGAAAGCTGTTGTAATCTGTAAATTTGTTTCTGTTTGATGTAATCTGTTAAATTTCAGTAACTATGTTGTAATCTGTAAATCTGTTTGAAAGCTGTTGTAATCTGTAAATTTGTTTCTGTTTTCAGATTCCAAGTATGGTCCAAAATGCAACAGATGAAGCTGGAAGATCGAAGACGGATGAAGCATGTGCATGTGCAAGTATATCCGTTGATGAAAAGGGAAGAAAGACGATCACAGTTTCTGTAAATATGCAAGGTCTTCAAAATGCAACAAATGAAGGTTTTGTTATTATCATTGACCTTAGCGGCAGTGGTACAAAAGGTATAAATGATTTTTCTCAACTCACTAATAAATTTGCTATGCAAATGTGCAAATACACAAATAAAAAGGAGTTTAGTGGCAGTGGTATTGAACTATTGAAGGCTTTGTTATTATCTTTGAGGTTAGTGGCAATGGTACAAAAGATATAAATGATTTTTCTCAACTCACTAATAAATTTGCTATGCAAATACACAAATAAAAAGGAGTTTAAATTAAATATCTATCTATAAAATCGTAAAGTGATCTTGCTATAAAATATCAAGAATATAATATATATATATGATATATCATTATTTTTAAACAAAATATAAGTTAAAATTTATAAATACATTTACTAAAATGTTACATACAGTGGTAAAAAGGTAAAATAAGCTGTATTATTATAGAAACAAGTTGCGTTTCTAATAAGTTTATGTTATACAGATGGTGTCATGATATTGGGTGTGAGCAGGCTGCAAATAAACCCCTTTTAAAAACCGTTTTCCAGGTACATTATCTGTATATATAATTTATCCATTTCTCATCTCTCGTTTGTTAATCTTCTTGTTGTTGTTTTTCAGGTTATGTTGCAGTTATTTAGTCCACGTGCGACAACTTTAATGTTTGTTCTACGTGATAAAACGAGGGTAAATTTTGTCTCTTGTACCTTGTGTTGGGGTAGCATAATCTGATGTGGATTCGATCTCCATGTTAGTTATTGATAAACCTGTAAGTTGCCCCACCACAGGTGAATTCTCCACAGAGAAAGCTGGAGTATTCTCCACCGCCAAAGGGCTGCCACTCGAGGCAGTACAATGTGGGCACATTACAATCTGGAAAAAAAAGGAAAAATGATAATTAAATGGATTTACTCAAAATAAATAAATAAAAGCGTGTACCTCCGGATTACTTACATCAGTGGAAGCCAGTTGACTTAATTTTCCCTCGATCCACTGGCCTGCATCTTTCCTTTGTGATTTATACTTTTGGATTGGGGGAGACTCTGTCGACCATGTAAGCGGCCGCATCTTAGGTATACGTTCATATATAATAGCCTAACACAGTATTAAGAAAAAGACAATGTAAAATGACAAGAACAGTTGTTCATCCCTATTAAAACTAACTTGACTTGGGAGATCGAATGGAACTAACAGAATTGAGAACAGAATTGTTCATCTTAGGAGGATAACTTGACAATACCTCCAAAACAGGAGCACAACCTATGAAATTATGTTGAACGTAAGCACCTTCCTCCAGCCAGGCTTTCGCATTCCCCATAGAGGAATGCAGGTGGTCCTCTGTCGCTTTGGCCCAGTTGACGGATTCACATGCTTCAAGATTTCTGACCATCCACCACATTGTACTGCGCGGGATCTTGGCGTTGCTGCTACAAAGGAGCACTTCCTCAATAAGATAGTAGGTCATGAGCTCTCTAAATTGTTGCTTGCTTTCATCATCATCTACAGTCATATCTCTCAAAATATCCTTCATATTTGAAGCGGTGATATGTCCTCTTTTATGCTTCTCGGATGTTGTATAAGCTAGTGTCTTGCTAGTTTCTGTTTTATAAAATTTGCTTTCTTGCCGTTCAAAAAAAGATATGTCCTTTTTCAGCATCGCCTTTAACAAACTTAGCTCTTAGATCCATTGGATATGAAGGAAATTTTGAAGAGAGATCCGAGCATTGTTCTACATAATCTTGATAGCCGATCCCACTATCTTCCATGCCAATAATGTTGGCTATCTCTTTGGTACAAAAACTAAAACGTGTCTTGTCGTTCAGCTCAAAAACCTCCTTCGAAGGATCATAATATTTGCACAAGACTGCAACAAGGGTTCCCGACGACTCCCTGTTGTTGGTTACTGATGAAAGACTACCAAAAATGGAGTCCTTCATCAAATCAACCTTGTTCTTCCCTAATTTCAGGTCAGCTATTTTTCTTAGGTTTGACATGAGTTTGATTGGTTGTTGTCTTTTTGGCTGAAAAAGGCAAAAGAAAGGATTAAAAAGGCAAATATATAAAAAAAAATGATTTTCTTACAGTAAGATAATATGAAATATATTATTTTATTAATATAAAATATTTGTCACGCTGTTGACTCCCACTATTACTATTAATATGAAATATATTATTGTTTGTGCATTGCGGTTTCTCTTTGTTCACCTAAGTGTGTCGTTTTTGTTTTTAGGGTTTGGTGCAATGTCACCATTACCTTGTTCTCCTTAATAACTTTCCAGATTTGTTGTACACCGGAGGAAAATCGCCAGCTAGACCGCCAGGTGCAATATATAGATTGGAAGAACTTTTGCCTCAAGTTAAACTAGCCACCTTCAAAGACCAATAAAAAGTAAATAAATATTAACTATATTGTTTAAAACATCAATATGCTTCTGAAAGGTCCGATTGAACTTTATCCTAATCCTGAATGCGGCAAGAACATGATCCAGTGGACAGTGGTAGAGGTGGCAAGATGGGAAAGAGATAGGCACGATATTATGGGAACTTTTTGTGTGGTGATGCACGTACCATATTATTACAATAGTAATCCAAATCTTTGAATACAAACAATTTAGGAGGCCACATCATTAAAAATAGACTTTGGGTCACTTTCATCCCGGTTGACGCCTTGCTTTCTTATTGAGGTAGGTTGGGTTTGGTGCTATGACGCCTTGCTTTCTTATTGCTTTCCAAGCAATATTACAATAGTGATCTAAATCTTTGAATACGACATGTTCCCCTTTTAGCTAACTTTTTTTATTTGACATGTTTGACATAAACAACCCAGATTGACCCATCCATAAGCAAATGTATACGGAAATTGCAGTCTAATAATAATCTGCGAAAAGTCCATAAGAATCTCATGCATACCTACTCTTTAAATTATTCTTCGCTCTCTTCATAGCTAGACAGTGCAACAACTTGAACCTGTTCACTCAAACAATAAGAAGTTCTTATATGATTGATAGGCACGATATTATGTCTGATTAAATGATTGAAAAATACAATAGAAGTGATAAATCTAGGTTCTTACATTAAAAAACTCACCCAGTGGGGTGCGTTTGTGAGCTTCTGGCTTAGGAACAGAATCCCATATCTACACCAAATAACATATTATCATTCATAATTAGTTTGGTTAGGTTACTTTTGAAGGTGATATGTCGTCCTAGCATAGAAGTGATAAATCTAGGTTCTTACCTTCTGGATATCTTCCCTCAAAACAGACTCTAGATTTTCAAGAGGTGTCTGTAAGGAACAAAAAGATATAAATCAAATTCACATCAGATTATGCTACCCCAACACAAGGTACAAGAGACAAAATTTACCCTCGTTTTATCACGTAGAACACACATTAAAGTTGTCGCACGTGGACTAAATAACTGCAACATAACCTGAAAAACAACAACAAGAAGATTAACAAACGAGAGATGAGAAATGGATAAATTATATATACAGATAATGTACCTGGAAAACGGTTTTTAAAAGGGGTTTATTTGTGTTGGAACCATAATGATATAACAGTTACATATGATAGTTATAGTTATATTAGTAATTCGGTAATTATAGAAGTTAGTTATTAGTTAGTTAAAAGGCGGTTATGCAATGGTCTAGAAGGGTTGCGATGGTCACAACCGAAGGGTTGCGATGGTCTAGAAGCACCGGTTCATGTCTATAAATAGACATCCTATGTAAACAATTTTATTTAGTTGAATCCAGAATATTATTTCCAGAAATCCAAGGGGTTCAACCCACTTTCTCTTGTTCTTTCTTATTGTATGATTGATGATTGTATGCATGATGTATATATGAAGTCGGGTAATTCGATCAAAGATCCTGGGAGTACAAGGCCTGTGAATTCTGAACATGGTATCAGAGCCAAAGGGCTCAAACGAAGATCAAAAATCATGCGTCAATCATCATCTCAGAATCTTAGAATTCCAGAAATTCTATCTATATTATTAATAGTATTTTCGTGTCCGACATTTCCTAGTTTTCGAAGCCTGCAAACTATTGTTTACTGTGTTCAATTGTGCAAGTGAATAGGCTGTGATTCACTAGAAGAACCAACAAGAGTGTTGAAGTAGCAATGACGATTAATAGTCCAAGAGGACAGAATCAAGTTGTGTACGGGGAAACTAAGAAGAATGAGGGACGAAAATACCAACAGTACTAACAGTGGAAATTCGAAGAATGATTAGAGAAGTAAAAAAAAAGAAAAAAAACACCATACAGAAAAGAGGTTTACATACCTTAATCGGAACCGGAGAAGACAACCGGAGAAACCGCAACAATACGGGTTAGCAGAAACAGAAAGCAAGCACACGGCTTAGCGAATCATAAATCGGAGAAGGGGTTACCATCACCGAACCGCAACCACACGGGTTAGCAAAACAAAAGGCGAAGTGCATGAGGCATCGCAAACCACTACCGGAGAAGGGGTTACCAACACCGAAAAACCACCGCTCATCAAGAAGATCGGCGAAATCGAGAAGAGAAGAAAAAGGGACCGCAACCCTAACATCTTAATGTTAAATTAAGACTTTTTCATTTATTAACCTACAAAAGGTTTACACAAAAAAAGGGGAAAGGAATTTTTTATAATCCTTATTATAATTTTAATTTTGTCTTAATTTAACATTAAGATAAAAAAAACTACATTTCTTTCAAGAGTTTATTTTTTCAAAATGACTGGGAAAGAAGACAAGGAACCTACAGATAGTTCCAAGATTAAAGAAGGAGATGTTTAGCAGTCTCCTGGAAGAAACACGTGCGATCGAAGGAAAAACGACCGGCACAAATGATAATGAAGAAGGAAGCATTTGAAGATTGGAATGCTACGAACAAGAATTTAAAGAAATATTTGAAGTTTATTTGTTACATCCCGAGACTTACTACGAGTTCGCAAAAGACGCCAAGATGTGGCAAAACAAGTACACCAACAATGACATGGTACAAGATGTTAGCAGGAAGGCTAACAATTTCGAAGATCAAGCAATTTCGATTGTTGATCAAATACAAGCGACTGTAGGAGTTACGGATGGAATGGAGAACCGAAATCTTGGAAGAAGAAAGATGAAGACAGAAGACCGCTCCTTGAAGAATTACTGATTATATCATTAGGGGGAGATTGTTGGAACCATAATGATATAACAGTTACATATGATAGTTATAGTTATATTAGTAATTCGTTAATTATAGAAGTTAGTTATTAGTTAGTTAAAAGGCGGTTATGCAATGGTCTAGAAGCATCGGTTCATGTCTATAAATAGACATCCTATGTAAACAATTTTATTTAGTTGAATCCAGAATATTATTTCCAGAAATCCAAGGGGTTCAACCCACTTTCTCTTGTTCTTTCTTATTGTATGATTGATGATTGTATGCATGATGTATATATGAAGCCGGGTAATTCGATCAAAGATCCTGGGAGTACAAGGCCTGTGAATTCTAAACAATTTGCAGCCTGCTCACACCCAATATCATGACACCACCTGTATGACATAAACTTATTAGAAACGCAACGTTTCTATAATAATACAACTTATTTTACCTTTTTACCACTGTATGTAACATACGTCAAAATTTCAGGGCAATTGTATGTAACATTTTGGTGCGATTAACCATAAAAGGTTTAGAATTGGCAACATATTACCTGGAGCTACCATCAAACTTACATGTTTATAAGCACTATATCTGAAACAGCAAGTGCAAAAAGTGCACTTTGTTTCTCGAATGCAGTATCATCCTGGAAAAATTATATGGTTAAAGAGAAACAAAATTTAAGCAAATTGCCATCCATATACCTTTGGTAGTCTGAGACTTGATAAAGAGAAACAAAATTTAAGCAAATTGCAAGCTAAGAAAACACAATAAAAAGATCTAATCAGAACATGCCTTCCCCTGTAAGCATCCATTTCCTTGAAGTTGGTATGAAAAAGATGATTTAGAAGTGTGCTCTTCCCTGCAAGAAACACATTAATGTCTGAACTTGCACACTATTTTATGTGTAACTCTAAAAAGCGTGAAGTAATTTAAGCAATGAACGGTTCTTTCGTGTGACATTAAACATAAAACAAATTCGCATATGGATAGCTTAAGGTAGACAACACACCACTGCTTTGTGGACCCATGATAGCAACAACAGCATAAGAAAGTCCACATTCTCCCAGTTTGACATGCTTGATAAAATTATCAAGTCCAACTGCATTGAAAGTACCATCCCCGTCTATGAGGTGGGTCGAGCAACATTCGGCTTCTTTTTCTGAAATTAAGATATCACTTGCATGATTACAAATAGGTACAAACATAGTCCTTTTAACTAGTTTAGTTTCAATATCATACATTAACTAATCTAAAGTTTTAACAGTTAAGACATCTAGGGCATTTACAGATTAAGGTTCACTTGTCCAGATCCAACCATAGACATGAGATTTTTAGTCAAATTCTAGTCTTTAAACCCTAGTGTTATGCAAAAAAGGGCAAACGGTAGATCAAAGATACAACATGTTTATACTTCTGCTACAGAACACTTTATGCTTAAGTTAAGATCAAATTCAACAAAAAAAACCCTACTAAATGAAAAGAACAGGAATCAAAAGCATAGATATCAATAACTAACATGGAGATCGAATTGCAACAGCAATAACTAAAAATCTGTGCAGTTACATGCCCTACATAATATCAATAACAACCGATTAAATGCCTAGACTGAATCAATCATTTTATTGATAGGGTTCTGACTTGGAAACTCAAGAATAAAATCATTAGAAGAGAAATTTGTTGCTAGTATGATAAATCATATGGATAACTTACCCATCGAGAAGAGTTGAAGATAGATTTGATGTTAGGTTTGTGGAAGAAGGATTAAGGAAACAAGGTGCGATCAAGCGGTCAAATATCAAAGATCTTCTTTTGGGAGATCAAGCGGCGATAATTTTTGAATTTGATGCACCGATCAAATAGTGGGTTCAAGTTTTGTAGAAACACAGTCATAACCCGAAACATTTGTGAATTTGATTTTCTTTGTTTTAGTTGAAGTTTTGTAGATAGTTCACCGAACCCCTAACTAGTGTAGTAGGGTTATATTCATTAGTACCACATTTGCATTGTTTAAATCTCCAATCAGGATCACATACCTTTGAGTGAAATTAATTGAAATACCCTAACTAGGGTAGTAGGGTTATATTCATTAGTACCACATTTGCACTGTTTAAATCTCCAATCAGGATCACATACCTTTGAGTGAAATTAATTGAAATACCCTAATTGAATTGTTTATAAACCCACGGACTCCCCCATATCCACGGAATTTGCCCACAGGCGCTTGAGCGCGCCACGGATTTTTTATTGTCTTCCATAAAAGGTTGGTGAATAGGGTATTTCAATTAATTTCTCTTTATCATTTTTATTGATTTGTGTTATAGATTTAAGATAAAATATCTTTAGATTATAATAACCTTGATAGAGAAAAGAAAGAGATTGATATCAGATTGATTTTTTGGTATGCCTTTCATTTACATTCGATCCTTTATTTATAGTACAAAAAATCATCATCATTATTCACTAACTATTCAAACACTATATCACTAACTATTCAAACACTATATTGATAGTGTGCACGTTTTGGTCATCCAATATTATAACACTCCCCTTGGATGACAAATTTAAAACGTAGTTTAACCATGACGTGCTGCCTCATTAAAAACCTTGCTAAAGAAAAACCCAGTGGGAAAAAAAACTTTAGCTAAGGGAAAAAGAGTGCAGCTGGTTAGTTGTCTCCCCCTGATGTTGACATCCATGGATCATCACATGTTATGCACATGTCGCATTCCGATATTGTGAACGTGTTTTCTGAAGATTGCAGTCGGTAGCGCCTTTGTGAAAAGATCCGCAGCGTTGTTGCTCGATTGAATATATTTCATTTCAATATGATTATCTTTTATAAGATCTTGAGTGTATGAAAAGAACCTTGGAGGTATATGTTTTGTCCGGTCACTCTTGATAAATCCTTCTTTCATTTGTGCGACACATGCTGCGTTATCTTCATAGATCAAAGTTGGAATTTTGTCTTTCTCTAATCCGCATGAAGTCAATATGAGCTGTGTCATTGATCTCAACCAAACACACTCTCTACTAGCTTCATGAAGTGCAATAACTTCGACATGATTTGAAGAAGTGGCAACAAGTGTTTGCTTCTGAGATCGCCAGGAAATAGCAGTACCTCCGTTCATGAATACATATCCAGTTTGAGATCTAGCTTTATGAGGATCAGACAAATAACCTGCATCTGCATAACCAATCAAACTTTCTTTTGAATTGTTAGAATAAAATAGACCTAAATCAACAGTTCCTCGAAGGTATCGGAATATGTGTTTGATTCCGTTCCAATGTCTCTTTGTGGGAGATGAACTGAATCTTGCTAACAAATTCACTGCAAAAGAAATATCAGGTCTAGTACAGTTAGTAAGATACATAAGTGCTCCAATTGCACTAAGGTATGGTACTTCTGGACCAAGAACCTCTTCATTTTCTTCGCAAGGGCGAAAAGGATCATTGTCGATGTTAAGTGATCTAACGACCATTGGAGTGCTTAAAGTATTTGCTTTGTCCATATTGAAACGTTTTAAGACCTTTTCAACATAATTTGATTGATGCACAAGAATTCCATTGTGCATATGCTCAATCTGTAAACCAAGACAATATTTGGTTTTTCCAAGATCTTTCATTTCAAATTCTTTCTTCAACAACACAATTACTTCTTGGATCTCTTTATTTATCCCAATGATATTTAGATCATCAACATATACAGCAATTATTACATATCCAGATGTTGTTTTCTTAATAAATACACATGGGCAAATAAGATTATTTATATAACCTTTACTTATCAAGTAATCGCTTAAACGATTATACCACATGCGTCCAGATTGTTTTAAACCATATAAAGATATTTGTAACTTTATTGAATACATTTCTTTGGGTTTTGCACTTAATGCTTCAGGCATTTTAAATCCTTCGGGGATTTTCATATAGATATCACTATCAAGTGATCCATATAAGTAAGCTGTAACAACATCCATAAGACGCATCTCTAAATTTTCAGAGACTGCTAAGCTTATTAAATATCTAAAAGTAATTGCGTCCATAACAGGAGAATATGTTTCTTCATAATCAATTACGGGTCGTTGAGAAAAACCTTGAGCCACAAGTCTGTCTTTGTATCTAATAATTTCATTTTTCTCATTTCTTTTTCGTACGAAAATCCATCTGTTCCCAACAGGTTTCACGGCTTCTGGCGTGAGAACGATAGGTCCAAAAACTTTTCGTTTATTGAGGGAATCTAGTTCAACCTGAGTAGCATCTTTCCATTTAACCCAGTCATGTCTGTTTTGACATTCAATGATGGATATTGGTTCTGGATCATCATTTCCAAAAGTATCACATGTAACAGCATAAGAGAATATATCATCGATATTTCTCATTTCATTTATGTTCCATAACGCTTTCGTACACCCGTAATTGATTGCAAACTATTTATCATTCATTTCCTCTTCTGGGGGAATTTGTGTTTCTTCAGGAACACTTTGTTCGTTACCAATTGCAATTTCAGCTTCCTTTCTTTTCCGGGGATTTTTATCTTTAGAATCCAATGGTCTTCCACGCTTCAGGCGTGCTTTAGACTTTTCATTGATTTTATCATTTGTTTGTCCAACTGGGACTTCAATTCGAGCTGGAGCATTCACAGCTGGTATATAAGATTTTGTTACTCTTTTTGTATCAGTAAATGCATCAGGTAATTGATTTGCAATTTCTTGCAAATGTATTATCTTTTGCACTTCTGTTTCACATTGTTTCATGCGAGGATCAAGATACAATAATGATGGTTCACACCATGAAACATCCTTTTCTTGGGTTTTCTTCTCTCCCCCTAATGCTGGGAACATAGCCTCGTTAAAATGGCAATCGGCAAAACGTGCTGTAAAAACATCACCCGTTAGTGGTTCAAGATATCTTATTATAGAAGATGTTTCATATCCAACATATATACCCAACCTTCTTTGAGGACCCATTTTTGTGCGTTGTGGTGGTGTAATAGGAACATATACTGCACATCCAAAAATTCTAAGGTGGGAAATATTTGGTTCTTGACCAGAAACGAGTTGCACAGGAGTGTATGTGTGATATGCACTTGGTCTCATGCGAATTAATGATGCAGCATGTAAAATTGCATGACCCCATATAGAAATTGGAAGTTTTGTTCTCATTATTAATGGTCTAGCTATTAGCTGAAGACGTTTAATTAATGATTCAGCTAAACCATATTGTGTGTGAACATGAGCTACTCAACAACAATTCCTACAGACATGCAATAATCATTGAAAGCTTGAGATGTAAATTCACCAACATTATCAAGTCTCACCTTTTTAATAGAATAATCTGGAAATGTGCTTTTAACTTGATAATTTGAGCAAGGAATTTTGCAAATGCCATATTACGAGTTGACAATAGGCAAACATTAGACCATCTGCTGGATGCATCTATTAAGACCATGAAGTATCTAAATTGTCCACTTGGTGGATGAATTGGTCCACATATATCACCTTGAATTCTTTCAAGAAACATAGGTGATTCCTTTTCAATTTTAGATGGTGAAGGTCTCACAATTAATTTTCCAAGAGAACAAGATGTACATGGAGTAACTTTACCCATTTGAGAGAACTTCTGGTCCTTCAATGTATGTCCATGTGTACTTCCAATTATCCTGTGCATCATTGTTGATCCGGGGTGGCCTAATCTGTCATGCCATAAACTAAATATCGCAGGATCACAATATTTTTCTTTAACTACCATATTTGTTTCAACCAAATTTATATATGTATAATGTAAACCGGAGTGAAGTATTGGTAGTTTCTCTAACACTCGGTTTTGATCAATAATATACATATATTTCTCATTTTCAGAGGTCACAGTTCGAGTATCGAATCCATTAAGATATATGACGTTGAAACTTAATAGATTTCTTTTCGATCTCGGAGAAAACAAAGCGTTATTTATAATGAACTTTGTACCATTTGGTAATAGGAAATGAGCCACACCTATTCCTTCTATTAAGTCTGCAGGACCTGATATAGTAGTTATGGTTCCTTTTGTTAGCTTTAATTCAGAAAAATATTTCTTAGCTTTCAGGATGGTGTGCGTGGTACCACTATCCGGTATACATAAGTCTCCAACGTTTGCTTGATGTTGTGCTCCGATGGAATTCATATTAAACTTCAAATATTAAACAAATTGTGAGTTTATAATGGTAATAATAAAAATAATATGACAAAGTTATTAGAATAAAAGGATCATTATATAATCGAAACATGGAATACATGGTTACAGAAAAAACATAGACATTTACATAAATCAAATGTCGTCATAGTCAACTAAATCAGAATCATTTAAATCATTGTTGGACAACTTCAGGTTGTCTGTATGATTTATGAGATCAGAATTATTGAAATCATCGTTGGACAACTGCAGGTTGTCTATATTATTTGCGAAATCAGAAATTGTTAAAACAGTATTGGACAACTGCAGGTTGTCCATATGATTTACTTCCTTCTCTTTTCCTTTAAGAGATTCCTTATAAAGCTGACAGAGATGTTGAGGTGTGCGACACGTTCTTGACCAGTGGTCTATGCTACCGCATCTATAACATGAACCTTCAGGGTCTTGTGAATGACTTGATCCAGCATCATATTTTGTCATTTTGAGCTTATTTTGTGGTTGGCTTCTATTTTCTTGTGGAGCATGATAATTATTTGCTCTTTGCCAACGACCACGATAATAACCACGTCCACGACCGTAAGGGTGGCCTTAGTCAGAATTTTGGTTTCGACAATAAAAATTATTTTGACCGAAATAACCACGGCCTCGTCCACGGCCACGTCCACGTCCACGGAAATTATTTCTAGTATTATCATTATTTATAGCATTTGCTTCAGGAAATGCTAATGAATTTGTTGGACCTGTAGCATTTGCTTCAGGAAATGCTAATGAACCTGTTGGACGTGTTTGATGATTTTTCATCAAAAGCTCACTATTTTGTTCTGCAACAAGTAAACATGAATTAAGCTCAGAATATTTTGTAAATTTCTGCAAGCGATATTGCTGTTGCAAAGTAATGTTTGATGCATGGAACGTGGAGTAGGTTTTCTCCAACATGTCCTTTTCAGTAATCTCATCTCCACAAAACTTAAGTTGTGAACATATCCTGAACAAAGCAGAATTATAGTCATTCACCTTTTTAAAGTCTTGGAATCTTAAATTCCTCCATTCATCTCTTGCAGCCGGAAGTAAAACTTTCACTTTGGTGATCAAACATTTCTTTAAGTTTTTTCCATAAATCGCTTGGATCACCGACAGTGAGATATTCATATTTTAACATATTGTCAATATGTTTCCGAAGAAAAATGAGGGCTTTTGCTTTAGATGCTGGCACACAATTATTTTCTTCTGCTATGGATTCAATAAGGTACATAGATTCAAGATGCATTTTGACATCTATAGTCCATGACATATAATTTGTGCCTTTCACATCGAGAGCCGCAAATTCAATTTTGGAAAGATTCGACATACTGTAACTATCAGACAACAAGAAAAAATTAGAATCCATATATATCTATTATTATTGCCATGCAAAGAAGTGGAAGAGCCAAAGTTACAAATATGATTAAGAAAAGATAAAACTCATTAGGCGAAAGATTACTGGAAGTGATAATTAGAAATATCATCATAACAATAGCAAGGATTGTAACGGGATGAAGCATTTTTAGAAAAAAAAACTTCTTGATTAGATGAACTTGAAAGAAGAGTTATTTGTGTAATGAGTAATGAAAAAAAAGGTTTATTTATAGGGTATATATATATAGCTGTTGGAGATACAACGGTTATATATATATAGCCGTTATACAACGGTTATATATATATAGCCGTTGTATATAAGTAGGTAAAAGAGAGAGATAATTAATACATAAAATCAGTAAAAGTTAGTATAAACATTAAACCATAAATAAGATTAGTATATGCATAAACGAAAAACATTATTATGTTAGTAACAATAATGTTTATAACAAGGATTTATCAACTTTCTCAATATATAGGATTAAGGAAATACATACCTCAGTTGGGTAGAGGCTCGTGCTGATAACGTGTTATAAATTTAAGATAAAATACCTTTAGATTATAATAACCTTGATAGAGAAAAGAAAGAGATTGATATCGGATTGATTTTTTGGTATGCCTTTCGTTTACATTCGATCCTTTATTTATAGTACAAAAAATCATCATCATTATTCACTAACTATTCAAACACTATATTGATAGTGTGCACGTTTTGGTCATCCGATTTAAGATAAAATACCTTTAGATTATAATAACCTTGATAGAGAAAAGAAAGAGATTGATATCAGATTGATTTTTTGGTATGCCTTTCATTTACATTCGATCCTTTATTTATAGTACAGAAAATCATCATCATTATTCACTAAGACTATCAGCATCCAACCCCATCTAACCCACACTTTTTCACTGCCACATCAGCGCCACATCATTTTTCCCTTCCAACACATTCTAACCCACAAACCCCCACATCCATCCCATCTTTTATTTATTTTTATTTTTATTTTTGTTACAAGTATATTAATTTAAATAATTTAAATTTTATAAATAATTTATAATTTAATATAAGATAAAACAATTAATAAAATATTTCATAAATTGAAACTACAATTTTAACCTTACATAACCAAATTAAAAACATAAAAAAATACATAATTTCAAATTAAAAAACTACAAATTTCACCAACCATATAGTTGTCGAAGCAACTCTTTGTGGGCTAAAACCGCATTTAACGCGCTACCCGTGAGATGATCATGTGGTCTGATGTAAAACTCGAGATCTTTCCGCATTTCTCTTTGTTTCAAAGCTTCCGCTTTTGTCTTTGCCGCTTCCGCTTTTGTCTTTGTCGTCTCGGCTTTGTCCCTCGCGGTTTTCAACATTTCCTCCTCCACGGTTACTATTTTTTTATTTGCAACGTTTATATTCTCGACATACGCCATAAGATTCTTCAACGCCTCGTCCTTTTCCGCCGTCTTTGTGGAGGATGACGCGACACATTTACCTTTATCTCTCCCCGTCGGTCGTGTCGGTTCTTGTACGAAGACATCCTCCTCCTCATGGCTTTCTTCATTGAGGTTGAACCGAACACGTGCGTCAGAAGACGTCGTGTTTGGGTTTGAATCCGACGTGGACTTGCTCCGTTTTGAGGGCCTCGGGTTATCGTCCATGGAATGTACGATCTTCCACTTAGGGTGGTCTTTCACAATTCTCCAAGCCGTCTCGTGGGAGAAAGGCTTTTCGTTATTATCTGCCCGATACATCGTGTGTGCCCTCTCCATGAAGTCCGCGTCACCCCATCCGGATTTATATTGGGATCTTAGATTATTGTAGATCCCGTTAAACTTCATCATTTTTTTGTTCATGTCACCCCATTTGGATTGTACTTGGTCTTTATTGCGTTGATGTTGGCGACTTGAGTTGAAATAATTGAGTATTTTTCTCCAAAATTCTCCTACAAAAATAAATATATATATATGAATACGTATATATAATAAAGATAAACACATTAATAAATATATATATGAATACGTATATATAATAAAGATAAACACATTAATAAATATATATAATAAAGATAATCACATTAATAAATATATATATGAATACGTATATATAATAAAGATAAACACATTAATAAATATATATATGAATACGTATATATAATAAAGATAAATACATTAATAAATATATATACCCGATTTTTGTGCGTTTCCAACGATGCTATCTTCGGAGACGTGAAGCCATGCATTTGCCAACAAAACCGCTTCTTCGGAAGTCCACGAAACCGCTTTCGTTCTATTTGCAAATTTCTTTTTCCGTTGTGTCGTGGTTCCCGCATCGAGTTGTGTTTCGGGAACCACATCGGGTGGGGTTTCGGGAACCGTTTCATCGACCTCAACGTCCTCCGAATATGTTTCTTGTTGTAGTAGTTGTTCGAATTGCCCACCTTGATTATATTGTGGAAAGCCACCTTGCATAAATGGTTGAAAGCCGCCTTGATTAAATTGTTGGAATCCACCCGAATTAAATTGTTGGAACCCAACCGGGAGGGTGTTGGGTGAATACATAGGGTATTGTTGTATGCTTCCATGGTAGGTTGATGGTGGTGGTGTAAGATTGAAATATTTTCCGTCGGGGACGGTTGCGAGCTCGTGCCTCGCGATTTGGAACCTCGTCGTGGTGTTGTGAACCCTTGTGTTTCTTTATCCATTATGATTTTTTGAAGAAAGAAATAATATTGAGAGAGTAGAATGAAGTTGGGAAGATGGGAGAGATTGAGAGTAAATTTGTAGAGAAATTGAGAGTAGAATGAAGTGTGTGAAAAAATAAGTAGGAAGTATATTAGTATTTATAAGAGAAATAAAAAATAAAAAATTAAAAAAAAAACCAACGTTCCAGCATCCAACGGATAGATTTCAAAAAAAAAATTAAATTTTGGTAATTAACTCAACCCAGCTCGGGTTGCCCAACCCCAAGGGGTGTGATGGTGTTCACTTCCATCCCCATCCAACCCGGGTGAACCCAATTGCCTCGATACGGACGGTCTAACTATTCAAACACTATATTGATAGTGTGCACGTTTTGGTCATCCAATATTATAACAATTTGGAACTTGACTTGCATTATTTACACTCTAGTCCAAACACATTTTTGACAAATGTTAAATATTTTTATTAAGTTTTTGCAACATATTTATAGACAAGCATGAAGAGAACATTTCTTCTGATGAGTCTTATTTATATCAGCCATAAAATCACTTATAAACCCAAGTGGGTTTCACTTTTCCACCAATGTGGGACAAGCCCACTTCCATTTCTCACATTCATCCTCTACCTATTACTTTGACACTCAATTTCTCATTCATATCAACTCTGTTTTATACATGCAATATATCGAAACGAAGCTTTCGCTAAGGACTACGTGAACCCATAAATATCTATCTATCCCGATAATAGGTTCAGATATATTTTTGGGCCACAATCGGGTATAAAGCCCAATATTTTTCTAACATATTCATCTTCAATCTGATAAAAAGATTCCGCTCTGCTCTCCTAAATAAATCCACAACTCTTTGGTCTGATTCTGAATCCATTAACTGTTGAATATCGATATTATCGTAATCAGGGTATTGTATATTGCAATATAGGCAAACAAATGCATGAACCTAACGAAAACAGCTGATTTGTTTGTACAAACATTTCTTCCCTCCCACATCATATATATATATATATATATATATATATACCAATCTAGCCCTCGATCAAAATGAAATTGAAAATTGAAAATCACCAAGTCTTAAATTACAGCTTTTAACCAAGAATTATTGTGCATTTCGATTTACAATTGAATGCTTCAAGTGTCTAAATGTTGCAGATTATCATGCATCATGACGAAGAAGCAGACTCTTGACGTATGAATCCACTCAAAGTGTTGAATCAAAACATAGTATGATTAAAGCGGGTTGTGTATGCATGGTACTAGCCGCTGACCAGACTGACTCGGTCAAATAGCGGCAACAAACCGACGAACACCCATGGTCCTCCGGTGCTCACCTTTGTTTTCTCGGGTACACTCTATATAGAACCACCCAGGTCGTTATATACGTAGATTTTTCAGTTTTCGGATCGAAACATGTTGGAAGACCAGAAATATAGAAACTCGCCTGTTGGCAAACGGCAAGAGAACAAAGACCACGTTCAGCGAATTTATCGATGATGGAGAAGACTCGATTCTTTTCTTCGTTCTTTAGGTTGCAGAGCTGGACAATCTGATAGATTTCAAGTAAATTGAGTACATTATAGGAACGAATTCAAAGAGGATTATGTTTAATACTTGCAATCTAGAGTCGGTTTTTTTTCGTACCTGCTCGGGTGCACCTTTGTTCAGCCTGTGCCAATTTCCACTTTGAACTATATATGTTTTCGTTGTTCGTTTGTCGACGGGGTTTCTATACCCAAAAGGATTAAAATGGTCATTTTTTTGTCGGAAAGCACTTACCAAAAAACACTTGTTAAACACTCTTACCCGGAAAGAGTTGTTAAACGGCCCCTAAGTATATATTTATTATTAAGTTTTTCAATAAGACAATTAAGCAAAGATGAGGAAATTGCATCAGTCTTGCTGTTCTTGCTTATTAGTCAAGTCAATGTTGATAATTTGGGCAGTCTTATTAATCAGTTGTCAGCAGTTTGATTAGAAACTCTACTCTTTTGGTAGATAACATATTTGCATACATCTCACTCTCTCCAGACCCCATCTCGTCTTGTGTTGGGATATAGTGACCTCGTTTGTTTTGGTTTGGTTTGGTTTATACACGGTTTGATTAAATTATACTCTTTTGCATTGGCGGATGCAGTAGGCCAAAGGGGGTCCCATCCCCCCACTAAAATAAAAAAATTTTGATTTTTTTAGTGTAAAAACAATTATTTTATAGTGTTATAGCATGGTTTCCCCCGTGGTTTTTTGTATGTCCCCCCACTAGTAAAAAACCAAAGAAAGTACTTCAAAATCAATCAAAAAACAAAAAAAAAGTCTTTTGAAATCAACGAAAAAGTCCCTCGAAATCGACAAAAAAAACTTTAAAATCTCTCGAAATCAACCGAAAAACTTCAAAAATCTCTTGAAACCGTAGAATTAGGCTAGAACGACTTTCCGGACCTTTAACCTACCTTAAAAATGACCCCACTATGCAAAAATCTTGGATCCGCCACTGCTCTTTTGGGTACTTAACATGTTTGCATACATCTCAACCTTCACAAACCCCATCTTCTTATGGGATATACCGAGCCCGAGTTTGGTTTGTTTTGGTTTATACACAGTTTGATTAGAAACTCTACTCTTTTGATAGATGATATATCTGCATACATTTCATCATCCCGAGACCTCATATTTTGAGTTTTGATGGGACGGTACATACTGAGCCCGTTTGGTTTGGTTTGATTTACACGGTTTGATTTGGTGTGAGAGAGTCTTGAAATTATGAGATGGGGTCAAGATTATTTGTTTGCAGAGCTGTTGGTTGTTTTTATTAGCTTAGCTGATTATTGTTTCTGGAAATCAAAATATCATTTGATTTTTTTTTGTTACAATGATTTGTAAATTTCAGTTTGCTTAGTTATATGATGATACAAGATACCAAATTGGTCAGCCTGCTGTAAATGATCATATGGTTCTTTCTGTTGAAAAATTATTACTTGTCTTCTACTATTTTGGAACCAAATTAACCGTCGAAATCAATATAACAAAGTTTAACTTGTGGTGTCTCGGCTTAGGAATTTTAGAACGTTTGTTACATTAGTTGATGCTTTGATTTACTGTTACATATAATACGAATAAACGAATGCAAACTTTATTATATTTTCGTGCATTTTGTTTATAAAAGATGGTTAAAATCAACTGAAAACATTTGGGGGTTCTTATGATGTTAGATTGATCAAATATAAAGATGGTTTTTGAGACAAGGTATTGTTTTTACTTTCATGACACACCATATCATCTGAATCGACAAAATGTCTATTTCTTTATAACGTCAACTAGATTTAATTTGTGACTTGCTTATGTTGTAAGAAAATACTGCTATAATAATAACACGATAAACTGGTTTGAAAGTCCAATGAACATATAATGTCATTATTGACATGATACTACAGATCAATCAAATTTGTAGGATGCAAAATTCAGCACTAACTTTTTTTTTGAACATATCATTTATTGAATCGTTATGATTAAATTAATAATGGTATATTAAAATCATCACAATATCTTTTATCATAATTCTAGTGACGTATAATATTCCTCAACATGACATTTTTAATTATTTTCCCCACCAACAATTATGAATTCAAATGATAACAAGAGCACCAAAATTTTATTATTATGCATGCTTTAACTTATTTCAAAATTCATAACCAAATAAATTATTAGTGCTTCTTTTGTGGCTTAAGGACACTATTTTTAGAAGTTCCCGCCTGCATGCCTAACCGCTAAGGCCCATCCTAATACAGTCCTTCTAGATGTATGTATCTTTTTCATTCTCCGCTGTCCTTGCTTGGCTAGCGTGCTTCGAAAACAGTCATGTAAGATTAAAGGAGAAAATTATTTTAGTATTTTGGTTTTTCCCTAAATCAATTTTGAAGATTATCCACAAAATGTCCACAAATTGTTTAGTGGAATAGTTATCCGTTGGCGATTGTTAAGCAATTGATTATGGGTCATCATTTTGTTTGTAGATAAAGACACAAATAAACTATTCGGTACAAAATCTATTTGTAAAGTAATTGTTAAAGCTGATATGTCAAATTCAAAAAACTGTATTATAGTTATATTGACGTGGATATTTTTACTTTGACTTTATAGTTTAATAATCATTGATTTTATGATCATTAGCTTAATTTAAAGAATAACTCTTTGCTCTTTTTATCATATATCCTTTAGTAGATGTAGCATGTAGCATGACCACTATCACGACGAGTATTGAAAATCTAGCACAAAATATACTTTTTTTAGGATTACCCTTAAAAACCAACATATTCGGTTCTTTAGGGTTTATACACACTTTCCTTTATTCATTTACAAATACAAGGGTGAAATGCTAGCTTTTCTTGCATGAACCGAAACACATTGGTTAACCTTGAGTTAATAGGGAGTGTATCCGTCTTCGCTGGTTAGAAGATTGGTAAAGAAAGAACGAGTATCAACTTTGTGATTTCCATTAGAAAATATACCCGCCGAGTAACATCTTATAGATAAAGCACAATGTTTATAAAGATATCAAGATTCATTTTTTGATCCAAAACTGCTTTTAGAACAAAGCATCAATAGTTACCATGTGTTTTGTATATTCTTTGGAAACATCCTACCCATTTCACAAACAAATCAACATGTACCTTGTACTTGTTATTCCCTAAATTATTTATCTTTAAACATGCTTCTTGTAATTTAAAAAGAAAAGGAACAAAGATTAAAATAACCCTAGATTTTGAATTGTGATTTGTTCAAAGAATTTGGAGAAAGAAACAAATCCCATTTAATAACAAGAGACAAGAAACCTACTCACAAGAGGAGTTGGTCCCTTCAAAACTCCATTCTTTTGGTAACAAGAAATTTAGAATGTTTGAAAAGACTAGCAAGAGACAAACAAGACCTAACTGATGTTTGCCCCACAAAGGCATCTCACAATTTTTAAATAATTTGTATGATATTTTCACATGTTTCACTTTACCCCCCTAAACTTTTCTAACTATAAATATGACACATGTAAAATCAAATCAAACATACTCAATATATATATTTCGTTCAAAATAGGGTCTCAAGGGCATGACATACACAGACTTTTTCCCTACCCCAAAGGGGGGTGAGGAACAACTAATTTCTATAAAGATCTCCAAATGTATTAAGACACGTCATCTGCTAAAAAGGTCTAAAGGCCTTAGGTTTCATTTGTTAGGGGTGTAAACTAGTTGAAGATCGATGGATAATGATCATGTATTATATATTTGGGATAATTAACTAGGATGGATTTACACACACACACACAATATATATATATATATATATATATATATATATATATAGAGAGAGAGAGAGAGAGAGAGAGAGATTATATATATAGATTATATATATATATATATATATATAGAGAGAGAGAGAGAGAGATTATATATATATATATATATATATAGAGAGAGAGAGAGAGAGAGAGAGATTATATATATATATATATATATATATAGAGAGAGAGAGAGAGAGAGAGAGAGAGAGAGGTATACATGAGATATCATCGATGTATAACTTCAATCACAAAAATTAAGTAAACGTTAAAATATTCAAAATGCTTACTATTGAAATAAATTTACTAATCACATGTGTCATGGTTATGTTCGACTTTTTAGTTTCAACAAGATATCACAATTCATGTTTATTTCAGTATTGATTTTTTTTTCAAATTTATAAAAAAGCCCCTTATAAATGTCTTGTGAGATTTGGATTAGAATTTTGAAGTTGCAATCTTTGTTCAAGTTATTTTCCCAAAACCATAATTGCTACAAGTGGATTGCTTTCTCGCGATCATTATACTGATAGTTTCATCGAGAAATTTTTCATTATATAGTTTTATTAAAGAGTGAATGAATTTATACAGTTTCTGATACTTATTTTGCAACGACCATGCATAAGTACAACTTTTTGTGTGCATTTTTTTAACATGTTTTAATAACTAATTTGCAATAAAACAACAATTATATGATAGAAAACACATCCACATTAAACATTTTGATTGATTTAGAAAGAAAAAAATGTTTTTTTTTAATATTTTGAGATACTTGAATTTCTAAACTGTTATATTTAAACATCATATAACTTTATAAAACTAATGATTTGTATGTAACAAAACAAAAAGATTGCCACCTTTTGCTTCTTTAAGGTTTAAATTATAGACCCATTAACAAAAGAGGTCATTACTTTCTTTTCTATGTTAATTAAAACAATAAATTGGAGAATATTTTGATTATGAATACGTAAGAACCGGTTATTTATTTAATAATTGGAAGTCTTGTGGCCAAAGTGTAATAAGGGAAAAGATGAGGATGGACCAATTGGCAATTAATGGAAGATATTTAAGGGAGCAAATCCCTAGATCCCCTCATTGATTCCATTATCCTTGTGTTGGCGGTTGAGAAGAGAAACGAGAAAGGGAGAGGGAAACATCAATCGGCATCAATTTCGATCAGGAGAGCTCTAAACTGGTAAGCCTCAATTCCTTTCCTTTGTTATGTCTAGTGATTATCTTCTTAATCAAGGGATTTGGGTGTTTTAGTGGTTGAACTATGTGTTTTCTCTCCTGGTTAAGCTTTGTGGGTGTTGGGTGAAATTGGACCCTTAAAAGAGGTAAAAGATTTGTTAATTTGCTGTTTTAAGTCAGGAATGTAACCATAATCTAGTATCTAGCAAAGGTTGAGACTCAATCGCACCCACAAACCGATTTTTAGAGACTTGGGGTTTGGCAGTACGAGCTGTCCGGGAATCGCCCCATTCGGACAGTACGGGTGTCCGCGAAAAACCTTGGATAATGGGAGTGTCCGGACCATCGTGTCCGGGTAGCAAAAGACCGGAGGCGTCCGGATTCTTTTACCGGATAAAGGTGTCCGGATAGAGGTGACCGGACAAAGGTGTCCGGATAGTAGATGACCGGATAGAGGTTTCCGAAATGGTTCGCGACCGGATAGTTTCTCCGGATAGTCGATCCGGATAACTTGAGTGTCCGGGTAAATTTTGGGTATCCGGGAAGTGTCGGTTCCGGGTAGTTTGGGTGTCCAGCAGGGTGTGTCCGGATAGCTAGTATACTAAGGTTTGTCAGTATGCTTTAGGTGTTCGGATTCGTTTCGGCTTGTTCGAAAGAGAGGGGGTGCGCGTAGGAGTTCACTTCAATCAAGTGAGTTCCCTTAACCCTTTTTTACATGAAATGAAATGTCAAATGCTTTACTGATCATGGTATGTTAACAAGTATGATTTGTTTACGAACTCTTATGATTTCTCGCATGAAAGTTGTAACAACCAAGTTTTATGGACTATGTGAAAGTTTGGTGTTCTTTGTGAAACAAATGAAAGTTAAGTTGAGGGACTCTTTTGCATGAATTATGTTTTTGATACTTGCAAGTGTGGCGATGGGGATAGGGTGATGTTTGCCCTATCCATGTTGAAATCTGATGCAGTTTACTGGTGGGATGCTAAAACTGGGGGAAAGGGTTCGGCAATGGCTAAAGGGATGATGTGGGAAACGTTTGTAGACAGATTTAAAGCTCAGTTATGTTCGCTCGCGGCAGTAAAAAGGTTGGAAGAAGAGTTTCTGGGTTTGGAACAGGGTGGAATGACGGTACGGGGGTATACTTCTAAATTTATCGAGAAGTCTCATTTCGCTGATTTGTATGTGCCAACAGAGGAACGCCGAGTGGAACGCTTCATCCATGGGTTGAAAAGTAGCATCCGGGAACTGGTTCTGACAAGAAACCCCACTACCTTTCAGGCGGCCATCAATACGGCCGAGCTGATTGAGAAGGAGAAGAATCGCCAAACATCTGAGAAAGGCGGTGAGAAACGCAAGTGGGATGGGTCGGGGAGTGACCAAGGAAATGGAAAGTGTTCCGACCGGAAAACCGTGTTAACAAGGATACCGTTGGGAAATCGTGTACGAAATGTAACAAGGTGCACCGGGGAGAGTGCATGGCAGGTTCAAACTCATGCTACCGGTGTGGCTTTCCTGGTCACTTGTCAAGGGATTGTCAGAGTGGGGGAAAATCTTGTTACCAATGTAGGGCTACTGGCCACATGCGGAATGATTGTCCGCAGTTGAAAAAGGGTGGGTCGGCTCAGTATGGAGAACGTCAGGGAGGAAAGGGCAGTGATAAGGGAGCAGAGCAGGCGCACCCGAAGGGACGTGCGTTCCGCATGACCGCGGAAGAGGCAGAGGAAGTCCCTGATATTGTGGCAGGTACGTTTCTAGTGAACTCTCTATGTGCCAAGGTGTTGTTTGACTCAGGAGCAAATCACTCTTTTGTATCGTATGCGTTTATGAAATGTTTGGGGGTGAGGCCTAAACGTTTGGAGAGAGCGCTAGAGGTGGAAACTGCCAATGATAGTCGGGTGTACGTTAAGGAGGTGGTAGGGGATTGTGTCATAGATATAGAAGGGAGGTTGGTGCCTATGAGATTATATCCCATGGCAATAGGAGAGTTTGATGTGGTGTTGGGTATGGATTGGTTAGCCGCGAATGATGTGAATATCGTTTGCAACAAAAAGCTGATCAGGATTCAGTCACCTGATGGGGATTCCATAGTGATTTATAGGAACCGCCATGATAGAAAGACTAGCCTTATCACAATGATTAGGGCTACTAAATGTATGAAGAAGGGGTGTCATGGATTTTTGGCGTACGTGTTGGACGCCAAGAAAGAGAAGCGTGGGGTGGGTGACGTACGTGTCGTAAGTGAGTACCCGAAAGTATTTTCGGATGACTTGACAAACCTACCTCCGGATCGTCAGATCGAGTTCAGAATTGATCTGATGCCTGGAGCTGCACCAATTGCCCGCGCACCTTATAGGTTGGCGCCTTCCGAAATGAAGAAAATGATGACTCAATTGCAGGAGTTGTTAGATAAAGGATTCGTTAGACCAAGTACATTTCCGTGGGGAGCACCTGTGCTCTTCGTGAAGAAGAATGACGGTACTATGCGGATGTGCATAGACTATCGAGAACTTAACAAGGTCACGATCAAGAACAAGTACCCTATATCGAGAATCGACGATCTGTTCGACTAGTTGCAAGGAGCCAGTTACTTCTCCAAGATAGACTTGAGGTCAGGTTATCACCAACTCAAGGTAAGGGAGGAGGATGTGCCGAAGACCTCTTTCAGAACCAGGTATGGACACTACGAATTTTTGGTGATGCCGTTCGGGCTAACCAACGCCCCGGCAGCATTCATGGACCTAATGAATAGGGTGTGTCAACCTTATTTAGACCAGTTCGTGATAGTGTTCATAGACGATATCCTGATATTTTCAAGATCGGAAGAGGAGCACGAAAGCCACCTTCGAACAATTCTCGAGCTACTAAAGCAAGAGAAGTTGTATGCGAAGTTTTCTAAGTGCGAGTTTTGGCTAAGAGAGGTGCAGTTTCTCGGACACGTGGTGTCTGAGAAGGGAATCATGGTAGACCCGTCTAAGATCGAAGCCATCCGAGATTGGGAGCAGCCTAAGAACCCGTCATAAGTTCGAAGTTTCCTCGGACTGGCGGGGTACTACCGAAAGTTCATCAAGGACTTTTCGTGTATCGCCACACCATTAACTTCCTTAACCAAGAAGAATGTCAAATTCTCCTGGTTTGAGAAGCAAGAAGAAGCCTTTCAAAAGCTGAAGGATATGTTGAGCAGCGCTCCGGTGTTGTCGTTACCGGACGGATCTGATGACTTCGTGGTGTTCAGTGACGCATCGAAGCTCGGCTTGGGTTGCGTAATCATGCAACGAGGGAAGGTGATCGCTTATGCCTCCCGGCAGTTAAAGGATCACGAGGTTCGATACCCCACTCACGATTTAGAACTGGCAACAGTGGTTTTCGCTCTGAAGATTTGGCGACATTACCTTTATGGGACGAAGTGTCAGATCTTCATGGACCACAAAAGCTTATGTCATCTCTTCGACCAAAAAGAGTTGAACATGCGTCAACGAAGATGGATTGAATTGTTGACCGACTACGACTGTAAGATTGAATATCATCCGGGTAAGGCGAACGTAGTGGCGGACGCTCTGAGCCGTAAGGAAAGAAGTGAGACCCCAGTATTGTGGCCTTGAGGGCCGAGGTGACGTTCAATTTGTTGAACGAGATAAAGAAATGTCAAGATGAGGCGCTCGGAGTGGAAAATCTCAAGAAGGAGAGAATGGTGGGACAAACGTCCTCACTAGTGGAAGATAGTCGAGGGGTGAAGTGTCTTAGTGGGAGAATCTGGGTCCCGAAACTCGGAGAGCTCAGGAAGATGATTTTAGAAGAAGCCCACAAATCAAAGTACACGATTCACCCTGGGACTAACAAGATGTATGGAGATCTACGTCGAGATTATTGGTGGCTTGGAATGAAGAAAGATATAGCTCATTTCGTGGAGACCTGTATGACGTGTTCGCGTGTAAAGATCGAACATCAAAGACCGTACGGGAAGCTTCAGTCTTTGGAGATACCGTTGTGGAAGTGGGACCAGATCACGATGGATTTTGTGACCCATTTGCCTAGAACTCCAAAGGGGTATGACGCCATTTGGGTGATTGTAGATCGTCTCACGAAGTCAACACACTTTCTGCCTATACGAGAGTCTTACTCGTTGGAGCGGTTAGCAAAGTTGTACATCGACGGGATCATAACCCGCCATGGTGTGCCTTCGTCGATAGTATCTGACCGAGATAGCAGATTTACCTCAACGTTCTGGAGGAGTTTCCAAAGAGAAATGGGATCGCAGATCAAGATGAGTACCGCTTATCATCCTCAGACCGACGGTCAGAGTGAGCGGACGATCCAAACGTTGGAAGACATGTTAAGAGCGTGTGCTTTAGATTTCCAAGGCTCTTGGGAAAAGCACCTACCATTGATCGAGTTCGCTTATAATAACAGTTATCACTCGAGCATCAAGGCAGCGCCGTTTGAGGCACTCTATGGGAGAAAATGTCGGACTCCTTTGTGCTGGAACGAGGTCGGAGAAAGGCAGTTAGCCGGGCCAGAGCTAGTGCAACTGACTTCGGACAAGATAGTCCAAGTGCGTGAAAGGCTGAAGGTCGCTCGCGGCCGACAGAAGAGTTATGCGGATAAGAGACGGAAAGACATAGAATTTCATGTCGGAGACCATGTTTTGTTAAAGGTGTCTCCTTGGAAGGGAGTGGTACGATTCGGAAAACGTGGGAAGCTAAGCCCACGTTACATCGGATCGTTCGAGATTTCCGAACGAATTGGAGAAGTGGCGTATAGGTTGAACCTACCGGAAGAATTGCGTGGCATCCACAATGCGTTCCATGTGTCTAATTTGAGGAAATGTCTGGCCGACGTAACCAAAGCGGTGCCGTTAAATGACATAACGGTGGATGAGAAGATAAACTTTGTAGAGGAACCTGAAGCTATCACTGATTATAAAGTAAGGAAGTCTCGGAACAGGGAGACTAGGCTAGTAAAGGTACATTGGCGACACCACAAGGGTCCAGAGGCGACCTGGGAGTTGGAGTCGGAGATGAAAGTGAGATACCCGCAACTTTTCCAGTAAGGAATTCCGGGGACGGAATTCTTTTAAGCGGGGAGTGTTGTAACAACCAAGTTTTATGGACTATGTGAAAGTTTGGTGTTCTTTATGAAAGAAATGAAAGTTAAGTTGAGGGACTCTTTTGCAATAAGTGAAAGGTATATATAGACACTAATCCCTAGGGCAACCTCCATTTTGTTGGAAATCAGTATTGTTGGTTCTTGTGGTTTAGCGGCTAAAGAAGAGAAAGGGAGAAGGAGGCAAATAGGTGATTTCACAATTAAGGAGAAGAATCATAAGTTAATCATCTAATCTCTTCTATTCAGCTTAATGCAAACTTTCTTTCTCTGTTGTCTAAGAATTTGGGGAGGAAATCATGGGGGGATTTCTATGTTTTTCACCTAAATACCTCTTAAGTGGGGATTGTGGGTTTTGTTGCTAATGCGTCGCTTTGAAAGGTTTAAAAGTGGATTTAATCGGTCTTTATGACGAATAGACGAACCCCTAGGTTTGTCAAATCGAGCTGTTAGCATAAATCGAGTTTTAATCAGTTTTTGGATTGTTGGGTTTTCATCCAGTACGTGGTTTCCGGACGTCGCCCCGTCCGGATAGTAGTGTCCGGACGGTGGGGGTTTCCGGTTAGGACTTGGAGGTGTCCGGGTATTGTTGGTTTCCGGGTAATTCGATCAGGTCCCCGGATGAGACATCCAGATAGTGGTTTTGTCCGGGAAGTGATCTCGTCCGGAAAGTGATTGCATCCGGGAAGTACCTGCGTCCGGGAAGTGGTAGTGTCCGGATAGTGTTAACCGGACAGTAGGGTTGAACCGTTAAATCTGATATGAATCTAATGCCCTTAGGTGTTCGATTGGTTTAGCTTGGAGATAATTAAGAAATGTGTTATACGTAAACCAAAGGTGAGTTCTCTCAACCCTTTTATGACGTACTACGTTTTACTGATATGGTTTCTTTTACGATCATGAACCGTTTTATAAATGTATGCATGTTTTGCATGAAATGCATGTTTACTCAACAAATGAAATATTGCTTTACGTTTTCATAAACATGATTTCGAAATGTTATGTGTATGTTATGTGGAGTCGGTTTACACGGTAGGGTCAGGGTACCAGGGGATTCGATAATTCCTTGGGGCATATGAGGTTAGCTTGTAGGTTGGAATTCGTTTCCTCCTACATGAAGGAACAGGGGGTCCACTTGGACTCCGGTGTAGCCGAGAGGGTGTCCGTTAGGCCCCGATCGTGGTAGCTTATGCGATCCATGAACCCTGTGTTGAACCTTGATTGATGCTTATGTGAAGGATATGAATTGTTTTCAATGAAATGATTTTATACTGTGATAAATGTTTTATGGAGGGAATTCACTAGACCTTTTGGTCTAACCCTCGCTTTTCAAAAACTAAACCATTTCAGGTAAGCGTGTTACGAGTTCTTGTAGTAAGAACTAGGAGATGGCAAGAAGGATTGGAGCTTAGAGCTACTCCAAGTTTTGTTTATGATGACTATAGATATAGCGCTCGGCTGTGGATTTAGAGACTTCCGTTGTCATTTTTGTTTAGCATACTTTAAAGATGATGTATGAACAAGTTTATTATGTAATTCGAATGCTTATTCTATTATATTGCATGACTATGTTTTTGGGACGTTACAAAAGCATGTTTTGGAAAGACTTATTTAGCATGATTGAACGGTTTACAAAGATTTCACACTATGTGATTTATTGTTAGTTATGTGTATATGTTATGTGGAGTCGGGTTGCACAGTGGGACTAGTGTACCTCAGGATCCGATGATCCCTTGGGAGTTTGTTATGAACCGGTAGGATGGAATTCGTTTTCTTCCTATTCGGGTAATGGGGAGTCTGCTTGGGCCCCGATATGAGACAAGAGGGGAGTCTTCTTGGGCCCCGATCGTGGTTCTGGTTGGTACGATTCTTGAACACTGTGCAAGTACCCATGCTTGGAGTTTATATTGAGATGTATGATTTATCAAAGAACTGGTATCTGTTTGTTGTTATGACTGTTTTAAAAAGGGAATGCACTAGACCGTTTGGTCTAACCATCGTTTTTCAAAACTAAACCATTTTCAGGGAAGCGCACTAGTAGTGCTTCGAGCAAGGGTACGGAGACGGCTTGAGCTAGGAGATGGAATCTTTAGCACGAGAACCTATAGTTCTATTAATGGATCACTTAGATAGAATTCTCGGATGTGGATAGAATGCCTTTCCGCTGCTAATTTTGAATAGCTCAGACTTTAAATGGTTGTTTAATGAAAATGTTATGTAATTGGGACCCGGTTTGAGATTTATTATCTATGTTATGTTTATTAAATGATTTGGGTTGTTACATAATCATTTTTCTAATTATTAAATTACTCAAATTTGAATATAATTAATTCCATTATGTGATATCTAAGAGCATCTCTAACAGATTCTTCAAAATTTCTTTAAAATATGGAACCAAAAGTTAAAATCTTTAAAAAAAATTACATTCATCTCCAACAGATTCTCCATTTTGAAGAAACAAACATTGATTAAAATATTAAAATATTTAATTCATCTATTAAAATATTATTTTTTTCTTCAAATATTTATTTTCAAACATTTTTATTAGTGCTCTCATATAGTAATCATTTTTAGGGTTATCTCCATATTTGAAGAAAACCTTCTTCTCTCTCCTTCTTTCTCCATTTTAGAGATAGCTTTGGAGAAACTATCAGAACAAAATTATAGCTTAAATCCTCATATTTTCCATTATTTTCAAAATGAAAAGAAAAGAAGATTCATGTTCATCCACAACAAAAGGTCACAATTCGTTTCTTTTTAGTGAAAATTGTACTCCAAGAATAGTGTGTTTGACTAGTCAAATCATCGTAATTATCCAAAGAGTTAATCTCAAAATTGAGTTATCTTTATTTGCATTTATTTTCCAATTGTGACCATATTATAGTGGATAAATTTATTAATAATTTGTATAAAAACTTTTATCATGTTCATGAAATATTAATAAATTTAATAGAAACATCAACATTTTAATTTAGTTTTAATCATGCCTATACGTATGCATAAGTAATCTTGTTTTTCATACAATATTGATATATTTATCATGCACTGTAAATCAAATAACGTATAGAATAGATGATATTTATCATATAACGGGTCAAATACAGTTATGAAATTACGATTAAGTTTAAACTCAGTCAAACCCAACTTTCGTTTCATCTTTGTTAATTTGTTTCGACTTTAGTCATCTATGAGCTTTCAACCCTCCCATTATCCACCCCTTCGCCCTTTTCTTTCTCTACTTATCCTTTTGCTCCATCACATCTATCATCATCGACCATCTTCGTGTCAATGTAGCTTTCATTATTCCTCTTTATCTTAGGGCATCCACAATGGCAAAGTCTTTCCAAAGACTTGATAAAAAAATTTTATATTAAAAAATTAATGGGACCCACAATGACTTGAAGGACTTTGAAATGCCCTCTCACAAACAAACTTCAAATGACTTGGTCTGCACCAAGTCATTAGCAACAAAACTCAAGTCATTGTATTAAAAAAATCAAAAAAATTGTGGGGTCCACAACTTCAAGTCATTCTTCAAGCTATTGGGTGTTACCATTGGAGATGCTCTTACAACGACTTCAAATTTAACAATAATGCAAAAGTGGTTTTATATTATCTTTTAGTTTTTGAGCTTATATGTACAAAAAAAGAACAAAAGTGATTGAATATTTTAGATTTTATAGTTCTTGTGCATAGCATGGATTTTAGTCACCCATGTTGAGATAATATTGTTGTCTGCTACAGTGGAGCAGGGTGGCATAACGATGAGAGTCAGATGGTTGCATGGATTAAAAAAGATGTGACATTGGATAATGTGCATTTATATATATACCTACGACCGATAAAGTTATATTACAATAAATAAATGGTCTTTACATCTCTAAAATAGACGTTCTTTATAGGTTAATTGAAGGTATACAAAAATATATGCTTTCATTTTAATCTAGCAAGGAATAAACTCACCACAAATATCAAGATTTAGATATTAAAATCAAACCTAGTTCCTAAACATCTATAATGTCATCATGTGCATTGTATCTTGGTGGAAACTTCATGCTACCTCTGCAAACATGATCTGATTAGATCAAGATGTACCTTTGTACTTGCACTAATTCATTCAATTCTTTATTCTTAAACAAAACCCAAATCTTTAATTGTGATATTGTTTACCTAGGGGGGAAGAATGTGTAGAAATAAATTTCAAGACAAAATCCATTAAATAAAAAAGGGACAAGATACCTACTTACAATGCAAGACCATGTCCCTCTAATTAACTCCAATATCTTTGGTTGAATGTTGTTAACATGACACTTAGAATATTTTAAAGACTAGGCAAACACAATCAAGACCTAACTTTGCTGGTCCCACAAGAATGCATTCATTATGTCATCAAATACATTATACATATTCCTATAAAAGAATGGGGTGGGCTCTTATACTCTTGTTATATTACACTTCTGACCCTTTGAAGTTTTACCAAGTATGTGTTGGGACCATCTCTTGACTTCAAGTATATAAGTTTGAAATAGATGGAATTATGAACAAAAGAATTTATGGTGTTCTTATATTTCTGCATCAAGAGGTCAAGTTGACACTTGTACATCCAACCAGTTGTTCTATTGTCGGATTTGGCTTTATAGTTTCTAAAGAATTCTGGAAACATGATAAATGTCTAATGCTGTTTTTGAAATAAAAGCATATGGAAGCTCGGTACATGAAGGGTTACGAGGGACACAACTTCAAGAATGATTCTTTAAGCCATAATGTGAAAATGTACAAGTGTGGGGTAATTCAGTTGTCTCTTTGACCTTGGATCTATCCAAATATGTACCGGACCTTTCTGTCTTTCACAAACAAGAACGGTGGAGTCCCATATCTTTTGGTTGATATCTCTTATCAATAATGCAATCCTTCAACTTTTTACTCCATACTGATTCATCAAATCATGTAGTAATAATTATTACTTTTTCAGGTTGAAATTTGTATTATTAATTAAAAAAAGAAGGATCTTGGTGTAAATATGTATTTAAAGTTGTTTGGAGGACTATAGTTATTAATACTTGAAAATATATTATAAGAAAGAAAAGGGAGATAAAGTGTTGTGGAATGGAAATATAAAACTTTAGGGAGTGAACTGCAATTGAGTTATAATATTAATAGTTTGCACATTCCATGGTTATGAATGACTAGTGAAGGCCCCCAAACATTATTGTCCCAGTGAGCATACAACACATTAAAAGATATATAATAATTAAAAAGGAGAAGAGAAAATTCAAATGGATGATTGCCTCTCTCCATGACCATATATAATAATGTCTTGCCTATTTCACCAATAATATATATATATATATATATATATATATAAACCGTAGGCGAAGAATCGAGTGGGAAGTTAAGTTTAACATGAAAAACGTGAAAAATGGATTCGTTCATCATTTTTAATCAAATGCTCTTTCATGAATTGCGGTTTAAAACGTTATTGATCATCCGCATCTTATCTCGGTGCATCTCATTGTAATGTGCATTCATTTCTCATCCAATGGTTGATAATCATTTCTCATGATTTTCACATTAACTTCAACTTCTCACTGAAATCCAACCTATAATTTATAACTACGATGATCTTGGATAAATATTTGAATTTTGTATAAAAGAGTCGTCACTACAACAAAATAAAGTTTATAAGAGGTCTAAAATAAATATGCGTCCTAATAAAGTAGTTTATAGGACCAAAATTTATAGGACTAAACAAAAAAACGTCTTATCTAAAAGTGTTACAAAAAGTTTATAGGATGCTTTTGAGCGTCGTAACAAGTTTTTAGCACATTTTTAAAATAAAGCGTCGTATTAACTATTTTATATGACACTATTTGAAACAGTGTCCTATAAACAAAAGTGTCTTCTAAAAAGATGGGTTTATAGGACACTTCTCAAAAGCGTCCTATAAACTTAGCTAATACGTCACTTTATTTTGAAAATGTCCTAAAAATCTTGTTACGACGCTAAAAAACGTCCTATAAACTTATTGTAACACTTTTAGATATGACGTTTTTTTGTTTGGTACTATAAAACACTCTATTATAACACTTATTTATTTTTAGCGTTCCATAAATTCAATTTTATTAAAGTGCGTATTATAATTTCATTAAGTTGTTTCAAGTAGATTATAACTTTCAATCTTACAAATGGTGGTGTTATTTAATTAGTTATGTGTAATATATCAATTGCTGGTTTAGAAAAGCCCAAATTTTATAAGAAATAGTTGTACCATATGTAGATAACCAGTTTATAGCATTTCCAACATATTTTCCACCATTCTTTCAAAATAAAAAATTAAAAGTAAAAATCTTTAAAAATATATATATATATATATATATATATATATTCATCTTCAACAGATTCTCCATTTTAGAGAAATAATAATTAATTATAATATTAAAATATTTCATTCATGTATTAAAATATTATTTGTCTCTTTAAATATTTATTTTTAAAGATTTCTATTGGTGCTCTCATTTAGAAATCATTTTTAGGGTCATCTTCATATTTTGAGAAAAACTTCTTCTTTTTCCTATTTTCTCTATTTTGGAGATAGATTTAGGAAACTATTGGAGCAAAATTATAGCTCAAAATCCTCATATTTTCCATTTTCTCTAAAATTAAGAAACTGTTGGAGATGCTTTTACAGTTCAAAAAATTACGTAAATTCTTTTAACTAATAACAGATAAATCGAGCATTAGACTTTCTGGTTTGCATCCTCAAAATAAACTATCAATCATATTAAGTGCATTATTTTCGCAAGCTTAATTTCTCGTAAGTATCTAATAATTGATGTTATATCTTTTATTTTATAGAAAAAATATATTCTTTCAATTTAATTGATGAAAGACGTATGAGTGTGAAAACTCATACATATTATAACGAATCTTAAATTAAAATTGACAAATAAAAAACCAAAGTTACTCCACATAATTTAGTAAATTTAGTTTAATAATTATATATGTTGTGGTAAAACCACAAGTATTATTTTGAAATATTTTAAAAATCCGTCGGAAATTAACAAGATTTTATTTTTTAATGGCTATTTAGTTTAATTAATTAATTGTAATTTATTATTTAATTGCTAATTACGTTAATTAAGTAACTTAATTGTAATTTAACAAATATTTGTGACAGATTTGTGGCGGATTGAAATTCCGTCACAAATCCGTCACAAACATTTTCGAGAATATATGATTTTCTTTTTTTTAGAACTTGAGTGACGGATTTGTGACGGATTTCCGACGGCTACACATTTTGTTGACTTTTATTGACTTTTCTTGGTGACGTCGGCCGTCGGAAACGTCCGTCGGATTAGGTCATTTGTTTAGTAGTGTAAATTGCATATATATATATATATATATATATATATAGGGGTGGGTTCAAATGAAAACTCATTTTTAATTGTGAACATGAGGACAAGTCACAACCATTGATCAAGATTTGGAAAACTAATCAATGGTTAAAACTTAATTAAACCAATTGAGAAGTGATTATGGGCAAATTTGGAAATTTGAATTAACGCCTACCATGTTTGACTTTTTATTTTCTTTTTTAATTAAAAAACTTTTACCCCCTTAAAGTTTAAAATAATTTATCTTAAAAATTACTAATATTTTAATCAAACAAACTACATCAAAAAAACGAGAATTTCGTGCTCTTCGATATGACATCCATCTCGATATAGTTTTTTCTTCATTTTAACCGTTTTTACGTGAAATGCTATGTATGTGTTATATTCGGTATGAATATGTATGCACGTTTCCTAGTGTGCATATTCAGTATTCATGACGAACAACACATTATTCAAAATGAATAATACAACATTCGGGATGAATAATACACGAATTTCTGATTCATTATTTATTAAACATGAATCGTGTATTATTCATCCTGAATAACACATTATAATATTTACCCTGAATAACACATTATTCACCCTGAATAACACATTGTTCATGTTGAATAATATATGAATGACCCGTGAAGGTTGAACACATGACACGCTCTCTTTATTTTCCGATTCACAACCGAAACTTGGTTTTATTCTTTATGAATATGTATGCACATCTTCAGGTGTCCACGTTCAATATGAATAACAAAGGTGAACGTTCATTCACTATTCATGATGAATAATACAATATTCATGATGAATAATACAATATTCATGATGAATAATACAATATTCATGATGAATAATACAATATTCAGGATGAATAACAATCAGGATGAATAACACAATATTTCAGGGTGAATAACACATTATTCACCCTGAATAACACATTATAATATTCACCATGAATAACACATTATTCACCCTGAATAACACATTATTCACCCTGAATAACACATTATTCATGTTGAATAATATATGAATGACCCGTGAAGGTTGAACACATGACACACTCTCTTTGTTTTTCGATTCACAACCGAAACTTGGTTTTATTCTTTATGAATATGTATGCACATCTTCAGGTGTCCACATTCAATATGAATAACAAAGGTGAACGTTCATTCACTATTCATGATGAATAATACAATATTCATGATGAATAATACAATATTCAGGATGAATAATACAGTATTCAGGATGAATAATACATGAATTCATGAATCGTGTATTATTCATCCTGAATGATGTATTATTCATACTGAATGATACATTATTAATGAAGAATAATACATGAGTGACTCGTGACGGTGTGGAGACGTGACACACTCTCTTTTGTTCATCGGTTCACAATCGAAACTCGATAGGTTCCCGATTCATCTCGATAGGTGTTGGGTTATGGTAATGAAGAACACGATACCTTAGGACGCTGAAGAAAGTGTTGTAGAAGGTGATGTCGAGTTGCGGACTTATGGTGTCGAGATGTTGTACGCACTTGAACATACATAAATATTCATACCGAATATAACACGTATATGACATTCCACGTAAAAACGGTTAAAACAACAAAAAAACTATATCGAGATGGATGTCATATCGAAGAGCACGAAATTCTCGTTTTTTGATGTAATTTGTTTGATTAAAATGTTAGTAATTTTTAAGTTAATTTATTTTAAACTTTAAGGGGGTAAAAAAATTTAATTAAAAAAGAAATAAAAAGTCAAACATGGTAGGCGTGTGTTTTAATTATCTTCCCTTTTTACCCCTAATCACCTTAATTAATAATTTCAATTAAAAACTCTATTTAATATGAGTTATTGGATCAATATAGATGGAAGGACCAAGATCCGTCCTCATGTTTACAATTGAAAATGAGTTTTTATTTGAACTTTCCTCTCTCTCTCTCTCTCTATATATATATATATATATAACAATATTTTTAATTTAATATTATGTTATATTATATGTGACATATTATCATATGTGATTGATTGTAGTTAAATGGTGTTATTGTGTTGTATACTCATTTGAACTCTTCTACACACACACACATACGGCATACATACACAAACACACATATATGGAGAGAGAGAGAGAGAGAGAGAGAGAGAGAGAGAGAGATACAAACCATACAAACCAATTAATTAAGATATATGTGGAAATTATGAAAGTTCATTCATTATGATTTAAATATTAATAGAAACGACGATTAGAGTTCGTTAATTATGATCAACTATTTATATTAGAAAACAGTCAATATATTTATGAAACTAGATATTCCTTAAATTAGATGGACAGTTAAGATTAATTTATATGGGTTGTAATTTTAAAATGGTTTGTATTTAATTCATTCCATATATATATAAAGAGTTTAAATATAATTTGATCTCAATTGTTTGTGTAGATGATCAACTATTTAAATTAAATTGGTTCCTAAAAGTACTCACAACCTTATCTTAATATAATTTAATAATCGCCTTTAGATTTCAAATTAAACAAAATTAAAGGTCCAAAATTAGTTTGTAGGGTTTGTAACAACAATTTATATGTAAAACTCTCTCTCTCTCTCTATATATATATATATATATGGGGTTGGGTTTCGATAAGAAATTGAGTTAATATGAGAAGTGGTTATCAACCATTTGATGCACATTAAGATGATCAAATGCGATTTATGGGTGGACTTGAGATTAAAAGTGATCAAAGATTTAGATCCACTTCTCATGTTAACTCGACTTCTCACGCGATCTTTTGCGATATATATATATATATATATATATATATATATATATAGGATTAGGTTCACGTGAGACCAACCTGTTTTCGTGAGACCAAAATATAACAATGAAACTTCACAGCGATTCATTGTGAAGATACAAAAAAACAGCGAATGAGAGTTATAGCGAGAAGGTTAAGAATAGATTTCCACCATTGGTACATTAGGATGAGATGCGCCAAGATACATTAACTCAGTCCTAGTATCAAGTGACATTGATGGATGGGTTTGAGATTAAAAGTGATCAAGGATCTAGATCCCTTCTTAAATTCTCACCTTAACTCTTGTTCTTACACTATCTTTCGTGAATCTTATTATTTTGCAACCCAGTAGAAGGTTACAACTTCGTACAACCCTCGTTTAAACCATTCATTTAGCTCATTCATTATGTAGAAAAACATAATGGACTTTGTTGTAACGTTATGTGCATCGAGATTTGCTGCAAAAATTCGGCGAAATCGGGTAAATTTATTTAGAGAATCAATGAGAATCCAATTTTTTTTTGAACGGCATTACTTTTCATTAAAAACACCCAAAACTTGTACAAACCAAACAATCACAATTGGGACACCATACAATACAAAAAACAAACCATTGCAGCCCAGGAAGAGTCAGTTGCCCAGAACCTGCATTAAGCCACAACCATTAAGCCCCAACAACAAAACTTTCAACCATACAGACTCGTTTGCGAGATGAAAACAGAGCTGTATAATTGGTCTGCATTGGCGACACACAGCCACAGCTGTTCCGAATTTTCATTGACGCTTGCTTCCGAACACTTATACTACTGAATGCATCTGATCCGATCAAGGTGGTTGTCCACATACAGCCACTATGTTGGCTTAATGTGGGCAGCCGCTGGATGAAAAAGCACTCTGCGCACCTGCTGCTTCCAGGAAGCTATGTCGATCTTGGGTTCAGTAGCCACTTGTTCCAGTCCAGGCTTAATTCACGATCTCTTATCTTTATCCACTCGAATACTTTTAGTTGCGCCATAAATATCCGATCCAATAAGCTTCCTTGTTCCTTTTTGAACACCACTTTGTTACGGTGTGTCCAAATGAAGTAGAAACAACACCACACTGCATTGTCCATATTTTCCATGTTTTCATGTCGTTGCTCAGTTGTCCGCACTCTTCCAACATCACATTGACCGAGCTTATTAAGTCTAAGTTTATGTTCCACCACCTACCTATTTGTTGCCAAAACTTTTTCACATCCCCACAACTCACTAAGGCATGGTCCACCGTTTCCACTAAATTCCCACATCTCGGACATAAGAATGATTCCACCTCAATTCCCATTTTATCCAATACTTCTCTCGTTGGTATCCTACCAAGTCTTACTCTCCACATAAACACACAAACTTTCTTCAGAATGGATTTTACCCAACTAGTCACTACCACACTACTCTCACCACCCCCTCTTTTCTCTTCCAAAAGACTCCTTACCCCCTTGACCGAGAAGCCATTCTTGGTATCTAACGCCCACACCACCCTATCCTTCACCCCCCCTTTTCGGGACTTTGGATTGTAGCAAAGTCAACAACTTTTCCATTTCTCCTAATTCCCTCCCCCTCGGATCGCGTCTCCACTCCCATTTCCACTCCCACTCACCTTCCACCCATTCCCCTCTATCAATGACCGACACACTTTTATTAGATTCTAGTTGGAATAGCCTCGGGCATTCCTCATTTAGTAATCGGTTTGATGCCCATTTCTCTCCCAAAATCTCGTCTCCGACCCATCTCCAATTTCCTTTACTAATGATTCCGCAAAGTTTACCCCTTCCTTCTCTAACTCTCTCCCCACCATCTCTATACTCCTCCAAGCCGCGACTCCCCCCCACCCTCAATGTATTATCCCCTATCAAGCCTCCATCCCACCCGAAAATACTTCTAATTACCCTTACCCATAATGCCTCTCGATCCTCGTGAAACCTCCACCACCATTTGCATAAGAGAGCCCGATTCATATCTTTTAAACACCCAATATTTAACCCCCCCCCCCCCTTTTGAAGCTCCCCAAAACCGAATCCCACTTTACCCAAGCAAGTGTTTTTTTTATCCACTATTCTCACTACCACCCAACCCCCCCAAAAGAATTGTTTTCTCACACATTCGAGGTTTTTTTATCACTCCTTGCGGGGCCCGAAACAAAGAAAAGTAATATAAATATGTGCTACTAAGAACCGACCTTACCAACGTTAAGCGTCCTCCGTAAGAGATTGTCTTGGCCTTCCAAGAAGCAAGCTTATCTTTCATTTTGTCGATTATCGGCTTCCAATGTTCGAGTCTCCGCATTGAAGCGCCAACCGGTAACCCAAGATAGATGAAAGGCAATGAATCGCAACTACACCCCATTCTTCTCGCCCATGCTTGCACCTCTTCCTCCGGTACACCCACTCCATATATTTTGCTCTTCGTCATGTTTATCTTCAAACCCGACACTAAATGAAAGCACTTCAAAATTTTCATCAAGTTCTTAATATTTGCCAACTTCCACTCTCCAAAGAAGATTGCATCATCCGCATATTGAAGATGGGAGATTGTAACTCATTCTCGTCCTACCTTTATTCCTTCGAACATCCCCTTTTTCACGGCCTCTTCTATGAAGGCTTTCGGCAACCAAGAGAAATAGAAAAGGAGCGAGTGGATCGCCTTGCCGTAAGCCTTTCCTCATTTGGAATTCTTTAGTCGGTGATCCATTTATCAATACGGATATCCTTGATGAGCTAAGACACGTCTTTATCCATCCCCTCCATTTTTTTCGAGAACCCCATCGTCTTCATAAACTCCATTAGGAACTCCCATTCGACCGAATCATAGGCTTTTTCAAAGTCAACTTTGAATATCAATCCCTTCCTCTTCGTTTTCTTTAGAAAAGCCACCGTCTCGATAGCTATGAGGATCCCATCAAGAATGAATCTACCTTTCACAAACGCACTTTGCTCTTGACTAATAATCTTACCTATTACCGCTTTCAATCTTTCCGCTAAGACTTTTGATACAATTTTGTAAAAAATACCAATTAAGCTTATTGGTCTAAAGTCATTTAGACCAATCGAATTTGAGGTTTTGGGTATCAATGTTATAAATGAGGCATTGCACCCATCACCCATTTCCCCCTTTTCCATGACCCATTCTACCGCCGCCATCAAATCCGATTTTATTAACCCCCAATAATCCTTGATGAAACCAATTGTGAACCCATCCGGGCCCGGTGCCTTGTTGCTCCCACATTCTTTGATCGCGTTCCATACTTCTTCCTCCGTTACCCTCCTCTCTAGGTCATTTACATCTTCTTCCCATAGCTTTTTCATATTGTCCATTCTAAGCATCGCCCCTTCCTTATTTATGTTTGTGAATTTGCCTTTGAAGAACTCAAATGCATAGTCTTTTATTTTCGTCGGGTCTTCCGTCCACATGGAATCGATGTTTAGGCCACAGATCGTATTCCTTATTTCTCTACTTTTTATCATCGCGTGGAATATTTTGGAATTTTCATCCCCCTCTTTGATCCACCGAACCTTAGCTTTTTGCTTCAACATTTCCACTTTCTTCTCTTCCAACTCCAACCATCTTTTCCGCGCCTCAATCCACCTTTGTCTCTCACAATCTTCCAATACAATTTCATTGGCTTTTTCCTCCCATTTCTTCACTTCTTCCTTCTTTAATTCTAACTCCACATCCAAATTGCCCCATTTGACCCTACTCCATTTCTTCAAGGCCGCTTTGACATTTTTTAACTTATCACGAAATACACAATCCGGTCTTCTCGAAATCACTCCTTTTCCCCACGCCTCTTTGATTATATCCCCAACCTTTTCGTCTTTGAGCCATACATAAAAAACTTGAAGGGTCTTGGTCCAAAATCGGCCCATTTATCACTAATCATAATTGGTGCGTGGTCCGACCATTTTCTCTCCATCACCTTTGCGCCCACATTCTTCCAATTCGCTTCAAAATTGTAACACCCTCGAATTGGGAAAGAGCAACTAATTAAAATTTTCGATAATACATCCGAAGTAAGAGGATTTCTTCCTATAATCCAATAGGTAAAATACCTCCAATTACAATCTATGGTTAACTTCAAACAAAATATAATTCAAGTCTTGTTACAAAGACTAAAACTACCACGGGTGTTACTTAACCCAAGTACAAGTTGTTAATCCCAAGGATGCATGCGGAAAACTTCACTTAAGCTATTCACCTCTCGAGCACTTTACTAGCACACGACCTTTCACAATGTTACTAGAATTACTCCCAACCTGAGACCTGTTGCACATGCTGACAAATAAAAAGGGTTAGGCTAACGCCTAGTGAGTTCAAGAGTTTATAGCATGATTTAAATAATTCTTTAAATGAAAGTTTGCGGCTTAGATTATCATTTCCAAAAGAGTTTACTAAAAAGGATATAAACGACTCATTTTCCAACGCACCCAAAATCATTGAGAAAAGTCCCCAAGAGGTATAAAGCGTTTTCCAAAATGAATTCCAATCCCAACTCACTCAATTACGTGAATAATCTATATTAGGCAAAACATTCAAATACGGTTGACGACAAAATACTCAACCTAGAAATCATGGAAGAACAATCCATTTAAATATAACACTTCATTGAAAACATGATACGAACCAATACTCACGCGAACGTAAAATGTAATGAAGTCCAAATACCATAAATATGGAAGTAACCTGCCTCATTTAGACCTTAATATACTTGGAGGGAAACCCAATATTAAAGTCATCAAATTGCAGTCAAACGTATAAGACCAACAATAATAATAAAACAGGGACAATATAAAATCCCAAGTAGGTTGGCCAACGACGGGGGAGACCCGTATCCATTGAGAGTGGATGAACAAAAAAGTACTTCACTCAAACAATGTTTATCGTACGACACCTCACTGCATAAAAGCCCAAGTGTCCCATACGACGCCTTTCAAGTTACGACCAAAGAGACAGTTGACCTTAGCGAAATATTACTAAGAATACCGCCAAAGGCTCGGCCCAAGGGGGATACAACCACGGCATTGCCCCGACATGGCGAAGGTCATATTCGCCCACCGTGCTCAACCATGACTCAGTCCTCCTATCGTACCCTTGAAAGTAAAGGTCATATAACATGGGGCCCGGTCAAATCCCGCGACACCCAGTAGACCATCAAATAAAGACTGACTCACGTGCCTATGGATCCAATGCAACACAGTCTATAATAACATGCATATCCCGGAATGACTAACGCACCCAAGCATGTAAATATCAATAACGTGCAATAAAATGCAAGATGGTGCAATAAAAGCAAACCATAAACAAGACTCCGCATCGAGCCATTAAAACCGGACAAATGTCCCCAAGACTTCCTCAAAGTCAAAACCCGAGCAAAATGCTCAAAACCCATTAGACCCATAATTAACGGTCCTCAAAATATAAACGTATTAAACGTTGTTTCGGTAAACGTATACCATAAAATCCTCATCGACTCAAAACTCGGCACGGATTAATATTAATGGATTTTCCAAAATGGATTTTCCAAAATGGATTTATACTCTTATAATCCTCAAAATGACTCATGACACTAAAATGTGCATTTTCCCAAATGGTTTATAAAATCAAGTACACGAGATTGATTAAACCATTAAATAAACTTCATTTTGAGCAATAAATCCTTTAAGAACATATTTATGATTTCTTTACTTCAACATATTCAAAACCCCCAAATATAGGTGTTTTACAACATTTATGAAGATAAATACTTCAAAAGAGTTAGACTCGTCAAATAACTCAACAGTTGATAATTTCAAGTAAAACACACAAATATTTGGAAAATAACATTTTTGGCATGTACAAAGTTTTCACAAATCAACTTGAACTCACCTTGCTAGATTTAGGCTAAATCTAGAATTTCCCCAATTGTATACTCCTTTGTAGAACCTTGCATCTTCAAGCCAAAACCGCCAAAAACCTAGATCCATGAGTTCCAACCATCAATAGTTAGATATAACCATGTAGAATCATTCCTCAAACATTTTATATCCAAATCCCAACTTATTTCAAAACCCTAACTTCATAGGTGAAGAGAATAGAAGATCACCTTAACCAAACATAATCAAAATCACCCAAAATACCCCAATATGGAAGAGAAGGTGAAAACAACAACAATATAACTTTTGGGTAGGGAGAGATTACCTTCACCACTTGAATCTTCCAAAAGAAAGCTCCTAGACTCCCTAAAAGCTTCAAGCTTCCATATCTTCAACAATGGTGGAAGTGGGTTTAGTTTGAGTGGAGGAGATGAAGAAGAAGAGAAGGGATTTAGGGTTTTCTAGAGAGAGAGAGGTTTTAGAGAGAGAGAGAGAGGTGAGTTGTTGTGAAGGAAATGAAATGAGGAAAGAGAGAGAGAGAGAAAATAGCTTAAAACACCAAAATATCTCATCAGACCTATTGCGGACGTCCGCATGGTCCTTCGCGGACGTCCGGCTTAAGCTGATCCGAACCCTCAATTTCTCTGTTGGTTCCGCGGATGATTTGCGGACTTCCGCACCTCGCGAACGTCCGGCCTTGTGCCTTGTGGACGTCCGTGAGTCCCAAAATGTGTTTTTCAATTTTTCGGGTGTTACAAAAATCTTGTGTCACCAAAAACCTATCGAGCTTGCTCAATTTATGTCCATCATCACTTACTCTCGTGAAGTTTTTCCCTCCCAATGGAATGTCAATTAGATTGGCCCTTCGAATAAACTCATTGAAGTCTTCCGTCCCTTTGCGATTCGTTGTCGAATTTATTCTTTCTTTTTCATTGCGTACTTCATTAAAGTCTCCTCCAAGCATCCACTTCACCTCCATTTGATCACACATTAACTCCAATTTGGCCCACAAGCATGCTATTTCCTTTTGCTCCCTCGGACCGTATATGTTTACACACCCCACAAGACCCATCGTGTCTACCCATCTTCCCACTACTGCAATAAAATTCGCTTCTTGGATGACATAGTCACATTGAAACACATTTTTGTCCCATATTGTTAGCAACCCCCCTGAATTTCCAGTCGCCGGTTCCTGCACATAATCCCAATTTTTTGCCCCCTACAAGTCCTCAATTTCCCATGTTTCCGCCTTCTTTTGTCTCTTGAATCATTATCAGACTTAACCTTTCTTTCCTGCACATTTCTTTTATCCACTTCCTTTTATTAGTCGACCCGAGTCCCCGTATATTTATAGATACCATCTTCATGAGTACACTCCCAAAAAACAATCATATCTTAAACACCCAGCCCCTGTTCGTGACTGATCCCCTTGCTTCCAATTTCCCGTCTTTTGGTTTCCAATTTACCCCTAACAAGCTTCCAAATTCTTCCAATGCTTCTTGATTGTCGATACTTTTTAATTCATTTGACAACGTTACTTTGGTTGCCAGTGATATCGACCCACCTCCGCTTTGTGATTTCGACTTTCCTCTCGGTTTTATTTCACCCTCTTCGTTCATTTTTTTCTCCTTTTTTTGTGTGAATTTCTCGCCATTTTTTAAGGTAATGGAAGCTTACCTTGTTCGTCCCAAACGCCATGTTCTCACGTCTCTTAATTCTTGATGCTTCACCTTTTGCGTTTCTAATTTCCTTTCCACAGTTCCCTCTTTTTTTGTTAGGACTAAAAGTCCTATAAAATAGAAAGTAATATAAAGAAAAGAATTGTTTTCTTTATTTGTTTGTAAAAGCCTTTTAAGCTAAATGGGCTTAGATTAGTGTTTGTGGTCCATGGGCTTAGGCTTAAAGCCCTTGGTATATAAAGTTGTTTTTCCAATCTTTAGGTTACAAGTGGTGAGATTAGCCGTGCGCTTAACTGTGTTTAGAGAGAGAGTTTGTTCATCATTCTAATCTTGTAACTCTCTGCATTCAATCAATAAAGGATTAATTGCTTCAAATTCATTGTTACTTGATCAATCTGGGATCCACAATTGGTATCAGAGCAGAGGGACAAAGCTATCGATTCAAAGGTATATTTTTTTTCTTGATCATTCATCGCACGCACTGTGTTCATCTCAAGAATTTGATTGCTTCGATTTTGGTGTTAAAACCTAAAATTGAGGCTAGATAAATTCTTCTTATAAGTTTTCTAAGATATACATGTGTTTTCAAATCGTCTGGTTGAGTAAAAATCCCTGATTTTTAAAATTCTTGATTTGTTTGGTGTTTGCTCCCTGTTCGTGAGAATTATTAATTTTTCTTGTCAAAAGTGCTAGTTGATTCGTTTTTGGTATTGTTTTTGTGAGTTTTTGGGTTAGTTTTCTTGTTAGCACTAAGTTCTTGCAGATTATCTCTCTTCAAGACTGCAGAAATTCATCGAACCGGGTAAGTTTTTCTTGTTTCTGACTTGGTTTTGAAGTCCCGGTGCTAATATCTCCTGGTAGTAATAACTCCCGGTGCTGATAACTCCCGGTAGTGACTATTCCCGATACTGATATCTCCCGGTAGTAATAACTCCCGGTGCTAATATCTCCCGGTAGTAGTAACTCCCGATGTAGTCATCTCCCGGTAGTGATAACTCCCGGTGCTGATATCTCCCGGTAGTGGTAACTCCCGGTGTAGTCATCTCCCGGTAGTGATAACTCCCGGTACTATTATCTCCCGGTACTTCAACTTCCGGTACTGCCATCTCCCGGTACTTCAACTCCCGGTGCTCTTATCTCCCCGTATTTTACGATCATTGAAAGACCCGGTACCAAATCTGTAAGTCCCGGTATCCCATCTCTGTCAGTCCCGGTCATTGTAAGTCCCGGTATCATACAATACCAGAACTTACTCTCTGCTTCAACTTGGGTTTTGTGATTTTTGAACTTTCATAACTTAAAATCATCATAACTCGCTCAAAAATCAGTATTTTGCAATGAAATTTTACAGGGTTACTCAAAATGTGATTCTGAACATATTCTCTGGTAATGTTTTCTGCTAAAAACACCTATAACTATGAGTTCGATCACACCACAGTAAACTGAACAGGCTTTCAATTCTGGATCAGTAAACCCTGTCTGCTTTTGATCGATATCTTGAATTGTCTCACGATCACTTCTGTCAAGTAACAATGTCTTATCCGACTTACTCTGAGCTCAAAGATAAAGTTTCTCTTTTAGAAGCGCATATCTCTAAGCTAGAAGCCGATGCTAAGATCAAATATGATGCCATAGGCAGGCTAGCGATTGAAAAGGCTGAGGACAAATGTGTGATAGAAAACTATCAAACTGAGTGCTCGGTCTATTCAGAAAGAGCTAAACTCCTCGAGACCCAAATATCTGAATATTCTCAAAAGTTAGAGAAGTCTCAGGAGGAGTATTCTAAAAGCATCTTAGTTCAAGAAAATGTTTTAAAAGAAAATGAAAAGTTGACCACTAAGCTTAAGGAGTTTGAATCCAAACTTTACAAACTTGGTCAATCTGAACAAACCATCCACTTGAACAAGCCTAAGGAGTTCAAATATTACAACTCGCTTTGGGGACTCGGATATGATAATTCGTGCTACCTAAAGAAAGTCTTGTCGAAGGTCCCCACTCTTTATGAATTTGATTTCATGGGCTTAGACAAGATTTATCCCGAGTACAAAATTAAGTGGACTAAGGCATCTCCGGAAGATGAGGAGTTTGAGGATTTTAAAAGACAAACAACCATACCTCTACCACCAATAGAGGCAAAACCTAAATCTGAAAATCCTACTTCTGAAAATGACACGAAATCGGATGATGCGCCGCCTAGGAAGAACATAAATGTACAAATTCCCTTCGTGTACGAAACGCTTAATGCATCGTATTTAAATAGCAAAATTCCTTATCTCCCCAATAACTATTTTGACATCTGTTCTCTTGCCAAAACGGTTGAGACTCCGCCTCCTGTTCCGGCAACCGCAGATGAAGACTCTAATGATCAAACAGAGTTGAAACGTTATGTTCCACCTCTGATTTTGGAAAACATTATTTTTAAACTGGAAGAGTCAATTGCGAGAGATAAGGTCATTTATGAAACCGAAAGGATTGTACTTTTAGATTCTATTGAAAGGCTCAAACAGACTAAACCCGACACACTAACCGAATCTGAAAGTGAGTCCTATCGAACCGAGATTGATAAGTTGACGTCTCAACGGGCTGTTTTGGCATCTGAAGCCTTAACGCTAAGAATGGCTAAGGGGAATTCTGTGGATACCCCAATGACGCCGGTCACTTCTGAAACAATCTCGTTTGATGATGCTCAGATCTTTTCGGAGAGTTCGTCGTGCAAAGCCTTTATGGGAGTGTCTGATGACACCACTACTAAAGATTTGAGCTTTAAGGATAAAGGTAAGGCCATCGAACCCGATTCTATTCAAAAGAATCTTTTTCTGGTTTTTGATAATCCCTTTGCGAATGACTCCTCGTCTGACTCTGATGGCGACACTCCACCTGATTCTGCAAGAAGATTTTCTGAGTTTATGAATTCCACTCCTTGTCATGAAGATGATTTTTCTAAGATTGATGTTGCTCCTAAACTTGCAAGTCACATTCAACTTCTTGAGAAAATGCCTTCACCGGTTAAATTTAAAAAGGGAGAATGTTCCAACTCCAAATATGTTTCTAAGACCAATTCTTCAAATTCAAAATCTAAAAGACGGTCAAAGAAACGCCCGAAAACCGGTAAGTCTCACAAAAGACAATCTTATTACTCTAGTTCTTCTAATAGTGAGCTTCATGATTCTTCAGATAATCATGTTCTTAGAAAAGTAAAAATGGTTTGGAGAAAGAAATCAACTACAGAAGACAGTGATGGAAACAAGTCCCATAATTCTCCTGTAGTTGATACAAAGTCATTTACTTCCAAGACTGGCTCACGTGCTCATGTTTACCCTATAGCTAAGCTAATCAGTCTAAACCGAGCAAAGATCTGCTGCACTTATTGTGGAAAAAGTGACTTTGTACATCCAAGGTATGTGAACAACTGGTATGGTACCTATAGCATCCCCAATCCCCATATTAAAGTCAAGACATCTAACCACCAAGGATCTATCAAAGCATGGATACCAAAATCTTTTTGATATGTTTTTGCAGGGATTTCATGTGTGATAATATACATAATTTTATTTTCACATGACTGCGTTCGAAGGTTGTGCCACATTTGAGGGGGAGCATCAGGTATTTGACATATACATGAATTTTTTGTGAATTCAAAGAACCGTGGCAATTAATCCTGAAAAACTTACTTGAGTTTGTTTTTCTCCGTTTTTAAATTCCAGAATTGCCACGTGTTATATTTTCTTTGATTTAGTTATTTCCATGTCTCACATATTTTGTTGATTTTTCGATGGAAATACACCCGCTTGAATTCCAATTTTGTTCTCATAGTACGTCCTTACTTACTAATGATTCAGTTCTTCTCTGGTAAATTAATTATGACTTGTTCTTCACAATTAAACTTTCTGATCAATTGTTTCATTTTTTGCAAACACTGTGCTTACTGAGTCATCCTAGTCGCGCTTGAACTTGTTCTTTGATCTTCATTCACATTTTATAATGACTTCTGATCAACTCAGATCAGGACTCGCTCTTAAAAGATTGACTTCTAAACATGCCAATTTAGAACTCGTACTTCAATGTGTGCTTAATGTTTTATTGGTTCATTCAAAGAGTGTTAGGAATTACATCGTTTCTATGGTCTATCCAGAACCGGAAGGACCTACCCAAGAAACACATCCTTTTTAGATAACAGTGAGGGGTCTAGATGTATAGACGAGTTTGGAGTGAAAAAATATAGTGAGGATGTGACAGGACTTAAAAGACATATTGGTCCTTACCAAACCGAGTCAGTTAGCCGGGTAACCACACAATCTATTCATTCTCGTTCTTTGGAGATGAATATTGAAACAGACATGGACCCAGCGTCGACAACTCGTGTCACCCCACCTAGCCACTCAAGCATCTCACAAAAGATGTTTGTTTCATAAATGCACGGAGATTTAGCATATAATCTATCTATTCCTCACTCGGAGGTCTTAGATATTGAAAAAGGAAGACATCAGCTCCGGTCTCCGAACTTCATATTCTATTCACTGTGTCAATTGATTTTTAACTTGAGTCCCAGGTTAAATCAATTTTTGAGCCAAATCGATATAATTTATTTCTTTCACACATGCACGAGTCTTTGTGATTCCCATTGCATATCTTCGTGATATTGCCGGAACAGTTTGAGAGGTAATTTTTAATATTTTACTTCAGTGATAACTGGAAGTCCTATCAGAGATACCTCGATGCTAACTCTGAACATAGGCCACACAATTATTTTAATTGTTGTGATAACAGTTACTATTGGGTTTCTGTGTTAGATGATTACCCTATTTTGGTTACTTACCGTTTTATCTGGTACTTTTGCTACTCATCAGTGTTGTCTTTGAAGTTACATGATGCTCAGGATGCTCCTAATCATCATGAGGGGGAGAACTGATACAAATTCAAAGACAAAGATCATCATCATGAGGGGGAAAAACGTTATAAAAGTTCAAAGACCGAGACTATCAAGTTGAGGGGGAGTAAGCAAAAGTTGAGGGGGAGTAACTGTTATAACCTGTGCTGAAAATATTACAACGTGCATGGTTCTTCTATCCGTTTAACAAAGTGCTGAAGTTTTCAAAGCTAATTCAACTCGTGGTTCAACTCGTGATACTAAGAAGACCAAGAGAATATTTCAAGGGGGAGCGTGAAAGATATGAAGACAAGCAACACTAAAGTGTTTCAAAGATTCAAGACGAAGAGAAGATCAAGATCGGAAGAGTTCAAGTTCGTATTTTTTCTTTATATAACTTTAGGGGGAGATTGTTAGGACTAAATGTGTGATAGAAAACTATCAAACTGAGTGCTCGGTCTATTCAGAAAGAGCTAAACTCCTTGAGACCCAAATATCTGAATATTCTCAAAAGTTAGAGAAGTCTCAGGAGGAGTATTCTAAAAGCATCTTAGTTCAAGAAAATGTTTTAAAAGAAAATGAAAAGTTGACCACTAAGCTTAAGGAGTTTGAATCCAAACTTTACAAACTTGGTCAATCTGAACAAACCATCCACTTGAACAAGCCTAAGGAGTTCAAATATTACAACTCGCTTTGGGGACTCGGATATGATAATTCGTGCTACCTAAAGAAAGTCTTGTCGAAGGTCCCCACTCTTTATGAATTTGATTTCATGGGCTTAGACCAGATTTATCCCGAGTACAAAATTAAGTGGACTAAGGCATCTCCGGAAGATGAGGAGTTTGAGGATTTTAAAAGACAAACAACCATACCTCTACCACCAATAGAGGCAAAACCTAAATCTGAAAATCCTACTTCTGAAAATGACACGAAATCGGATGATGCGCCGCCTAGGAAGAACATAAATGTACAAATTCCCTTCGTGTACGAAACGCTTAATGCATCGTATTTAAATAGCAAAATTCCTTATCTCCCCAATAACTATTTTGACATCTGTTCTCTTGCCAAAACGGTTGAGACTCCGCCTCCTGTTCCGGCAACCGCAGATGAAGACTCTAATGATCAAACAGAGTTGAAACGTTATGTTCCACCTCTGATTTTGGAAAACATTATTTTTAAACTGGAAGAGTCAATTGCGAGAGATAAGGAAAGAAAAGAAAAGTCCTCTGTCAAGATTTACTCAGAAGAGATCTTTTAATTAAGAAATATCAAGATGCACAGAAGGTGTACGAGAAAATTAATACACAAATAGGGAGACGGGGAATTGGCTTCTGTGATATAGATCCATACACCGGAAACAAAAGAAACAAATCTCTGTCATCTCTATTTCTCACTGGAAGTACAAGAAAACCTGGTTTTCCAAATCTACTCTCTGTTAGCAAAAGGCAAAAAGTCTCTGGGGAACCTCACATAAGGAAACCCTTGAAAATGATAAATGTGTGGTTTGAAAACACAGATTTACCATCTTCAGCCTCTGTCAAAAGAGGCTCCAAACCGAAGTATATGAAAACTCAAGATCAGATAGGAATCTTTAAGTTTGGTAAACCCGAGACTCAATCCTAGGTTGCCTTTGTCTGCATCATAGATTCTGAAAAGAAACCATCGGCAGAGGCACCTGAGTTCTCGCCTGCTTCCACAGAAGAAAAACAAACTCATATTTCTGAAAAGGAATTGATGGAAATCGGGAAAAATAACTTTTACGAAAACTTTTGTACAACTTCTATCGATAAAAATCTCTCTGATGAAATCTTAATAGATACTTCTGTTAACTTGGAAAATAATCTCAAAGAAAAGGATGAAAGCGAATATGACACATGCTCTGAAAATCCAGCCTCTGTCGAAAGAGAACTAAGTGACTCAACCTCTGTATATGAGGACGATTCATCCTCTAACGAATCTGAGACTGACTCTAAGTCAGAGATAGTACCTTGTGACTCAGAGGATTTTAAACTACCCTATGGAGTTCTTAACAGAACTATTTCTCCCAAGGAGAAAATCACAAGAGTTCCTATCTGTCCAGATTTTTTGGACATGTGTATACAAGTCAAAACCTCTCTTGAGCTTGAGAAAATTAAACAACAAAAAGAAATGTCCTCTCAAAATCCAACAAGTTCAAAGTTTTCAAAACCCTCAAAGCCTATTAAAGAACAACTAACATGGCAACAGAAGGGTAAGTGGATTGGCAATAACAAAACTTTTTCTTCTGTGACAGTGAAACCAACAGAAGTTCACCACAGAAGGGGTCAACAGAAGGCTACTCTCAACAGAGGATTTTGCAAACAACAATCTAGCCTACATAGGTCTTCTTGTAATAGGAATTCAAATGTTAGGATAGAATGTAATGCCTCTGTGCCCCCATTTAATGTTTTCAATGAAAAGTTCAAGCAAATCTCTTCGCACATTCATTATTGTCAATGTTTTGACCTCATGCATCAATTAAACCAACACTTCTCAAGTCCACACTGTTTTCTCTCTGTACCCAAAAGGAATGCTAAATTCAAGGGTAAGAAGAAACAAAATGGTTCTTCAAAAGAAGCTAAATCCAAACCCAAGAATGCTAAGGAAAACTTGAAGACCCCTAACAAAGCTGGACCCATTTGGATATGTGTACCTAAAACTCTCTGATTGTCTTGCAGAAGCAGTATGTGCCAATCTGGTATCTAGACCCCGGATGCTCGCGGTACATGACTGGCGACAGAGGTCTACTATCCACGTACAAAGAGAAAAATGATGGTGGATCTGTGACCTTTGGCGACAACAAAAAGGGTTACATTAAAGGCTATGGAGTCATCAAGAAGGAAAACATAACCGTACGCAAAGTTGCATATGTGGATGGCCTTAAACACAATCTTCTCAGTGTTAGCCAACTCTGCGATACGGGATTCGATGTGATGTTCAAAAGAACCTTCTGCTCTCTACAAGGTGAAGACACATGAGTCGAACTTCTACGAGCTGAACGAAGAGGCGATCTATACCTCATGAACTTCAGTGCCAAGAACAAGGAAGACAAGCTCTGCCTTGTTGCCTGTAAAAGCGAAGAAACCTGTTTATGGCATAACAGGTTCTGCCACTTAAATTTTCATACTCTAGATAAGCTTGTCAAATTTGATCTAGTCAAAGGTCTACCAAATGTTAAATTTAATAAAGATCATTTGTGTTCTGCTTGCGAAATGGGAAAACTCAAAAGAGCTTCCCATAAAGGCAAAACTGATGTATCTTGCACTAGGCCTCTGTACATGCTTCATGTCGACCTCTGCGGTCCCATTGCTACACAGAGCCTAGGTGGCAAGAAATATATACTTGTTTTGATCGATGAATATTTAAGATTTACATGGGTTGAATTTGTCAGAAATGTTGGTCCCGAAGGGCTATACAAGTTTGTAGAAGGGGGGGTTGAATACAAACACACAGATTTTACTTTTCTAAATTGTTTATTGATAAATCATTAACAATTTACAGCTTGTTGCGGAACAAGATTAAGGATAAACCTAAATCTAAACAAGTTGGAACACTAAGTTTCTTGCACTAAGAAAGAGAAGGAAATTACTAATAATAACCTATCTCAAGATATAAGAAGGATGACTCGACCAGAGTTTACGAGTGACTCGTCCAGAGTTTTCGAGTGCTTCAAAAATGAAGCTGGAGTCCTTCTTATATACTGCATGCATTTAATGCATGGCAGTTTATACTTTACACGTGGCAACAGCTGATTGGTTGTATGTCATTGACCTTTGTAGACAACCTTAGTAGCCGCATGTTTGAACAGTGTAGTATCAGAGTGGTTGTACGATTTCAGACAATAAGGAGGTTCTTTTCTGACATATCGTACGGAGACGTGCAAGGGTTAAGACAAAAGTACTTTGCACGGAGGACTTCATGATCAGCTTACGTTGATTCAGCGCTTTATCATTCTATATCAGTGAATGACAAAGTTCGGCGATAGCTGAAGTCTTGTACTTGATACTTCACATTGAGTGGACAAATCTGAGTCTTCGCTGATCCGCATCAGTTCATTAGGAGACTTGTCACTGGTTCTTGAGCTTGATCTTCGACTTCAGCGTAGAACCTATGTTGACGTGAAACTTGTCTTCAGGGATCATAAGTAAACAACTAACTTATCAGCGATCACCATAAGGACTGTAACGACCCAGACCTTTTTCGAAGAGTTTTGCAGTTGGTGTGGAGTTTTAAATAAAAGTAGAAGTTGAGGGGCCAACTGATAAATAAGAGAGGAAGTATAAAAGGGCACAAAACCCTAGCCAACCTTCCCATTTCCTGATTTTAGTGTGTGTGTGTCGGCTGGATTTGTGAGGGGAAAGAAGAGGAGAAGTTCTTGAAGGTTTTTGGTGCATTTGGAAGAAAGAAGCCATCAAACCTTGGGATTTGAAGGAGAAATAGCATTTGGATTTCGTTTTTCGCAAGCAATCAACCAGGTAACACCCTCTTGTTTCATCGATTTATCTTTGATTAGGGAGCAAAATGGTTAGTCTTGGGGTTTTTGTTCAAAAGTGAAGTTTGAAGCTAAAATGAGAGAAATCGGGTCTTAAAGTGTGTTTCGATTGCTAATAACTCAGTAATTGTTAAGTTTGGTGATGTTGTTGCTATTGCTAATCTTTACTTCGAGAGAATCGAGCTAACCAGTAGATTTCAGCCTTAAAAAGGGTCCAGGTCGTCGTCCGGAAACCGCCCTGGACGTCCGGAAACCTTCTTGGGCGTCCGGACTCCTTGCTTGGGAGAAGGTCCCCGGACGAGGAAGTTTACCGGATAGGTTGGGTTTTCCGGGTAAGAGTTGTGTCCGGTAAGTTCGGTACCCGGAAAGGGGTATCGTCCGGAGAGTAGTAGTTACCCGGATAAGGGTGTCGTCCGGACTAGGTTGTCGTCCGGTTAGTGTGGGCGTCCGGACTCTTTAGCGTCCGGAAAAGTAGGGTTGTCCGGAAAACCTGAGTTGTCCGGATACTTTTGCTGAGTTGTTGTTTTATGCCCGTTTATTCAGGGAAGTCGATTTGGAAGTTTGGAACTGTTTAGGAACGTGAAGTAAGAACACCAGGTGAGTTTTCTAACTAAAACGCGTGGCTTTTATTGTGTTATCTAAAGTAAGACATGATGATTAATGCCATGTTATTTTATTAATGCGTTATCTATTTGAATGTTGCTTAAAGCTTTATATGTGGGGTGTATGCATACATTAATTTTGATGTAAATTGACTAAGTCGGGGGGGGGGGGGGGGGGGTGTGCCCGCCAGCTCGTGCCGGGAGGGTGTTCCCGTTTATGCCAAGGGAGGTGTGACCCTGTAAGGCAGCATGAGACTGACTCGTTGTCACCTTAGGGTGACTTCAGGGTGTCAATTTATGAGGGGCGGATCTATATCCGAGAATGATTTCATCTGAACAGTCTTATGAAAGTTTTATGTTGAAAATGATAAACTGTTTTAAATGCTTTGATAACTGTAGGAGGGGCTCACTAGACCTTATGGTCTAACCCTCGCATTTTCAAACTAAAATCTTTTCAGGAAAGCAGGTGATGAAAGACTCTAGCAAGAGAGCAAGGAGCTAGCGAGGCAGTTTGATAGTATAGCGACACTATAGTACTGTTTAGTTTACTTCTCAGTTGTGTAGGTTGTTTTCGCCAGCCAATTTTGTTAATGTAGAGAAGTTTTTGGGTCCTGATTCTGGGATACTCTATGATATTTGACCTTGCGTGTTTTATTTACATGAAACGAAATGTTTAAAATGCTGGGTTGTTATAGTTGGTATCAGAGCCATAGTTTAAGGGATTTAGGTGACCGGACGGGCCTAAACTTAAACTTGGGAGTAGAAATCACAACTGAGAACCAGGAAAATGCGTTAGGAGGACACTATTGTAGATACAGGAAATGCGTTAGGAGGACACTATTATAGATACAGGAAATGCGTTAGGAGGTCTATATTATAGAGATAGGACTAATAGGGTACTGAGGACTGTCATGTAAGGTAAGTTTGAAATTTCACCTGGCCAGTGTAATTGCGAACTTACAGGTACATGTATGTGCTTAACCTGCCTTATTATTCCGAAGTGGTAGTAAGGAACTAGTGTTTATGTCGTGTGCCAGTACTTTAGAATGTCAGCAAGATCCCTGAGGGGTAGACTGAGACCTTTGTTGGGGAAGTTTCTTGAGAAGTCATGGATGATGTGATGTATGTATACATCGTTGAGATAGAATGTTGTTTGGAATGTTATGAGCCGTCTAGAGGTAGACCTTCGTGGTTCGAAGAGGATGAGTGATTACTTTTGAGTAAGTCTTCTGGATCAGGAGAGTCTCGATTCTAGGAATCGTGGGATAGATCTGTTCGGATAGTAAGGCGGGACGGTGTCGAGATCTTGAAGGTGTCAATCCAAGAGCGAGCAGGGGATTAGAGTCCTGACTCTTTAGTCGTGTTATTCAGTGGCAGGATCATTGAAGAGAGATTTCTGTAGAATACTGAAAGCGTGTAGAAGTATAATATGAGATAAATTGGTCAAGATGAAAGTAATATGAAATAGTTGAGTAAGTGGACCGTTGAACGTATGTATAGCAAGTTGTTGCAAGACCGAGGGGGGCGACCGCTGGTCGAAAGTAGAGTGTCAATGATAAGTTGCGTGAGTAAAGCGATTGACCTTGTTTGAGTGAGTAGCCTTCAATTACAAGTAGAGTTTCATGCATTAAGATCGTATATGTGCATATGAGATTTTTCATAAGTAAAGTAAATGTGTAAATATCAAATTTGACCGGATATGTGTCGGCGTATGCAAGCGTATGTTTTAAGAAAAATGCAAATCCATTTACATCGCACAATGAAGTCTTGAGGACTACGATTTACAAAATATTCCACTCTTTTCATTATAAGTTAAATTGTTGCAAAAGTCAAGAAGACGTTTGAATGCAAAACTTTTATGACCAAGATAAGTATTGACATGTTGAAGTTATATAAGTGAATATGAGAACCGACTGGTTTACTTCGTGTCGGTAAGTCCTTTCAAAATTTTGTCGTATGAAAATATTTTCATCCAATATTTATTTATGTCGTAACAATATATTTTGGTTGAGTAAGATTAAGTTTTACGGAAAGTTGCATGCAAACGATTCTCGAGATCGTTGTGCAGGGTATTGAAGGGGTCGTATGTACCCAAGTTGTTTCCAAGTGTTGTTTCTTTGAAATAATCAAAAGTGTGATGATTTATTTATCGCGTTGTCATGCATGAAGGCTATAAACTCACTAGGTCGTAGAGTACTACATTTTAAGCTAAGGAAGAACTCTTAGAGTGGAGAGGTATTGGACAGATCAGGGGAGAATGTTCGTAGTTTTGGTACTTATGTTCAAAAGCAGAGATGAGCAGTGGAGGAGTCAGAAGTGGACTTTAATGTCGGTTGTATGAGGGTCTGTACCCTCGTGCGGTGACTGGAAATACAGTTGCCGAGGGACGGTTGTGTTCAGGGGAAGGACTAGAAGTCAGCAAGGTTTTGGTATTAGCAACTCATTATGAGTAGTGTGGTGAAGTAGAGATGAAGTATCTGCGACGTTGAATAATAGTTTTAAAGTGATCTTGTAATGTTAACGTTTCACGAGTGAGTTGGAAATGAGGACGACGGGATGAGAATTTGATTATAATATGTTGGAAGGATTAGGTTCAGTAAGGGACCCTTGTTGGAGAATAGGTCAAGGAAGTATCAACGGGTCAACTATTGACGTTAAAGTCGGCAGTTGAGTGAGGTGTTTGAGACCGAAGACTTGAATCAGAAGGTTGGAAGTTGAAGGACCACTTTGTAGGGGTGTTAAGATAGTGAAAGACTGCTGTTTTAGATAAGCGTTTTACCTACGAGATGGGTGGTTCGTAAAGAATGAAGTATTTAGCACAAACGGAGTGAGGGTATAGATTATGTCGATCTGTGAGGGAGTGCGCCTTGTCTATATTGGTTTGGGATCGCAAAGAGCTGTCAGGAAACGAGTATGTTAGAGTTATTTAGAAATTCGTGTGTTGTGGTTCAACTAGAGCTGGGAGAGAGGCAATGTAGCGAGATAGACTCGGTTAATTATGAATGAGGTCTTGAAGATAAGTTTGAGTTGTGTACGATTGGCCATGAGAGTCTTGGTCTGCAGTGTGATGTTATGAGTGAGTAATGTACAATTATATAGTGGCAATAATTTCCAAGTTGAATGTGCCAGCTAGCGTCATAGCAATGAGAGATTAGAGAAAGAGGAAGCTTCAGATAGAAGCCTGTTGGAGGTTTCGGTTGGGGTGTTCGTGTTGTTAACTAGGTTGTTGGAGCACGTAGGGTGTGAGTTGACGTCGTGATATGATTATGTTCGGGATAGCATCGCGGAGTGGTGGTGGGTAGTTACCCGAAGGAGAAGCCAAGTGTCTTTAACTGTAGGAGTCACTAAGTAAGCATATTTTGGGATAAATGGAAGTTTAAAGAAAATGATGGATGTATTAGTCAGAATGTGGTGGATTAGATGTGAAATCCTTAAAGAATGTGAGTTGTTGCTTATGTGTGATTGAATTGCCGGAGAAAGTAAAAGTTGGAGTTTAAAGAATGTATAGTGACGTCGAACTCTGGTGTCAATTCGAGGTGATTTGGTCGGAAGCCTTAAGTTAGAATGTTAGCGCAACCGTTTGGTTACGTATAGTGATGAGAAAGCTTTTGCAGCTTGGGAATTGTCAGAAGAGAGGGACGAGTAATGATGGTGGATAATGCTCCACGCTAACGTGGGGAGGTGAAGACAGTATGTCGGATTAAGTAAGTAAGTAAATCGGAAGTAGTAAACTTGACAGTAATGCCGATGGGTGCAGTGCTGTGTAGACTGTCCTTGGTAAGTGTGCGAACTCTTGGAAAGAGTATTGAGGGAGGAAATTGTGTATGTTTTTGTGCAGGAAAGAAGTGGGTAAGACGACTGAAGGAGTTAAGTTAGTGGCTTTGTGAGAAACGTTCAAGCGAACTGATCGTTCAGTGTAAGCTATTGAGAACAGTAGGACGTGATCGTGGTTACCCCTCCTAGATGAGTGGGAGTAACCGAAGTTATGTTATATGGCTGGACGCATGTGGCAAGCAGTGAGAAATTGATGAGCCTTAAGGATAAGTTCAAATCAGATAGGTGAGTACTCAAATGAGGAAGTATAGAGGTTTCCTACTATTAGACACGTTAAGTGTGAAATGATGAAGTGGTGAGAACGTACGAATTAGTTGACGTGTTGTAACCTATGTGATTCGGGAAGGGATTATGATTTGCTTAGACGTATGTCGGTTGGAAAACGTAATCTAGAAATTTCAGGTATACCAAGAAGAGGCTCATGGGTGTGAGCTTGTCGGGATGTACAAGGTTGTCCTGGTGTCAAGTTGTCAGTGAGCGAGTTTTCTTGGTAGAGGATTCTCGTTGTTGTGGCGGGAAATTTCTGCCAAGTCCTTTTTCTTAAGGAAGTGTAAATGTATGAGAGACCTTAATTAGACGTGTTTAAAACTGGGAGTCCCGATGTGTGGACGGAGGCACGGTTGGCCTTGGTTTTATCAGGTAGTTTTAAGCGAGTATAGTGATCGAATGGGGTACAAGTAAATAGTGCAAGATGGCACGTTTTAGCAAGCGATGACTCGCCGAGGGCGGTTTCATGTATGAAGTGCGGTTATGTTTCCCATCTGAACGATTTGGGGCAGCCGAGTAGAACTGAGTGGTTGAATTGAAGACTGTAGAACCTCGAGAATTGAGAGATAGGTAAAGTGAACTACGTCTGTGGATCCGTCGGAGTTATGAAAGTTGAATAGATAGTGCGCGATCTTGAGGTACTAGATGAAATTTTGGGGCATTTCGTGGTGTGATGTGTGCCTCTGTTACGAGGAACAGATGAGGGAAGTTGTAGTAATGTCGACCTTGCGAGAATTACAGGCGATAAGAAGTTGAATTCTGACTTTAGTGAGTAAGTTAGAGCAGCGGCATATAAGTTAGACTTGCCAGAAGAAATAAGAGGAGTGCATCAAAATTTTCTTGTGTCAAATCTGAAGAGATGTTTGGTTGAGACCGATGTAGCCATTCCATTTGAAAATGTTAGCATCGATGAGAGACTGTCGTACGAAGAAGAACCAATAGAGATTGTGGACAGCAAGGTTCGGAAATCAAGAATAGAGAAATTCGGCTAGTAAAAGTTCAGTGTAGGTATCATAAGGGGGCGAGAGGCAGCGTGGGAGGTAGAATCCGATACGAAGTCTAGGTACCCTCTCCTTTTCGAAAATGGAATTCCGGGGACGGAATTCTTTTGAGGGGGGAGTGTTGTAACGACCCAGACCTTTTTCGAAGAGTTTTGCGGTTGGTGTGGAGTTTTAAATAAAAGTAGAAGTTGAGGGGCCAATTGATAAATAAGAGAGGAAGTATAAAAGGGCACAAAACCCTAGCCAACCTTCCCATTTCCTGATTTTAGTGTGTGTGTGTCGGCTGGATTTGTGAGGGGAAAGAAGAGGAGAAGTTCTTGAAGGTTTTTGGTGCATTTGGAAGAAAGGAGCCATCAAACCTTGGGATTTGAAGGAGAAATAGCATTTGGATTTCGTTTTTCGCAAGCAATCAACCAGGTAACACCCTCTTGTTTCATCGATTTATCTTTGATTAGGGAGCATAATGGTTAGTCTTGGGGTTTTTGTTCAAAAGTGAAGTTTGAAGCTAAAATGAGAGAAATCGGGTCTTAGAGTGTGTTTCGATTGCTAATAACTCAGTAATTGTTAAGTTTAGTGATGTTGTTGCTATTGCTAATCTTTACTTCGAGAGAATCGAGCTAACCAGTAGATTTCAGCCTTAAAAAGGGTCCAGGTCGTCGTCCGGAAACCGCCCTGGACGTCCGGAAACCTTCTTGGGCGTCCGGACTCCTTGCTTGGGAGAAGGTCCCCGGACGAGGAAGTTTACCGGATAGGTTGGGTTTTCCGGGTAAGAGTTGTGTCCGGTAAGTTCGGTACCCGGAAAGGGGTATCGTCCGAAGAGTAGTAGTTACCCGGATAAGGGTGTCGTCCGGACTAGGTTGTCGTCCGGTTAGTGTGGGCGTCCGGACTCTTTAGCGTCCGGAAAAGTAGGGTTGTCCGGAAAACCTGAGTTGTCCGGATACTTTTGATGAGTTGTTGTTTTATGCCCGTTTATTCAGGGAAGTCGATTTGGAAGTTTGGAACTGTTTAGGAACGTGAAGTAAGAACACCAGGTGAGTTTTCTAACTAAAACGCGTGGCTTTTATTGTGTTATCTAAAGTAAGACATGATGATTAATGCCATGTTATTTTATTAATGCGTTATCTATTTGAATGTTGCTTAAAGCTTTATATGTGGGGTGTATGCATACATTAATTTTGATGTAAATTGACTAAGTCAGGGGGGGGGGGGGGGGTGCCCGCCAGCTCGTGCCGGGAGGGTGTTCCCGTTTATGCCAAGGGAGGTGTGACCCTGTAAGGCAGCATGAGACTGACTCGTTGTCACCTTAGGGTGACTTCAGGGTGTCAATTTATGAGGGGCGGATCTATATCCGAGAATGATTTCATCTGAGCAGTCTTATGAAAGTTTTATGCTGAAAATGATAAACTGTTTTAAATCTTTGATAACTGTAGGAGGGGCTCACTAGACCTTATGGTCTAACCCTCGCATTTTCAAACTAAAATCTTTTCAGGAAAGCAGGTGATGAAAGACTCTAGCAAGAGAGCAATGAGCTAGCGAGGCAGTTTGATAGTATAGCGACACTATAGTACTGTTTAGTTTACTTCTCAGTTGTGTAGGTTGTTTTCGCCAGCCAATTTTGTTAATGTAGAGAAGTTTTTGGGTCCTGATTCTGGGATACTCTATGATATTTGACCTTGCGTGTTTTATTTACATGAAACGAAATGTTTAAAATGTTGGGTTGTTATAAGGACTGAACAGACTCAGAGCATTATGGTGAACAGTGTTCGCTGAATGTTTAATCTAAAGAGCGAGAGTTCCTATCAGCGGTACTGTAAGGTCTTAGTACTTATCAGCGATAGTGAAACTCTGATACATATTGTTTACTTACAATTTTCACTAAGTATTTAAGAGAGGGTCATTATGAAATCACTGAGGGTTTGGATCAACAATCTCCCCCTATTTGATTATGACATAGCAACAGAGAAAATTGCTATTTAATGAAAACATAAGTTTAAAAAGAACTCATAAAATATTTGTCCCTTTTACTGTTTTCTGGGATCTTTTCTGTACTGTTGGAGTAAAGTACTTTCGCTAAAATCTTTCTTTAAACTTCGTATCAGATTACAAAGGGAAGTGGAAAGATTATAAGTACAAGCGAAATAAATTACATGTACAAAAGAATAACTGATAAAATAGAAGAATGGGGCGATCGTATCAGCTTATAGAGGTTCTTCCTTAATGAGAAGTTCATCAAGGGTCTTTGATGTGGGAATCATCCAGTCAGGAACCGTTACTCCTTGATTCTTTTTGTTCAGAGCTTCTTCAAAAATCAAGGGTTTAAGATGTCGTGCCTGAATGTCGCGTTTGAATTCACACCAGTAGATGAGATCTTTCAGTTGTTCGATGGGAGTGATGGGAAGTTCAGAGATACGTTGAAAACGTTGTCGTCCACCATAGTCAATAAAGAATATCCCATAGGGTTTGCTTATGACTTTTCCAGGGATGAAAGTCTCACCAGGAGGAAGAGATGTGTGAAGTGCGGAAAGGTCAGGTTCTGGACCAAGAACTTCAGCACGAGAAAAACCAATACCTGTTTCGTTCCATATAAGAGGACCTAAGTCTGAAGGTTTAGACTTTTTCTTTGCAGAGGCCCTTCTTTTCTGATTTGCGAGAGGAGGGGGAGGAGGAATATCCACACAAGAAGATACTAAGTCGATCTGTTGATTTATCAGCTTTTCGACATGATCCTTGTACTTAGATTGAGACTTCTGGATGGCTAATCTGATCTCCAACCATTCAGAGAGACCGTACTTCGTGATGGCTTCAGCATAGAATTTTTCGTACTGTCCGTTCTCTCTGAATATCTCGATTTCAGCGATTGAAACTTTGAGGGTTGATTTTCCAGTGATATGTACCTTGTTGATTCTGGCAGGTCGATATCTGAAGTGTACCTTTTCTTTGCACCAGATTAAAGTAGATTTAGACACAGTTCTCTTTTCTTCAACGATCTTCTTGGCGTCTTCCCATAGCTGACGTTGAACTTCGATTGGAGTTCTTTTCAGCGAGGGGTCTTTCACCGATTGTTGAGTAAGCTGGATGGCGAGTTCTCTGTCTTTTTCTTCAGCTTCCCTTCTTTCAGCGATTAACCTTTCAGCTCTGAGGTGATCCTGGTATTCCTTTTGTGAAAGTATGAACTTTGGAGGAATAGAAGGAAGTTGATCACGCTTCAGGATGATTCGTTGATCTTCGAATCTCTTGATCATTGCATCTCTCTTTTCTTGATCCTCTTCACTCAGTTTTTGAGGAGCCAAGGAAGGTCTATTTTTGTGAGAGAGCAGCTGTTCTTCAGGTTCATCAGTCTCAGAGATCAAATCTAAGACCGGGATTATTTCTTCAGCAGCAGCTGGTTGTACTTCAGAATCCTCAAGCAGGGGAGAGGAGTAGCTGAAACACAGCGATCTTATGAATAAGAACTTGGGTAGAACAGAGAAAAGAAATGGGTTTAAGTGTATAGGCTTTTTGTGGAGAGTAGAGCTGATAATGTGTATAGATAGAGGAGGGATGCAGTGTAAGGAAGTAAGATGTAGTGTACCTGACGAACTGGCTTTTGAAGCAAGATCATCAGATTTTCATTGTCTTCAGCGACACCTTTTCCTTTGCCCTTGTCAGCTTCAGACGCTGAAGGCTTTGTCTTGGTCCGCTCCCCTGAAGGTTCGTTTATCGAAATTCCTTTGAGAGTTGTACTCTTCTGAACAGGCTTGACGATAAAGGAGTCATCATCATAATCGTCATCATCGCCCTTATCACTGAATGATGGTTCATCGTCAGATAAGTCGACGGCTTCTTCATCTTCAGCTTCAGATTCATATTCTTCAGCAGCTTCTTCGAGTTGCTCCCCCTCAGATACAGAGGTAAGATTATCGGTTCCCTCAGGGCTTTCATCTCCTTGAGGTCCAGCAGTTGTTTCTTCATTTGTCTTCTCCCCCTCTTCAGTAAGGGGAAGGTCTTCAGTCTTCTCCCCCTCGATAGATTCATCATGGGGAAGGTCTTCAGAGTTCTTCTCCCCCCCTTCCTCATGATGAGTGGGGGAGGAATGCGATGACTCAGCAGATGGTGTTGGTTCCCTGTCTTCTTGGCCAGGGATCCCAATATAGTTTTCAATCGCTGCTACTCTGTCTTCTAGGCCAGTAATAGCAGGATTGATCTTGAAAAGTTCAGCATGATCCGCCGAAGTAAAATGCAAAGGTGCAGGGGCAGGGGCAGTCATGTGATTCAGGATCTGCTGTACCATCGTCTTCACTGAACTTACGTCAGTCTTTACTGAACTCACGTCAGTCTTTACAGTAGACATATCTCCCTGAAGATTTCCAACCGATGTCTTCAGCGTTATGACCTCGCTGGACATGGTTTGAACTGTTGTTTTGAGAGAGGTGTAGTCTGTGTAGATGTCAGCAAGAACTTTGGCAAAGTCACCAAGAGTACCATCAACCTTCTCCAAATCAGCTTTGGAGGCTTTCTGTTCAACCACTTTTGTCAACTTGTTGAGATTCTCTCCAGCGTTTGTTACAGCTGAAGAGTTGTCTGAGAGAGTAGTGGTGAGACCTGTCAGCTTTGTATCCAGGTTCTTCAGAGAGGCGTTGATGTCTCCCAAATTAGGACTTGTAACAGATAAGTACTTATGAACAAAGGAAAGCTCAGAAGTTTGGGGTTTAGTTACAGTGTATATGGGTTGGTGTATACTTGCAGGAGGGTTGGTGAAGTCGTCAAAACTTCTGTGTCCTGAAAAAAGTTCCATGTCGTCAGCTAGAGTGCGTGTACGCATGGACATTTCTGCAGGTCCTGCATCCATCATTCCTTGAAAAGTATCAGCTTTAGCTTCTGGAAGAATGACGGGTGCTCCAGTGATCGTGGTGAAAACTGGATTAGAGTCCAATGGAGTAGAGAGAGAAGCGAAGGTTGAGAAGGTTTGATGTGGAGCTGATTCAGTGTTGGATCCACTGAGAATCACTTCTTCAGTCCTATGAGAGACTGAAGAAGGTTGGGTCGATTCCAAGTTTATAACTTCAGCGTTTAGAGACGCTGAAACATGGATGGAAGGGGTGGCTTGTTCAGCTGTGGCAGAGCGTACCACTGAACTTTCCATCAGCTCTTCAAGATGAGCTGAGGAGTCTTCAGCATGAGATTGCTGGGGTTGCTCCTTGGTTTTCTTAGTTCTTTTGGAACCAAGTTGGGAAGATGAGTGTTTCCTTTTTCTAGAAGGAGTGGAGGTTGCAGCTGGGGTATCAGCGGTGGGTTTTTCCACTGAATGAGTTGCAGAAGTAGAAGAAGGAGGATTGAGAAGAGTTAAGAGAGTAGAGAGACGTACCTCGTTTGCCATTGGCTTGAAGTCGAGTACCTTATGGCCAATCTGAGAGAGTTTCAGGTCACCCTCTTTTGGGTAGTTGTCCCCAAGTCCTTTGAGGAAGACGACGCTGATGAATCTAGGATATGGAACCCATGATGGTCGGTCATCAGCCGAGTCTACTCTGAGTATAAGATCATCGTAGATTATCGAGGCCCAGTCAACATGAAGACCTTTCAGCAATGCATAGCCCATTGCTTGCTGAGGTTGAGCGGCTTGATCAGACGAGCCGGTCTTTGCAGTCATGCAGCTTATCAAGTGTGCGAAGATGAAGTTTATCTCGCTGGGCATTTTTGACTTCTTGATGAGGGTCAGCTTCTTCTCAGGCTTCTTATCCCTCCCAGTTTCCCATACATAACCCATTGCATCAAAGAATGCAGTGATGGCTTCCCTATCAGCATGTTTCTTGTGGTCAAGGAGAGAAACAAAGGGTTTTTCTTTTATGGCGATGGGAAGGCTCAGTGCTTTTCGGATAATGGCAGGGGTGATTTTTATGGTGCCAAAATCAGTGTCACAGAGGATGAAATCGATTTTCTTCGTGGGGTCTTTGGTCGATGTGAGTTGAGTGTGTCTGGCAGAATACCAGAACTGAGATAGAAGTAACTGATGAGCAGGGGGTGTTATGGTCAGGGTTGTAGAGAGGCAACAGGTTTTGAGGAAATTCACAGCATCATTCAGATGTGTGACTTGCTATCGAGGAGGAAACTCGAAAAGCGCATAGAGATTGTTTGTTTTTGTCCAATCGAGTTCCTCAAGCGTGAACTTGACCTGAGGAGCCTTGATGATTTCCAGTTCCTCAGCAGCATCAGTGTTCTCAGCAGTAGGAATATTAGTAGATGCCATTGCTGTATTATCAGTTCAACCAAAGATATAACAAATAAGAATAATCTTAATGTGGAAAGATTTTCCAATAAGATGGTTCGAATTTTGTCCATTTCATTCAGACAAAAATGTCTTAATGAAGATTTGGGTTTTCTTGTTTTTTTGAAAAAGAAATGCAAACCCAATAAAAAGATCTTGTTTTCCAGTTTCCTTTGAGGATTAGGATTCTGGAAAAACGTATGAAGAACAAGTTTAAGATATTTGCGATTAAACTTGAAGAACAACCATGAAAGGTTGTGTTCATAAAACCATGAAAGAAATGATTTCATTTTTTGAAAAAGTTCTTTTGTTTGATCATGTAAAAACAATGAGAAGGTCATTAACAAGTTTTAAGAAATAGGTAAATAAAAGAAATATTAACCTGGTTCGTTGAAGAAGAAGAAGATGAACAATTCTTGAAAACTTGAGAGCAAAAATGCAACAGTAGTTTTCTTGAGGAAGAAGTTGTTCGCGTAAAGGAAAAATATAAACCCAAAATGTGTTTATATAGTGAGATTAGAGAGAGAGAAAATCTTGAGCGAGAAAAGATTTTCATCATGACACGGACACGTGTTTGCATTTGATTGGAAGGTAAACGAAACGTGCAAACGTGTGTCAGAAGGAAGAACGTGCCAGGGCTCATCCGTTGCGATGACGTCACGGATGTCCTTTCATATTTTAGGATGTCTCTGAGGTTTTGAAAGCTCAGGGACACTTTTGAAGACATGAAGCACTGAATAGAAATATCAGTGTTGGTTTTAGAAATTTCAAAGTATCGCTGATTAAGGAAGAGATTTTCAGCGATGCAATTTGTCTTGAAATCTTGCATTTACATGCGATTGTCAGCGAGAGAAAAACATACCTTGATATCAGCGAATCAATTATGTTCAGAGAGAGAATGATAGAATGGGTTATACAAGTTGATTTTATCCGATCGCTGATCAAATGTGAACCGCTAAAGATTTTACTCTTCAAAGTTCAGCATTCCAAGCTCGCTGATGAGAAAGTTGAATCTTGTCTCATCAAGAGGTTTGGTGAACAGATCAGCTAACTGATAATCAGTTGGGATAAAGTGAAGTTCTATATCACCATTCATCACATGATCTCTGATAAAATGATACCTGATTTTGATGTGTTTTGTCTTTGAGTGTAGCACTGGATTGTTGGCTATAGCGATGGCACTTTTGCTGTCGCAATATGTAATACCCCGGGTAAGTCCGTTAGTTAAAAATATTATTCCGTTAAATTATTTAACCTAAAAGTTTCTATTTTAGGTAAGTTAAGTAAATTTATAAGTTAAAAGGGGGTTATGGTCATTGAAGAATAGAATAGGGTTAAAAGTGTAAAAGTTGGTAGATATTATCTAAGAGTAATTCAGATATTTCATAAAAATCAGATGTGCAGTGTGTGTTAGTGTGTGTTTTGAGAGAAAAGAAGAAGGAAGAAAGTTTAAAAGCTAGGGATCCAAATTGGTGCAATTGGAAGTAAAATTAAGCTATGTTTCTTGTATGTTTTATGTCTATAATCACCAATAAGTAGTTTCTATCGGAGTAAAATAACCGATTGCACACCAGTAGTGATTTCTGTTGATTCTGGGTCGAAAATGTTGAAACCGACAGAGGTGTCCGGACGCAGTATGAAGGTGTCCGGACAATTTTGTTGAAGGTTTCCGGGTAGTTCTTTGATGGTATCCGGGTAGTTCTTAGTCGGTGTCCGGACAAGTCTTTTTCCGGGTAAGTTCTCTTTTCTTGATTGTCCGGATGAAGTATGTTTCCGGATAGTGTCCGGATTACTTATGCTGTCCGGAAAAGGCATGCTGTCCGGATTATTGGTGTTGTCCGGAAAACTCTGTTGTGTGATTAAGTCGCCTTAGGGGAACATTTGAGGATTTGAGTTCTTTAGAGTTTTTAGCCTTAGTAAGACTTATGTGTTTTATGTGGTAAAGAGATGCCCGTATCTATGTGTTACAGATCTTGTGAATTCTGGGTAAAAGGCTGAACCGGTTAAGAAGACTTGGAAACGTGTTGATAAGCAATAAGGTGAGTTTTACTTTAAAAACGTTTTTAACTGGAATACGTATATGTGTGGATTGGGAATGAAATAGTTGATGACTATGTGTTTATATGTGAATTATAATATAGTGAGGTATTATATTTACATGTGTATTATAAATGTGTTATAATACGTTGACCGGGTTTAAGACCGGTGTGATTGGCTATAGAACCTGTATAGCGTTGTTTGGCTGTAGATGTTGTACAGCGTTGTATTTTATTAGTTGGCTTGCTACCACTAATATGGCCAGGAAGAAATGAGAAGGAAAGGTATATGATGTGTGAGTTTAAATTGGATATATGTAACTATGTGGCGTGATTTATATGATTGAAGTTTGTATAAATGGTTTTTAAACTAACAGGGGTTTCTCACTTAGACCTACAGGTCTAACCCTCATTTTGTTTTAAAATTATGTATTCCAGGTGGCGGATCAAGTAAGGGCAAGTAAGTAGAGTATGAGAGGGATGGCTAGTAAGGAAGACTATAAGACGAAGCTTTTGACTTATTTAGTAGTTGTAATGGAATGTTAAATGTTATGGATGCAAATAGCTCAAGGATTGTATTTCAAGTGTTGTTCTTTCTAATTGTAAAAGACTACTGGACCGTACATGTAAAGTGAAGTTTGTTTGTTATATCTATTTGTGTTACCTTGTGTGATGTATTGTGTATATGAATATATGGGATGTTACAAATGGTATAAGAGCCTTAGTTTAAGGGATTTAGGTATTTGTATCTGTACCTAGACTTAAACTGCATGTGAAGTAGGATGTCCCTATCATTATAGAACCTTGGGATGATGAAGTATAAAAGGTAGAAGGAACATCATGTAAGGTAATTTCATATTACACCTGGCCAGTGTAATCGTGATCTTACAGGTACATGTTTGAACTGGAATACCTTGTTATATGGGGTATGTGCTTATGTGTATATTAATCTTGTTTAAATCTACAGAATGGCAAGTGGTACAAGAAATTCGAATCGAGGAGGAGGAAGAAATCCAAACAGAACTAATCCGCCAGTAGGAACAGGGGACAGGGGAGGCAGAACAGGGGGCAGAACTGGAGGTAGACTTCGAGGTGGAGCTGGAGGTAGAACCGGAGGTAGAACTCAACAAAATAGTACGGATTTCATTACCAGAGCTGATTTAATGACAGAAATGGGGAGATTACAAGACAATATTCAAGATATGCTCAACCAAGCTCATAATACTGAAACAGAAAGACCAGACCCTACTCTTGAAGAGGAGATGCCAATTACCCCAACGGTCTTACCGGTAATGAGAAAATGTGATTACAAAATGTTTCTTAGCTGCAAGCCTCCGACATTCTCAGGGGATCGGGATCCGGTGAAAGCAATGAGGTGGATGAAGGAAATTGAAGCCATTTTTAAAACAAGCAAGTGTGCGGATGAAGATAGAGTATTGTATGGGGCAGCTATGTTAAAAGGAGATGCATTGTATTGGTGGGAATCTTTTATACATTCAAAAGGATCTGATATTTATTCTACCCTCTCTTGGAAAGAATTTGTGATAGCCTATAGGAGCGCATTTTGTCCCCAAGCAGCCGTCAAACAAATGGAAGGGGAATTTATGAATTTACAACAAGGAAACTTATCAGTTCGAGATTATACTGCTAGCTTTTTAGAAAAGTCTCGATTTGCAGAATACTATGTTGCTACGGAGGCGATGAAGATGGAAAGGTATATCTTTGGGTTGAACTCAGAGATTAGAAGGTTAGTGACTGCAAAGGGACCCGATACATTTTCAGCTGCAGTTGATGCAGCGGAAAATGTTGAACGAGATATGAGAAGAGATACGGGAGATAAGAGTGTCGGAAAGAGAAAGTGGGAAGGACCACAATATGATCCGAAGAGGTCCCGATTTCAGAGGTATGATAACCGTCCGCCGTTTCGACCAGCGGAAAGACCATGTCCGAAGTGCAACCGTGTCCATCAAGGAAACTGCCAAGGTGATTTGCGAGCATGTTATAAGTGTGGGAAGACTGGGCACGTCATTAAGGATTGTAAGGTAACGCGGCTATGTTTCTTATGCAATTCTCCGGATCATTTCCAGTCAAACTGTCCGCGAGGGAGGATGCAACAAGGTGGGTCATCAGGCAGGCCAGCAAATGTTAAACCAGTAGTGCCAAGACTGGAACCGCCAGTAACCAGAGGTCGCGCATTTCAGATGACTGAGAAAGAAGCGGAGGAAACTCCAGATGTGGTCACAGGTACATTTTTGATAAACTCTACACGTGCTAAGGTGTTATTTGATTCTGGTGAAAACCGATCGTTTGTGTCTCCTGCATTTGCTGCTTGTTTGTGTTTGAAACCTAAAGTGTTAGATCATTCTCTATTAGTAGATACTGCAAATGACAACCAAGTGTCGGTTAGTGAAGTATTTGATGGTTGTGTGATTAATATAGAGGGGTGTGGAGTGCCTATACAATTGTTTCCTATAACTTTGATAGAATTTGATGTAGTAGTGGGAATGGACTGGTTGGCTGAGAATCAGGCTAATATAGTGTGTGACAAGAAGATAATAAATGTTGTATTGCCTGAGAGAGGACTGGTAGTGATTTATGGTGATCGTAGGAATCATCAGTCCTGTCTTATATCACTAGTAAAGACACGTAAGTGTGTGAATAAGGGTTGTCAGAGTTACTTGGCTTACGTGATAGATGTTAAGGCGGAAAAGATTAGGATGGAAGATATTCCTATCGTTAGTGAATTCCCTGAAGTATTCCCTGAAGACTTGAACAGTCTTCCGCCAGTTAGACAAGTCGAGTTCGGTATAGACTTAATTCCTGGAGCCACTCCTGTAGCCCGTGCACCGTACCGTTTGGCACCTCCAGAGATGAAAGAGATGATGGCACAACTGCAAGACCTATCCGATAAGGGCTTCATCAGACCTAGTTCTTCACCGTGGGGAGCACCAGTGTTATTTGTGAAAAAGAAAGATGGGTCGATGAGAATGTGTATTGATTATCGAGAATTGAATAAGCGCACGATAAAGAACAAGTATCCGCTACCCCGAATTGATGATCTCTTTGATCAGTTAGTTGGAGCTTGCTATTTCTCCAAGATTGATCTAAGGTCCGATTATCACCAATTGAAAGTTAAGGAAGAAGATGTTTTAAAGACTGCATTTCGAACGAGGTATGGTCATCATGAATTTTTAGTAATGCCATTTGGATTGACGAACGCTCCAGCTGCCTTTATGGATTTAATGAATCAGGTATGTAAGCCGTATCTCGATAAATTTGTAATTGTTTTTATCGATGATATTCTTATCTATTCTCGATCCAAGGAAGAACATGCGCAACATCTTCGTTTGATTCTAGAGCTACTGAAGAAGGAAAAGTTGTATGCAAAATTTTCAAAATGTGAGTTCTGGTTACGGAAAGTACAATTTCTGGGGCACGTGGTTTCAGAAAGCGGTATACAAGTCGATCCAATGAAAGTGGAAGCAGTTGAGAAGTGGGAACAGCCTAAGACAGCAACAGAGGTACGCAGTTTTCTGGGTTTAGCCGGTTACTATCGGAAATTCATAAAGGACTTCTCTCGTATCGCAACGCCTTTGACTAAGCTGACCTGAAAGAATTTGAAGTTTGAATGGAAAGCGGAACAGGACGAGGCATTCAGAATATTGAAAGAGAAACTATGCAGTGCGCCAATTCTATCACTACCTGAAGGTTCTGAAGACTTTGTCGTTTACAGTGATGCGTCTAAATTGGGATTGGGTTGTGTGCTTATGCAGCGTGGAAAGGTTATAGCTTATGCTTCTCGCCAACTGAAGGATCATGAACGGCAGTATCCTACGCACGATATGGAGCTTGCTGCAGTCGTTTTCGCGTTAAAGATTTGGAGACATTATCTGTATGGTTCCAAATGTCAGATTTATACTGACCACAAAAGTCTTCAACATCTCTTTGATCAGAAGGAACTAAATATGAGACAAAGGAGATGGTTGGAATTGCTGAATGATTACGACTGTGAAATCCTTTATCACCCGGGAAAGGCGAATGTAGTGGCAGATGCGCTCAGTCGTCAAGAAAGGAGTGGAACAATAAAAGTTATTTCAATACGAACTGAACTCCTACCCAACATATTTGACGAATTGCAGAAGTGTCAAGTGGAGGCTTATCAGGATGAACATCTGAAATCAGAACGGTTAGCGGGGATGTCAGTATTGCTAGTAAAAGATGATCGGGGGTTATTGTGTCTGGGAAACAGAGTGTGGGTACCTAGTTTGGGTGGGTTACGTGATCGTGTTTTACAAGAAGCTCATCAATCCCGTTTCTCTATTCACCAGGTACAAACAAGATGTATAAAGACCTAAAGCAATTCTATTGGTGGCCGGGGATAAAAAGAGGGATTGCTCAGTATGTAGAAAGGTGTGATACTTGTAAGAAGGTAAAGATCGAACATCAAAAGCCATTTGGTCAACTACAACGGCTAGAAATACCTATGTGGAAGTGGGAGCAGATTACCACAGACTTTATCACAAAGCTACCAAGAACTCCGAAGGGATTCGATTCTATTTGGGTGATCGTCGACAGGTTGACAAAGTCTGCACACTTCCTACCGATAAAGGAAACCGATTCATTGGAGCGATTAGCTAGGTTGTACATTGATGAAATAGTAACTCGACATGGAGTTCCAATCTCGATCATTTCTGATCGTGATAGTCGTTTTACTTCAAGATTTTGGAGAAGCTTTCAAAGGGAAATGGGGACTCAGATAAAGTTAAGTACGGCGTATCATCCTCAAACAGATGGACAGAGTGAACGAACAATTCAGACCTTAGAAGATATGCTCCGGGCTTGTATTGTTGATTTTGGGGGATCGTGGGATAAGCAATTGCCGTTAATCGAATTCGCTTACAACAACAGTTATCATTCCAGCATACAAGCGGCACCGTTTGAAGTACTGTATGGTAGGAAATGTCGAACGCCTTTGTGTTGGAACGAAGTGGGAGAGAAACAGTTAAAGGGGCCGGAAATAGTTCAGTTAACCGCCGATAAGGTTACACAGATCCGAGAAAGATTGAAAGTGGCTCAAGATAGACAAAAGAGTTACACTGATCGCCGTCGAAAGCCGTTGGAATTTCAAGTTGGGGATTACGTAATGTTAAAGGTTTCGCCGTGGAAAGGAGTCATCAGATTTGGTCGACAGGGTAAGCTTAGCCCAAGGTATATTGGACCATTTGCAATCACTGAAAGGATCGGGGAGGTAGCTTACAGATTAGATCTTCCACCAGAGTTGAGCAGAATTCATAATGCATTTCACGTATCAAACTTCCGAAAGTGTTTAGTTACTCAAGATCAGGCAGTCTCCCTACCAGAAATACATGTCGATGAAAAACTGAATTATGTGGAAGAACCGGAAGCAATAGTTGATTTTAAAGTCAAAGTGCTGCGGAATAAGGAGATCAGGCAAGTGAAAGTTCAGTGGAGGCATCATAGAGGTCAGGATGCCACGTGGGAATCCGAATCGGAAATGAGAACCAAATACCCTCACCTTTTTGACTAATCGAATTCCGGGACGGAATTCTTTTGAGGGGGAGATGATGTAATACCCCGGGTAAGTCCGTTAGTTAAAAATATTATTCCGTTAAATTATTTAACCTAAAAGTTTCTATTTTAGGTAAGTTAAGTAAATTTATAAGTTAAAAGGGGGTTATGGTCATTGAAGAATAGAATAGGGTTAAAAGTGTAAAAGTTGGTAGATATTATCTAAGAGTAATTCAGATATTTCATAAAAATCAGATGTGCAGTGTGTGTTAGTGTGTGTTTTGAGAGAAAAGAAGAAGGAAGAAAGTTTAAAAGCTAGGGATCCAAATTGGTGCAATTGGAAGTAAAATTAAGGTATGTTTCTTGTATGTTTTATGTCTATAATCACCAATAAGTAGTTTCTATCGGAGTAAAATAACCGATTGCACACCCAGTAGTGATTTCTGTTGATTCTGGGTCGAAAATGTTGAAACCGACAGAGGTGTCCGGACGCAGTATGAAGGTGTCCGGACAATTTTGTTGAAGGTTTCCGGGTAGTTCTTTTTAGGGGAACATTTGAGGATTTGAGTTCTTTAGAGTTTTTAGCCTTAGTAAGACTTATGTGTTTTATGTGGTAAAGAGATGTCCGTATCTATGTGTTACAGATCTTGTGAATTCTGGGTAAAAGGCTGAACCGGTTAAGAAGACTTGGAAACGTGTTGATAAGCAATAAGGTGAGTTTTACTTTAAAAACGTTTTTAACTGGAATACGTATATGTGTGGATTGGGAATGAAATAGTTGATGACTATGTGTTTATATGTGAATTATAATATAGTGAGGTATTATATTTACATGTGTATTATAAATGTGTTATAATACGTTGACCGGGTTTAAGACCGGTGTGATTGGCTATAGAACCTGTATAGCGTTGTTTGGCTGTAGATGTTGTACAGCGTTGTATTTTATTAGTTGGCTTGCTACCACTAATATGGCCAGGAAGAAATGAGAAGGAAAGGTATATGATGTGTGAGTTTAAATTGGATATATGTAACTATGTGGCGTGATTTATATGATTGAAGTTTGTATAAATGGTTTTTAAACTAACAGGGGTTTCTCACTTAGACCTACAGGTCTAACCCTCATTTTGTTTTAAAAATATGTATTCCAGGTGGCGGATCAAGTAAGGGCAAGTAAGTAGAGTATGAGAGGGATGGCTAGTAAGGAAGACTATAAGACGAAGCTTTTGACTTATTTAGTAGTTGTAATGGAATGTTAAATGTTATGGATGCAAATAGCTCAAGGATTGTATTTCAAGTGTTGTTCTTTCTAATTGTAAAAGACTACTGGACCGTACATGTAAAGTGAAGTTTGTTTGTTATATCTATTTGTGTTACCTTGTGTGATGTATTGTGTATATGAATATATGGGATGTTACACAATAAATTGGAATTTTTGAGAGCTGGAGGTCATAGTCTAGTAGTTGATTTCTCATCCACAAGACCTGAGAACAACAGCTTCCAGCGGCTACATACTCAGCTTCAGCTGTGGAGATGGACACTGAGTTTTGCTTTTTACTTGTCCAACTCACCAGCTTTCCACCCAGGAGCTGACAGCCTCCTGTGGTGCTTTTCCTATCCAATTTGCAACCTGCAAAATCACTATCTGAATAGGCGATTAGATCGAACCCTGAGTCTTTAGGATTCCAAAGACCTAGGTTCGCAGTACCCTTAAGGTATCGAAAAATTCGCTTTACAGCGGTCATATGAGATTCCTTAGGTTCAGCTTGATATCGTGCACACAAACAGGTTGCGTACATAATATCGGATCGGCTAGCTGTAAGATACAAGAGAGAGCCGATCATCCCATGGTACAGCGTGACATTAACAGGTATTCCATTTGAATCCTTGTCAACGGAGGTGCCATAGGGGTTTTCATAGCTGAACTCTGAGTTAAATCGAATTTCTTCAGCATATCTTTAACATACTTTCCCTGATTAATGAAAGTTTCTTTTTCATTTTGCTTTATCTGAAGACCAAGGAAATATGTTAGCTCACCCATCATGCTCATTTTATACTCATCTTTCATTCTATCAGCGAAACGAGTACAAAGATCAGGGTTAGTAGAACCAAATATAATGTCATCAACATATATCTGAACAAGAATGATATGACCTTTCACTATTCTGAAAAATAGAGTTTTGTCGATTTTACCTCGCTCAAATTTTTCAATATGGAGATAAGTAGAGAGAGTGTCATACCATGCACGAGGAGCTTGCTTTAAGCCATAAAGTGCCTTATCCAGTTTATAAACATAACCTGGACGCTTAGGATCTGAGAATTCTGGAGGTTGTTCCACATAGACTTCTTCATTCAGCCTTCCATTTAGAAACGCTGACTTAACATCCATATGATATACTTTGAAGTCTTTGTGTACAGCGTATGCTAAGAATAGACGAATAGATTCTAGTCTTGCTACTGGAGCAAATGTTTCGTCGTAATCTATGCCTTCCTCTTGTCTGTATCCCTGAGCAACAAGTCGAGCCTTGTTGCAGGTTACAGTTCCATGTTCGTCCAACTTGTTTCGATAGACCCATTTAGTGCCTATCACTGTTTTGTCAGTTGGTCTTCGAACAAGTTTCCAAACTTTGTTTCTTTCGAATTCAGTCAGCTCTTCTTGCATGACGCTGACCCAGTTTGGATCTTTGAGGGCATCATCTATTTTCTTTGGTTCAATCAGAGAAATAAAGTTAACAAATAAACAAATATTACCTGCACTTCGTCGAGTCTGAACACCAGCGTTGGGATCACCAAGAATTTGATCAATTGGGTGATTTACAGTCCATCGTTGAGCAGGAGCATAAGTCGCTGACTCAAATTGAACTGGAGGAGCTGAAGATGAAGCTTCAGCAACTTCTGGAATATCAGCCAAGAGAGGAGTGGGTGCAGTTGTCATTATATTCACTGATTGCTGAGAAGTAGATGGAATGTCTGAGACATTTGGTTTAGAAGCAGGTATAGTGTTTAAAGGAACTGCTGAGACCCATGATGTTTCAGCTTCACTATTCTGCATGTTTAGAATGATAGTAGGACTATCATCTTCAACTGTATGAGTATGAGGAGTGGGAATATCTTCTGAATCACCAAGATGAGAAAACATCCATTGATTCAGTTTTTCAGTGTCAGCAGATGTAACGACCCGGTTTCCCAAACATACAACAAATAACATACATTGCATAACTTCATTACATTCATAATAAAAGATACATCACAAACCAAGTACGGTCTCAATAGTCTTGACATTACAAAATATATAAAAGCTTCCTAATCAACATCCATCAAAAGCTTCCTACACTTCATCCTCTCCTGCCGATCCTTAACCTGGAAAACATATTTTTGAAAACAAAATGAGGGTTAGACCAAACGGGTCTAGTGAGTTAATCCCGGTATTTTCCAAAATCAATATAAAACTCTTTTCACATAATACTTTGTATCAAAATAGTTTACATAAAACCTTTCGTATAAGCACACATATACCACACGTATATAAATACCACATTAGGACTCGTGCACCGTGTATCTCTCCTCATCTCATCTTCTTTCCCCTGGCCACATTAGTCGGTAGCAAGCCAACTAATCATCGTCACTGTACAATACAGTCGACTCCACTGTAATTACATACAGCCCCGCTGCAATTACCTACAGCTCCACTGCAATTTCATGCAGCCCCGCTGTATTTCCATACAGCCCCGCCGAACAATAATTCAGCTCACCTATACTCATTTCGTGCAATATAAACACAACATATATCTCAATATATTATCAATCACGTACACCATACATATAAGCACATTAATCACTAATTATCACATTCCCAAACCATACGTATGTATTCCAGTTGAAAATACTTTTAAAGTAAAACTCACCTGAATGCTTATTACAACTCTTCCAAGCCTTTTCCAAAGATTCAGTCTATCAATCCCAATCCACAGAGTCTGCAAATAGATTAAATATAAATATCCCCTTACTAACTGATCACATAAAACATACTAGAAGACCAAGGACTCTAGATAACTCAAATCCTCGAAAGTGACCAAAACAACTAAAATATCCGGACAACCCAAACAACCCGGACAACACCACCTTTTCCGGATAACATTACTTTTCCGGACAACCTCAGTAATCCGGACAACAAGACTAATCCGGACAACACGATTTATCCGGACAACACAAGGAATCCAGACACCACAGACTAATCCGGACAACAAAGGAATCCGGATGCCATCCGGTCTCTAAATCATCCGGAAACCATCAATCAAATCGTCCGGACTCTATCAACAACTTACCCGGACAACACCCAAGAATCTACCCGGACACATTCAACATATCCGGACACTACTGTCGGTTTACCTAAAAATCACCCAGATTCGACAGAAAACTTTACCAGATGTGATTTTGATTATTCTACTCCGATAGATACTTCCTACTAACCATTATAAACATAATTTGTACTAGAAACATACCTTAATCAGCTTCAATAACTTCAATTTGGTCCTTTACCCTTCTTTATCTTTTCTTCTTCTTTTTGCTCCCAACACACACACACCTTTAATCTGAGTTTTGCTATAATGAATACATCTGTACTCTCAATTCAGATATTATCCACTCTAATTACCATTTTAGACCCTAAACTATTCCATAATAACCAAAGCACCCTTAACTTACTAAATCATCTCAACTTACCCAAAATAGTAACTTTAAAGTTAACTAAATTTAACGGAACTAGGATTTCACTAACGAACTTTTCCGGGGTATTACATTATCTCCCCCTTAAAAGAATTCCGTCCCGGAATTCAGTTAAGTGAAAAGGTAAGAATACTTATCACTACTACTTCGAACTCAATCAAAACCATAGAAACTAAATGAATAGCCACCCCGCACCCACCTATGTCTCTAACACAGATCAGCAATATAAGCACAGAAATACCAAGAACCACTTCGCACCGAAGTCAGATAACACCTTAGCACGTATAGAGTTTATTAGAAATATACCTGTATCCTCATCCGAAATTTCCTCCTCATCTTGCATTGTCATTTGGAATACTCGCCCCTTTGCTTTCGGTTCTTCAGACCCTTGTATCTCTCCCGTTCTGACACTTATTGGTTTCCCCGCCGTACTACCCTGTCGTACCTTCCATTGTGAACAGTCTGACTGAATATGATCAGGGGAATTGCAAACGAAACAAAATCGATTTGCGCGACAATTCTTAGCGACGTGTCCAGCCCTTCCACACTTGTAACAACTTCTAGGATCAACATAACAATTTCCTTGATGTACGCGGTTGCATTTTGGACATAGTTTTTCATTTGGTCTAAAAGGTAGGCGACTATCGAACCTCTGAATTTCGTACTCCGTTGAATCATGTGTCATCTCTTCCGATTTTCTTTTCCCAGCACTCTTATCACTAGCATCTCTCTTAATATCTCGTTCTACATTTTCCGCGGCATTTACTGCGGCTGAGAAGTTATCAGGTCCTGTTGCAGTCACTAACTTTCCGACTTCCGAATTTAACCCGAAAATAAACCTTTCTGTCTTCATTGCCTCTGTGGCCACATAGTATTCTGCGAAACGTGACTTTTCCAGAAAACGGGTAGTATAGCCCCTAACTGATAAATTTCCTTGCCTCAAATTCATAAACTCTCCTTCCAATTGTTTAACTGCGGCTTGGGAACAAAACTGTTTCTTAAATGCTATAATGAATTCCTTCCAAGAGAAAGTGGAGTATATATCAGATCCTTCAGAATGAATATGAGCTTCCCACCAGTATAATGCATCCCCCTTTAACATTGTTGCTCCATATAATACTTTATCTTCTTCGGCGCACTTGCTCGTCTTAAAGATAGCTTCTATCTCCTTCAACCATTTCATCGCATTCACGGGATCCCTGTCCCCAGAGTAGGTCGGAGGTCTACAGCTTAAGAACATTTTGTAGTCGCACCTCCTTGGCACGTGTACTACAGTTGGTGTAATTGGCATTTCAGCTTCAGTTTCAGGATCCGGTGTTTCAGCTTCACCGTGACGATTCTGATCAAACATTGCCTGAATACTGGCTTGTAGCCTTCCCATCTCTGCCATTAAATCACCCCTCGTAACGAACTCTGTATCTTGTTGCTGAGTTCTGCCTCCAGTTCGGCCTCCAGTCCTACCCCCAGTTCTACCTCCGACTCTGCCCCCAGTTCTTATTGGCGGATTAGTTCTATTCGGATTTCTTCCTCCTCCTCGATTCGAATTTCGTGTTCCGCTTGCCATTCTGAATTTTTAAACAAGGTTAACATACACATAAGCACATACCCCATATAACAAGGTATTCCAGTTCAAACATGTACCTGTAAGATCACAATTACACTGGCCATGTGTAATCTGAAATTACCTTACATGATGTTCCTTCTACCTTTTATACTTAGCATTCCAAGGTTCTAATATATCAAGGACATCCTACTTCACATGCAGTTTAAGTCTAGGTACGGGTACAAATACCTAAATCCCTTAAACTAGGGCTCTGATACCATTTGTAACGACCCGGTTTCCCAAACATACAACAAATAACATACATTGCATAACTTCATTACATTCATAATAAAAGATACATCACAAACCAAGTACGGTCTCAATAGTCTTGACATTACAAAATATATAAAAGCTTCCTAATCAACATCCATCAAAAGCTTCCTACACTTCATCCTCTCCTGCCGATCCTTAACCTGGAAAACATATTTTTGAAAACAAAATGAGGGTTAGACCAAACGGGTCTAGTGAGTTAATCCCGGTCTTTTCCAAAATCAATATAAAACTCTTTTCACATAATACTTTGTATCAAAATAGTTTACATAAAACCTTTCGTATAAGCACACATATACCACACGTATATAAATACCACATTAGGACTCGTGCACCGTGTATCTCTCCTCATCTCATCTTCTTTCCCCTGGCCACATTAGTCGGTAGCAAGCCAACTAATCATCGTCACTGTACAATACAGTCGACTCCACTTTAATTACATACAGCCCCGCTGCAATTACCTACAGCTCCACTGCAATTTCATGCAGCCCCGCTGTATTTCCATACAGCCCCGCCGAACAATAATTCGGCTCACCTATACTCGTTTCGTGCAATATAAACACAACATATATCTCAATATATTATCAATCACGTACACCATACATATAAGCACATTAATCACTAATTATCACATTCCCAAACCATACGTACGTATTCCAGTTGAAAATACTTTTAAAGTAAAACTCACCTGAATGCTTATTACAACTCTTCCAAGCCTTTTCCAAAGATTCAGTCTATCAATCCCAATCCACAGAGTCTGCAAATAGATTAAATACAAATATCCCCTTACTAACTGATCACATAAAACATACTAGAAGACCAAGGACTCTAGATAACTCAAATCCTCGAAAGTGACCAAAACAACTAAAATATCCGGACAACCCAAACAACCCGGACAACACCACCTTTTCCGGATAACATTACTTTTCCGGACAACCTCAGTAATCCGGACAACAAGACTAATCCGGACAACACGATTTATCCGGACAACACAAGGAATCCGGATGCCATCCGGTCTCTAAATCATCCGGAAACCATCAATCAAATCGTCCGGACTCTATCAACAACTTACCCGGACAACACCCAAGAATCTACCCGGACACATTCAACATATCCGGACACTACTGTCGGTTTACCTAAAAATCACCCAGATTCGACAGAAAACTTTACCAGATGTGATTTCGATTATTCTACTCCGATAGATACTTCCTACTAACCATTATAAACTTAATTTGTACTAGAAACATACCTTAATCAGCTTCAATAACTTCAATTTGGTCCTTTACCCTTCTTTCTCTTTTCTTCTTCTTTTTGCTCCCAACACACACACACCTTTAATCTGAGTTTTGCTATAATGAATACATCTGTACTCTCAATTCAGATATTATCCACTCTAATTACCATTTTAGACCCTAAACTATTCCATAATAACCAAAGCACCCTTAACTTACTAAATCATCTCAACTTACCCAAAATAGTAACTTTAAAGTTAACTAAATTTAACGGAACTAGGATTTCACTAACGAACTTTTCCGGGGTATTACATTATCTCCCCCTTAAAAGAATTTCGTCCCGGAATTCAGTTAAGTGAAAAGGTAAGAATACTTATCACTACTACTTCGAACTCAATCAAAACCATAGAAACTAAATGAATAGCCACCCCGCACCCACCTATGTCTCTAACACAGATCAGCAATATAAGCACAGAAATACCAAGAACCACTTCGCACCGAAGTCAGATAACACCTTAGCACGTATAGAGTTTATTAGAAATATACCTGTATCCTCATCCGGAATTTCCTCCTCATCTTGCATTGTCATTTGGAATACTCGCCCCTTTGCTTTCGGTTCTTCAGACCCTTGTATCTCTCCCGTTCTGACACTTATTGGTTTCCCCGCCGTACTACCCTGTCGTACCTTCCATTGTGAACAGTCTGACTGAATATGATCAGGGGAATTGCAAACGAAACAAAATCGATTTGCGCGACAATTCTTAGCGACGTGTCCAGCCCTTCCACACTTGTAACAACTTCTAGGATCAACATAACAATTTCCTTGATGTACGCGGTTGCATTTTGGACATAGTTTTTCATTTGGTCTAAAAGGTAGGCGACTATCGAACCTCTGAATTTCGTACTCCGTTGAATCATGTGTCATCTCTTCCGATTTTCTTTTCCCAGCACTCTTATCACTAGCATCTCTCTTAATATCTCGTTCTACATTTTCCGCGGCATTTACTGCGGCTGAGAAGTTATCAGGTCCTGTTGCAGTCACTAACTTTCTGACTTCCGAATTTAACCCGAAAATAAACCTTTCTGTCTTCATTGCCTTTGTGGCCACATAGTATTCTGCGAAACGTGACTTTTCCAGAAAACGGGTAGTATAGTCCCTAACTGATAAATTTCCTTGCCTCAAATTCATAAACTCTTCTTCCAATTGTTTAACTGCGGCTTGGGAACAAAACTGTTTCTTAAATGCTATAACGAATTCCTTCCAAGAGAAAGTGGAGTATATATCAGATCCTTCAGAATGAATATGAGCTTCCCACCAGTATAATGCATCCCCCTTTAACATTGCTGCTCCATATAATACTTTATCTTCTTCGGCGCACTTGCTCGTCTTAAAGATAGCTTCTATCTCCTTCAACCATTTCATCGCATTCACGGGATCCCTGTCCCCAGAGTAGGTCGGAGGTCTACAGCTTAAGAACATTTTGTAGTCGCACCTCCTTGGCACGTGTACAACAGTTGGTGTAATTGGCATTTCAGCTTCAGTTTCAGGATCCGGTGTTTCAGCTTCACCGTGACGATTCTGATCAAACATTGCCTGAATACTGGCTTGTAGCCTTCCCATCTCTGCCATTAAATCACCCCTCGTAACGAACTCTGTATCTTGTTGCTGAGTTCTGCCTCCAGTTCGGCCTCCAGTCCTACCCCCAGTTCTACCTCCGACTCTGCCCCCAGTTCTTATTGGCGGATTAGTTCTATTCGGATTTCTTCCTCCTCCTCGATTCGAATTTCGTGTTCCGCTTGCCATTCTGAATTTTTAAACAAGGTTAACATACACATAAGCACATACCCCATATAACAAGGTATTCCAGTTCAAACATGTACCTGTAAGATCACAATTACACTGGCCATGTGTAATCTGAAATTACCTTACATGATGTTCCTTCTACCTTTTATACTTAGCATTCCAAGGTTCTAATATATCAAGGACATCCTACTTCACATGCAGTTTAAGTCTAGGTACGGGTACAAATACCTAAATCCCTTAAACTAGGGCTCTGATACCATTTGTAACGACCCGGTTTCCCAAACATACAACAAATAACATACATTGCATAACTTCATTACATTCATAATAAAAGATACATCACAAACCAAGTACGGTCTCAATAGTCTTGACATTACAAAATATATAAAAGCTTCCTAATCAACATCCATCAAAAGCTTCCTACACTTCATCCTCTCCTGCCGATCCTTAACCTGGAAAACATATTTTTGAAAACAAAATGAGGGTTAGACCAAACGGGTCTAGTGAGTTAATCCCGGTCTTTTCCAAAATCAATATAAAACTCTTTTCACATAATACTTTGTATCAAAATAGTTTACATAAAACCTTTCGTATAAGCACACATATACCACACGTATATAAATACCACATTAGGACTCGTGCACCGTGTATCTCTCCTCATCTCATCTTCTTTCCCCTGGCCACATTAGTCGGTAGCAAGCCAACTAATCATCGTCACTGTACAATACAGTCGACTCCACTTTAATTACATACAGCCCCGCTGCAATTACCTACAGCTCCACTGCAATTTCATGCAGCCCCGCTGTATTTCCATACAGCCCCGCCGAACAATAATTCGGCTCACCTATACTCGTTTCGTGCAATATAAACACAACATATATCTCAATATATTATCAATCACGTACACCATACATATAAGCACATTAATCACTAATTATCACATTCCCAAACCATACGTACGTATTCCAGTTGAAAATACTTTTAAAGTAAAACTCACCTGAATGCTTATTACAACTCTTCCAAGCCTTTTCCAAAGATTCAGTCTATCAATCCCAATCCACAGAGTCTGCAAATAGATTAAATACAAATATCCCCTTACTAACTGATCACATAAAACATACTAGAAGACCAAGGACTCTAGATAACTCAAATCCTCGAAAGTGACCAAAACAACTAAAATATCCGGACAACCCAAACAACCCGGACAACACCACCTTTTCCGGATAACATTACTTTTCCGGACAACCTCAGTAATCCGGACAACAAGACTAATCCGGACAACACGATTTATCCGGACAACACAAGGAATCCGGATGCCATCCGGTCTCTAAATCATCCGGAAACCATCAATCAAATCGTCCGGACTCTATCAACAACTTACCCGGACAACACCCAAGAATCTACCCGGACACATTCAACATATCCGGACACTACTGTCGGTTTACCTAAAAATCACCCAGATTCGACAGAAAACTTTACCAGATGTGATTTCGATTATTCTACTCCGATAGATACTTCCTACTAACCATTATAAACTTAATTTGTACTAGAAACATACCTTAATCAGCTTCAATAACTTCAATTTGGTCCTTTACCCTTCTTTCTCTTTTCTTCTTCTTTTTGCTCCCAACACACACACACCTTTAATCTGAGTTTTGCTATAATGAATACATCTGTACTCTCAATTCAGATATTATCCACTCTAATTACCATTTTAGACCCTAAACTATTCCATAATAACCAAAGCACCCTTAACTTACTAAATCATCTCAACTTACCCAAAATAGTAACTTTAAAGTTAACTAAATTTAACGGAACTAGGATTTCACTAACGAACTTTTCCGGGGTATTACATTATCTCCCCCTTAAAAGAATTTCGTCCCGGAATTCAGTTAAGTGAAAAGGTAAGAATACTTATCACTACTACTTCGAACTCAATCAAAACCATAGAAACTAAATGAATAGCCACCCCGCACCCACCTATGTCTCTAACACAGATCAGCAATATAAGCACAGAAATACCAAGAACCACTTCGCACCGAAGTCAGATAACACCTTAGCACGTATAGAGTTTATTAGAAATATACCTGTATCCTCATCCGGAATTTCCTCCTCATCTTGCATTGTCATTTGGAATACTCGCCCCTTTGCTTTCGGTTCTTCAGACCCTTGTATCTCTCCCGTTCTGACACTTATTGGTTTCCCCGCCGTACTACCCTGTCGTACCTTCCATTGTGAACAGTCTGACTGAATATGATCAGGGGAATTGCAAACGAAACAAAATCGATTTGCGCGACAATTCTTAGCGACGTGTCCAGCCCTTCCACACTTGTAACAACTTCTAGGATCAACATAACAATTTCCTTGATGTACGCGGTTGCATTTTGGACATAGTTTTTCATTTGGTCTAAAAGGTAGGCGACTATCGAACCTCTGAATTTCGTACTCCGTTGAATCATGTGTCATCTCTTCCGATTTTCTTTTCCCAGCACTCTTATCACTAGCATCTCTCTTAATATCTCGTTCTACATTTTCCGCGGCATTTACTGCGGCTGAGAAGTTATCAGGTCCTGTTGCAGTCACTAACTTTCTGACTTCCGAATTTAACCCGAAAATAAACCTTTCTGTCTTCATTGCCTTTGTGGCCACATAGTATTCTGCGAAACGTGACTTTTCCAGAAAACGGGTAGTATAGTCCCTAACTGATAAATTTCCTTGCCTCAAATTCATAAACTCTTCTTCCAATTGTTTAACTGCGGCTTGGGAACAAAACTGTTTCTTAAATGCTATAACGAATTCCTTCCAAGAGAAAGTGGAGTATATATCAGATCCTTCAGAATGAATATGAGCTTCCCACCAGTATAATGCATCCCCCTTTAACATTGCTGCTCCATATAATACTTTATCTTCTTCGGCGCACTTGCTCGTCTTAAAGATAGCTTCTATCTCCTTCAACCATTTCATCGCATTCACGGGATCCCTGTCCCCAGAGTAGGTCGGAGGTCTACAGCTTAAGAACATTTTGTAGTCGCACCTCCTTGGCACGTGTACAACAGTTGGTGTAATTGGCATTTCAGCTTCAGTTTCAGGATCCGGTGTTTCAGCTTCACCGTGACGATTCTGATCAAACATTGCCTGAATACTGGCTTGTAGCCTTCCCATCTCTGCCATTAAATCACCCCTCGTAACGAACTCTGTATCTTGTTGCTGAGTTCTGCCTCCAGTTCGGCCTCCAGTCCTACCCCCAGTTCTACCTCCGACTCTGCCCCCAGTTCTTATTGGCGGATTAGTTCTATTCGGATTTCTTCCTCCTCCTCGATTCGAATTTCGTGTTCCGCTTGCCATTCTGAATTTTTAAACAAGGTTAACATACACATAAGCACATACCCCATATAACAAGGTATTCCAGTTCAAACATGTACCTGTAAGATCACAATTACACTGGCCATGTGTAATCTGAAATTACCTTACATGATGTTCCTTCTACCTTTTATACTTAGCATTCCAAGGTTCTAATATATCAAGGACATCCTACTTCACATGCAGTTTAAGTCTAGGTACGGGTACAAATACCTAAATCCCTTAAACTAGGGCTCTGATACCATTTGTAACGACCCGGTTTCCCAAACATACAACAAATAACATACATTGCATAACTTCATTACATTCATAATAAAAGATACATCACAAACCAAGTACGGTCTCAATAGTCTTGACATTACAAAATATATAAAAGCTTCCTAATCAACATCCATCAAAAGCTTCCTACACTTCATCCTCTCCTGCCGATCCTTAACCTGGAAAACATATTTTTGAAAACAAAATGAGGGTTAGACCAAACGGGTCTAGTGAGTTAATCCCGGTCTTTTCCAAAATCAATATAAAACTCTTTTCACATAATACTTTGTATCAAAATAGTTTACATAAAACCTTTCGTATAAGCACACATATACCACACGTATATAAATACCACATTAGGACTTGTGCACCGTGTATCTCTCCTCATCTCATCTTCTTTCCCCTGGCCACATTAGTCGGTAGCAAGCCAACTAATCATCGTCACTGTACAATACAGTCGACTCCACTGTAATTACATACAGCCCCGCTGCAATTACCTACAGCTCCACTGCAATTTCATGCAGCCCCGCTGTATTTCCATACAGCCCCGCCGAACAATAATTCGGCTCACCTATACTCGTTTCGTGCAATATAAACACAACATATATCTCAATATATTATCAATCACGTACACCATACATATAAGCACATTAATCACTAATTATCACATTCCCAAACCATACGTACGTATTCCAGTTGAAAATACTTTTAAAGTAAATCTCACCTGAATGCTTATTACAACTCTTCCAAGCCTTTTCCAAAGATTCAGTCTATCAATCCCAATCCACAGAGTCTGAAAATAGATTAAATACAAATATCCCCTTACTAACTGATCACATAAAACATACTAGAAGACCAAGGACTCTAGATAACTCAAATCCTCGAAAGTGACCAAAACAACTAAAATATCCGGACAACCCAAACAACCCGGACAACACGACCTTTTCCGGATAACATGACTTTTCCGGACAACCTCAGTAATCCGGACAACAAGACTAATCCGGACAACACGATTTATCCGGACAACACAAGGAATCCGGACACCACAGACTAATCCGGACAACAAAGGAATCCGGATGCCATCCGGTCTCTAAATCATCCGGAAACCATCAATCAAATCGTCCGGACTCTATCAACAACTTACCCGGACAACACCCAAGAATCTACCCGGACACATTCAACATATCCGGACACTACTGTCGGTTTACCTAAAAATCACCCAGATTCGACAGAAAACTTTACCAGATGTGATTTCGATTATTCTACTCCGATAGATACTTCCTACTAACCATTATAAACATAATTTGTACTAGAAACATACCTTAATCAGCTTCAATAACTTCAATTTGGTCCTTTACCCTTCTTTCTCTTTTCTTCTCCTTTTTGCTCCCAACACACACACACCTTTAATCTGAGTTTTGCTATAATGAATACATCTGTACTCTCAATTCAGATATTATCCACTCTAATTACCATTTTAGACCCTAAACTATTCCATAATAACCAAAGCACCCTTAACTTACTAAATCATCTCAACTTACCCAAAATAGTAACTTTAAAGTTAACTAAATTTAACGGAACTAGGATTTCACTAACGAACTTTTCCGGGGTATTACAGCAGACGGTTTAGAGTTTGCTAAACGGGATTCGTCAAAAGTGACGTGAATAGTTTCTTCTATAGTTTGTCTTCTTCGATTGAAGACTCTGAAGACTTTGCAGATTGAAGAATATCTAAGAAAGATTTCATCATCATCCTTAGGATCAAACTTTCCAAGGGCATCTCTGTTGTTCAGTATGAAACACTGACATCCAACGATGTGAAGAAAGCTAATTGAAGGCTTTCTCCCATGAAAAAGTTCATAGGCTATCTTATTGAATCTTTTGACTATCAGCGACCTGTTTTGCGTAAAACAAGCAGTGTTGACAGCTTCTGCCCAAAACTGAGTAGGCAGGTGAGAATCGTTGAGCATTGAACGTGCAGCTTCAATAATAGTTCTATTTCTTCTTTCAGCGACTCCGTTTTGTTGTGGTGTTCTCACTGATGAAAAGTTGTGAGAAATACCCTTGCTCTCAAAGAAGGAATCAAGAGAACTGTTTTTGAATTCAGTCCCATGATCACTCCTTATTGAGCGAACGGTCAAGTTGTTCAGGGTTTCCATCTTCCGAACAAAGGTGATGAGTTCTTCAGGGGTGTCACTCTTAGAACGGAGAAACATAACCCATGTAGCGAGAGAATTCATCAACTATGACCAGCGTATATTTTTTCCAGCGATGAATTGTTTGTTAACAGGGCCAAACAAATCCATATGGAGAAGTTGTAGAGGAGATGACACTGAGGAAACTTGCTTTGATTTAAAGCTTGCTTTGGTCTGCTTGCCTTTCTCACACGTTGAACATAAGGACTCTTTGGCGTATGAGTGTTGAGGTAGACCAGTGACTAACTCTTTTGAAGAAAGAGTGTTCAGTGTCTTGAAATTTAGATGAGAGAGCCTCTTATGTCATAGCCAGTTTACATCAGATGAGGCTTTTGAGAAGAAACAGGAGTTCTCAGTGGTTGTTGAGTCCATGTTTATTACATAAACATTTTCCAAACGATAACCGCTGAGATCTATCTTCTCCTTTTTGTCAGCGACAAAGCAGGATTCCTTAGTAAAGATTACTTTGTTATCCTTGTCGCAAAGCTGACTGATGCTTAGAAGATTATGCTTCAGCCCTTCAACATATGCGACTCTTCTGAAGGTTGTTGTACCATTAGATAGTACACCAAACCCTCGGGTATGTCCTTTTCCATTTCCACCGAAAGTCACAGAGGGACCTTTCTCTTCCTTGTATTCAGCGAGCAGACTTTTCTTTCCAGTCATGTGTCTAGAGCATCTGCTATCGAGATACCAGATACCTTTCTTAACCTGCATTACAAAGGAAGATTAGTTTTTCTTGGGTACCCACTTAACCATGTGTACACACTTGTCAGTGGGGGTAGTTGGAATGGAAGGTTCAGCAGTCTTCGCAGCATTTGAAGATTCAGCTTTGTCAGTCTTCACTTTGGTTAATTTCTTAACCTCAGTGGTCTTCTTTGCCTTGGGGGCAATGATCTTCACCTTAGCTATCTTTTCAGCTTGGGTGGCTGTGGGGCACTTACTAGCAATATGATCAGTAAGTCCACAGTGATGACATTTCCTATAACTAAAAATAGTTATAGGACCATTTGAATGTTGAGCTTTTGATTTTGAATTAGAAGTACCAGCACCAAGTAAGCTATTGGCTTTTGAAATGGGAGGAACATTTAGTTCTTCGGATTTCTTACCAAAGACATCCACTCTGATTCTAGGAGTAGATCGCTGAATAGATCCACGCTGAGTAGATCCAGAGATCTGATTCCTTGATCCAGAGGGATAGGTCACTGAAGCTTTAGAAGCATTCAGCTTAGGTACTAAGGTACCCTTCTGAGGATTTTGGTTAAAAGCAATTCCTTTACCTTTATCTTTAGAGACAGAGGTAGGTTTTGGATAAACCATTTTCTCTTTACCTTTTGAAGAGGTAGAAATTTCCGCAGGGATAGGCGGTTTAGAAGAGGAACACTGAGAGGATGAAGTATCAGCGACTGAGGATACGAAAGTTCCAAATAAGAGCATGGAACGATCAGTGGTTGGTTCTAGAGTATCAGCTTTGTAACCAAGACCACGTTTATCACTCAGGGGAATCTGAGACTTAATTATCTCAGTGATCTTTGTTGAGGAATTATACCATCCATCAACAGTAGCTTTTTCAGCTTTTAATGCAACGATAGCTTCTTCGCGCTCGATTTTGACTAGCTGATTTAGGTGAACTTGATCTTTAAAATCTTCTTCAATTTTAGAAAGATTTTCTATTTGAAGGTGACAGTTTTTAAGTTGTTCAGCGAGATCAAGGTTTTGATTTTCAACTACAGTTTTGCCATTCATGGCTTCATATAAACTTGTAACACCCTAAAAACAGGGCCAATTTAAACCTTGAATATTACACAAGTTATGATCATAAAACTTCAAACTTTGATAACCTGAGGATCAATTGTAAAGGTTTTATATACAACGCATCTAACTCAAATAACCTATTAATCTAATCATACAACATAATCAGATTAACTAAGTTATCTAGCTTTTGTCCCAAAAACATCAAAAGAATAGGTAGATCCTCCGTCATCTCTAAGTTTGAATCTTTCCAAAAGTTCTCATCACACATCCCTGCTTACTTCCCGGAGCTTGTACCTGGTAAGAAAATTCAACTTGAAACATTAGGCTTTCGCCTAGTGAGAACATTCGTTTCAATAATAACATTTTCAAAATCAATGTAAACAAGTTACAACAAACCTGATTACTCCTTTTCTTACCGTATAACAACTCCTTTCACTACTGGGAATCTACCCCACTTCCATAATTATGACTAATTCATCTAGCCATAATATCGCTACCAAGAGTTTACCACGAATAATCCCATATTCAAAGTTAATACTCTTATTCAAGAAATTACAAGTCAAAACCTGCCTATTTCTTAATCCGGAAGTAGAGATTACAATTTACTTTATGCCTATCTCTAATCTTCCTTTCACAATTTGGGAAATCTCTGATCTTCCCTATAAAAAATGGAAATCTCCGATCTTCCATTCGAAATGGGAATTACAAATCAAAATCTGCCTATTCCACATTTCACGTCCTCCCCACCTCAGAATCAATGGCCCCAATGGGATTTAATATATCGCGATTCACAACCGGGGCCCCCGATGATTCAAGGTACACTCATTCCTAGAAATTACATCATATAGTCAATGGCTAGTAATCGGTTCCCATTAGACCGTACTAAGTTGCCCCTGATGACTTGATGACAGTTTCTAGGTAAAACAAACATAGTGCCTATGGATCCATTACACTTTACTAACGTATCTGCATAACAACATATTACAGCTCATAACATATTCTCAAATCTAAGAATACTAGATAACCTATCGTATCTTCATCCTCAAATGTCTCCCCTTCGACGACTTAGCACGGGGGTTTCGGATACTTTTCTAATCCGGACGCCATCCGGATACTAAAAATCATTCGGAAAACTAAAGCAATTCGAACTTACCCGGTACCTTGATGCATCCGGACACATTCATCATCAGAGGTATCCGGATACAACGATTTATCCGGAAAACTTGGTTCTGCAGCCTAAAATTCGATCCATTTTCATGTCTGTTCGATTCAGCTCATTCCAAACCATCCCATACAGTTCATAACCAATTTATACAGCTATTTCAAGGTTTAATTTAACATGAAAACACTGATTTAAGCAAGGAACAAATGAACTCACCTTAAGTTTGCAAAACCCACTTCTTGCACAAATCTGAAACTTCAATCTGCTGTTTATGATTCTGAAAATCATTCCAATAAACAGATTCGTCCATTATCATTCGTTCACAACAAGTTAATCAGAAAACATAATCAGATTTCCTTACCAAATTGAAGACAAATCTAGCTTTCTTCCTTCTTCCTCTTTTTCTCTATCTCTTTCTCTCTGCCTTCTAAACCGACCCAAACCAAAAAGAATCCCATAAATATCTGATTTCTTCTATTTATCCATACACACTTTCACAATTTACCAAACACACCTCTAGGTTTCAATATTTTCACAATTGACACCAAACCTTAAACCCTTGTATTTTAACCCTGTTGAATTGTAAAATTTCCATATAATTCAAGGTTTACACAAAATACAAATACATCCCAATCCTCATTAAAATACTATTGTTGAAAATTCAGGATGTTACAAACTTCTAGTCAAGAGATCGATCTTTCGAAGACTATCAGCTTCATCAATATTTGCAATATTGGTAAAGAAGGAAGGTGATACCTGAGTAGTAGAGGGAATGTCAGAGTTGTCTTCCTCATCTTCAAGTTTGGTCATAAGACAGAGATTGGCTTCATCATCTTCAGAGTCAGATGTTTCTTCCTCATCAGAGTCAGCCCAATCATAGTCAGCCATCAGGCCTTTGCCTTTCTTCTTAAAGCTTTTCAGCTTCGCATACCTTTCTTTCAGCTTGGCGTATTTGTCATCTCTAGACCTAAGGTTAGAGGATTTCTTGGGAAACGCTGAGTTTCTCGAAACTTTCTTTGACCTGCACTCGTTAGCGAAATGTCCTATCTTTTCACAGTTAAAACAAGTAGCAGTAGCCTTATCAACAGGAGCTGATGATCTTGGCTTGTCAGTAATGGAAAGAGGTTTATTCTTTCTGAACATTTTCTTTTTGGCGAATCTCCTGAACTTTTTAGTGAGGAGAGCCAAAGATTCATCAAGATCTGAAGAGTCAGAATCTGATGACCTTTCAGAGTTACTCTCCAACTCAGTGATAGTGATCGAGGGTCGCTGAGTGGAAGGTTCCTCTGAGATTAAAGCAACAGGGGTGCTTTTGGAATCTTTTACAAGATTCTTCTTAAGATGACTCGATTGCTCATGATTCAGCATCGTGCCATATAAGTTAGAAAGAGTCATTGATTTTAGATCCTTTGACAGCTTGAGACACATAGAATAACTGTCCCAGCTTTCAGGTAAACATTCTAAAAACTTTGTCAGCACTTCAAAGTTAGAATATTCTTTACCAACAGTTTTCAGATCTATTATTAAACAGTTAAAATGTTGGTGTACTTCAGAGAGAGTTTCATTCTTACCACAAATGAAGCTTTCATACTGTCTTACCAGGTTGATCTTTCGAGAGTCCTAGACTTCAGAAGTACCTTCATACTGAACACAGATTGTGTCCCACATAGCTTTTGAGGTTTTCAGGTTCATGACGGAATGGTAGACTTCGTCAGGAAGAGCCATGGAGAGTATGGATCTGGCATTGGTGTCGATAGCCACTTTCTTCTTATCTTCATCAGTCCACATATGAATTTCCTTAGGAATCAGCCTTTCTGGAATAGCAGGTCTATTCTCAGCGGCTGGAACTGCAGCATCAATTCTTAAAGGAATATATGGGCCGTTTTCAAGATAATAAGGCATAGTAGGGTCTACACCTTCTAAGAAGAGAACCATCCTATTTTTCCATAGATTAAAATTATCTCTAGAGAATCTAGGGGGTTTTGCAAGAGAACCGTTGTCAATATAGTTTGTGTTTGTATTGGTAGCCATTTTAAGAAATAGCTAGGAAGAGAAATCTTAGTATAGATCAGATCTTGTTTATGAGATTAAACAAATCTTCTCTGATACCACTTGTTGGTCCCGAAAGGCTATACAAGTTTGTAGAAGGGGGGGGGGGGTTGAATACAAACACACAGATTTTACTTTTCTAAATTGTTTATTGATAAATCATTAACAATTTACAGCTTGTTGCGGAACAAGATTAAGGATAAACCTAAATCTAAACAAGTTGGAACACTAAGTTTCTTGCACTAAGAAAGAGAAGGAAATTACTAATAATAACCTATCTCAAGATATAAGAAGAATGACTCGACCATAGTTTACGAGTGACTCGTCCAGAGTTTTCGAGTGCTTCAAAAATGAAGATGGAGTCCTTCTTATATACTGCATGCATTTAATGCATGGCAGTTTATACTTTACACGTGGCAACAGTTGATTGGTTGTATGTCATTGACCTTTGTAGACAACCTTAGTAGCCGTATGTTTGAACAATGTAGTATCAGAGTGGTTGTACGATTTCAGACAATAAGGAGGTTCTTTTCTGACATATCGTACGGAGACGTGCAAGGGTGGTTAAGACAAAAGTACTTTGTACGGAGGACTTCATGATCAGCTTACGTTGATTCAGCGCTTTATCATTCTATATCAATGAATGACAAAGTTCAGCGATAGCTGAAGTCTTGTACTTGATACTTCACGTTGAGTGGACAAATCTGAGTCTTCGCTGATCCGCATCAGTTCATTAGGAGACTTGTCGCTGGTTCTTGAGCTTGATCTTCGACTTCAACGTAGAACCTATGTTGACGTGAAACTTGTCTTCAGGGATCATAAGTAAACAACTAACTTATCAGCGATCACCATAAGGACTGAACAGGCTCAAAGCATTATGGTGAACAGTGTTCGCTGAATATTTAATCTAAAGAGCGAGAGTTCCTATCAGCGGTACTGTAAGGTCTTAGTACTTATCAGCGATAGTGAAACTCTGATACATATTGTTTACTTACAATTTTCACTAAGTATTTAAGAGAGGGTCATTATCAAATCACTGAGGGTTTAGATCAACAAGAAAGAAATCAGATGTTCCAAACATTCTGATAAATTTAATGAAAAGAATCCAAGTTCTGTATGAGTGCAGGATTCAGAAACTAAGAAGCGACAATGGCACATAATTCAAAAACTGTAACACCCCGAATTTCCATTGTATATTTTAATAAGAATGGAGGCTATTTGTGATTTAGTCTAAGTTATGGACTAAAGTGTAATGGTAAACTCTTGAGATTGATTATGTATTTGATCAAAGTTTAAAGATAAAAGTGGAAATTAGAAATGTGAAGGGGTATATTGTCTTTTAATGTAACATTGAAGTTAAGGGGGGTGTTTGGTAATTCTTTGAAAGTATGGATGGATAAGAGAACTGAGATTGAGAAATATCTCATTTCTTAGTAGAGGTCGGTTTAAAGCTTCAGAGAGAGAGAGAGAACATATAAAGAAAAAGAAGAAGAGAAGAGTACGATTTGGAAATTCTTGGTAAGTTTAATAGTGTGATTGATGAATCCTTAATCTATCTGTGCCCTTTGTGATTATTGATTTTGAATCAGTGTTGAGAAAAGATTTGGGAAGCAGAGAAGAATTTATAAATCTCACAAACCAGGTGAGTTCATTCTTTTCATCTTAAAAATTAATAAGTTGAAATTGAGATAGATGTGTTGTAGAAATTGGCTGAATGAAATGGTAAATCTGTATGAAGATGAAATCGAACTATAATCTGAACTTAGAAGATTTTTGTGTTTTTTTGGACGTGAAACGAACGTACTGTAACGAAGTCCCGGTAATGGGGAGGAATACCGGTAAGTTAAGTCCCGGTATTAGAAATATCGGTAAGTTAAGTCGGTACCGGGAAAATGGATCGGTACCGGGAAAATTGATGGGTACCGGGGAAATTTATGTGGTACCGGGAAATTGATGTAGTATCGGGAAATTAGATCGGTACCGGGAGTTGGTTCCATACCGAAACTTGGGCCGAATCCATACCGGGATTTGGGCCGAACCCATACCGAAACTTGGGCCGAAATAACGCATACCAGAAGTTGAGTCCCGGTATTAAAAGTCCCGAAGTGGAACAAAACTGTTGGAGTTCCGGTACTTTAAGTCGTCCAGAATGGAGGACTTCCGGTAATTTAATAAAATCTTGTGGTTCCGGTGATTTGTTAAAACTTGGGCCGTGACATATGAATTCTGGAATTATTATCACAATTGGAGTTGGGCTTTGCTCACGTGAGATCCAATATTAAGTCGTTATTGGGAGATGGGCCCAACATTTCTTTTAGGATTCAGGACCTAACAAATTTGATTTCAGGCCTCGTATTTTAGAATTCGGTTTTTGGGTAAATTCTTTGTATTAGAAATATTATCCTATTATAGTTTTCAAGAGGAAAACAATTGAGAATCGGATGTAATATATCATTCGATGTTCCAAGAATTGGGAGTGTTACGAGAAGTGGTGATATGTTGTTATACATATTCACTTAAATGTGTAATGGATCCATAGGCACTAGTTTTATATGAACACATGGAATTGATGTGAGTAATCGTAATTCCAGTGTGTATGTTAGATATGGAATTGATGTGAGTAATCGTAATTTCAGTGTGTATGTGAAATAAAGAATTGATGTGAGTAATTGTAATTCCTATTTTACATTAATGAGAAATCATGGAATTGATGTGAGTAATCGTAATTCCTGATTTCTAAGGAAGAATAGGGATTGCCATGAGTAATTGTAATCACTACTTCCTTTCCAATAAATGGGCATGTGTAATTGCGATTTATTGGATGAGAGCATTAATCTAGAATCTGGGATTGATTCGTAGTAGGCTCTTGTTTGTGATAATATGACTCACTAAAGATTAGTTATATTCATGGGATCGGGTACGTTTTCGTTATTGAAGTGAGCATGTGTATGGTAAGATTGGCGGAGGACAGGTTTGTTTATAAGTATTGGATATTTTCAAAATGTTAAAGTTTAATTTGATTTGAATGTTCTCACTAGGCGTTAGCCTAATTGTTCAAATTTAATGTTCTTATCAGGTATGAGTTCAGAGAAGTAACGGGATGTGGAACAAGTGCTTTTGGTATTCAACTGTTGATAATAAGCGGAGAGCTTAGAAGATGTGAGAAGGCTTTTGATGAATTACTTAGACAATCAAGTTAATCTATTCATAGTTGTTATGATGAGATTAATAGTCAATTGGAGAATTTATTATGTGTTTAAAAGAACCCTCACAGTTGACTCCCGGTTTAATTGTATAAAAGTTTGGAAGTTGTTCTGATGTACCTTGTAAAAATTTAAGGTTCAAATTAGCCCTGTTTTTAGGGTGTTACAATATGGTATTAGAGTTGTAGTTTAAGTGAACTAGGTATGATTGTGAGATACCTAGACTTAAGCTGAGATGGATTAAGATATGATTCGTGAAATATGGGTAGAATCACTAAGACGAGCTAGTCTTAATAGTTGACCGAAATACGGGAGTTAAGAATGGCGACGATGGTAACAAGGATTCTTATGTATAGTATGTTCATAATTTCAACTAGCTACTGTTATTATGAATATATTGTTATGTAAGCATACTTGTTTCAAATTGTTTTGGCAATTGGAGGTGATTTCATTTGATAAAGCTGTAGCATATAAAAGAATTTCAAGTATAGCGTGATTATTTTTGTCACTTAGTTGACTTGTTGAGCACTCCAGATAGGAATCTCCAGGACTATGTGTGGATGCTTGACGATGAATTGGTAGCAAGTAGTAGATAAAGTGAACAGTCGGATCCAGTATTGATCTACTAGTCTTCAGTAGAGGTTGTGACTCGACCCGATTATGGACTAGTTTGTCTCCTGGTAACCGCGTTTTAGAGATAAGTTTTTTGGTGAATTTCTATTTTTAAAAATTTCGATCAAGGAATAGATGCTGATCAAGTAGAGTTTTGATTAATAACCAAAGTAGATTGATAGAACTTTATGTTGTTTCCAAGTTGGGGAGCGGGAAATGGTAACGGTATCGCTGTGGAAACATTATAAAGGTGTTAAGGTGGCTTGAGAAATTAAGGGGGATGTATAGAAAGAATATCTTCATCTAGATATTTGGCGTGATTTCGGGGACGAAATCATTTCAAGTTGGGGAGATTTGTAACAACCCAAATTTCCATTGTATATTTTAATATGAATGGAGGCTATTTGTGATTTAGTCTAAGTTATGGACTAAAGTGTAATGGTAAACTCTTGAGATTGATTATGTATTTGATCAAAGTTTAAAGATAAAAGTGGAAATTAGAAATGTGAAGGGGTATATTGTCTTTTAATGTAACATTGAAGTTAAGGGGGGTGTTTGGTAATTCTTTGAAAGTATGGATGGATAAGAGAACTGAGATTGAGAAAAATCTCATTTCTTAGTAGAGGTCGGTTTAAAGCTTCAGAGAGACAGAGAGAGAGAACAGAGAAAGAAAAAGAAGAAGAGAAGAGTACGATTTGGAAATTCTTGGTAAGTTTAATAGTGTGATTGATGAATCCTTAATCTATCTGTGCCCTTTGTGATTATTGATTTTGAATCAGTGTTGAGAAAAGATTTGGGAAGCAGAGAAGAATTTATAAATCGCACAAACCAGGTGAGTTCATTCTTTTCATCTTAAAAATTAATAAGTTGAAATTGAGATAGATGTGTTGTAGAAATTGGCTGAATGAAATGGTAAATCTGTATGAAGATGAAATCGAACTATAATCTGAACTTAGAAGATTTTTGTGTTGTTTTGGACGTGAAACGAACGTACTGTAACGAACTCCCGGTAATAGGGAGGAATACCGGTAAGTTAAGTCCCGGTATTAGAAATCTCGGTAAGTTAAGTCGGTACCGGGAAAATAGATGGGTACCGGGAAAATTGATGGGTACCAGGGAAATTTATGTGGTACCGGGAAATTGATGTAGTATCGGGAAATTAGATCGGTACCGGGAGTTGGTTCCATACCGAAACTTGGGCCGAATCCATACCGGGATTTGGGCCGAACCCATACCGGAACTTGGACCGAAATAACGCATACCAGAAGTTGAGTCCCGGTATTAAAAGTCCCGAAGTGGAACAAAACTGTTGGAGTTCCGGTACTTTAAGTCGGCCGGAATGGAGGACTTCCGGTAATTTAATAAAATCTTGTGGTTCCGGTGATTTGTTAAAACTTGGGCCGTGACATATGAATTCTGGAATTATTATCACAATTGGAGTTGGGCTTTGCTCACGTGAGATCCAATATTAAGTCGTTATTGGGAGATGGGCCCAACATTTCTTTTAGGATTCAGGACCTAACAAATTTGATTTCAGGCCTCGTATTTTAGAATTCGGTTTTTGGGTAAATTCTTTGTATTAGAAATATTATCCTATTATAGTTTTCAAGAGGAAAACAATTGAGAATAGGATGTAATATATCATTCGATGTTCCAAGAATTGGGAGTGTTACGAGAAGTGGTGATATGTTGTTATACATATTCATTTAAATGTGTAATGGATCCATAAGCAATAGTTTTATATGAACACATGGAATTGATGTGAGTAATCGTAATTCCAGTGTGTATGTTAAATATGGAATTGATGTGAGTAATCATAATTCCAGTGTGTATGTGAAATAAGGAATTGATGTGAGTAATCGTAATTCCTATTTTACAATAATGAGAAATCATGGAATTGATGTGAGTAATCGTAATTCCTTATTTCTAAGGAAGAATGGAGATTGACATGAGTAATTGTAATCACTACATCCTTTCCAATAAATGGGCATGTGTAATTGCGATTTATTGGATGAGAGCATTAATCTAGAATCTGGGATTGATTCGTAGTAGGCTCTTGTTTGTGATAATATGACTCACTGAAGATTAGTTATATTCATGGGATCGGGTAGGTTCCCGTTATTGAAGTGAGCATGTGTACGGTAAGATTGGCGGTGGACAGGTTTATTTATAAGTATTGGATATTTTCAAACTGTTAAAGTTTAATTTGATTTGAATGTTCTCACTAGATGTAATACCCCGGGTAAATCCGTTAGTTAAAAATCTAATGTCGTTAAGTTTATTTAACTTTAAAGTTTAAGGTTTAGGGTGAGTTTGGTTAAATTAAAGGTTTATAGGTGTTTTGGTTATTATTGAGAAGTTCAAGGACCAAAGTATTAAATTAAGTTAGATATTATCCCTTCTGAATTCAGATATTATCACAAGCAGAAAATCAGTAAAATTAGTGTGTGTGTGTGTGTGTGTGTTTTTTGAGAGAAAGCAAGAAGAGAAAAGAAGGGTTTGGTGCTAAAGGGTTCAAATTGGTATGTTTGGAAGATGAATTAAGGTATGTTCCTTTGTATTTTATGTTTGTAATTGCTTTTGGAAGGATTCTATCGGAGTAGAAACATCACAAACACTTCTGGTATTAATTCAGTCGATTTTCTGGGTAAAAAGCACCAAACCGACAGAGGTTTCCGGACACAGTATGAATGTGTCCGGGTAGATTCTTGGGTGGTGTCCGGGTAAGTTGTTGATAGAGTCCGGACGATTGGATTGATGGTTTCCGGATGATTTAGAGTCCGGATGGCATCCGGATTCCTTGTGTTGTCCGGATAAATAGTGTTGTCCGGATTAGTCTTGTTGTCCGGATACTTTGTGGTTTCTGGATAACTTGGTTGTTTGGTCAATTTTTTAGGATAAGAGTTATGTAGATATATCTAGAGTCCATAGCCTGCTAGTAAGTCTTATACATAAGTTGGTAAGGAAATATTTGTATGTAAATGGTTTCAGATTCTGAGAATTTTGGATAAAGGATCGGATAGCTCGGAGAAAGGTTTGGAAGCATATTGTAAGCATTCAGGTGAGTTTTGCTTTAAAACGTTTTGAACTGGGATACATATATATGTGTATAAATATATATATGAGATGATTATGTGGTAGGAATATGATTATGTGTATATAAATGACAATATGATGTAATGAGATATATATTGTATTTATATAAGCTTTGCGCTACACGAGTGCACTTGTTGCCGGGTTCCGGTGAGCGGACCGGTGTGTAGCCGGGTTCCGGTGTGCGGACCGGTGAGTAGTCGGGTTCCGGTGTGCGGACCGACGGGTAGCCGGGTTCCGGTGAGCGGACCGGTTGTTGATTTATTAGTTGGCTTGCTACCAACTAATATGGCCATTTGTGGAGGAATAAGGTGAATGAGATGTACACGATGCACGAGTCTGGATTGGTATTTAAATACGTGTGGTATGTTTATATTTTACGAAAGGATTACCAAAGGTTTATCTAAATTATTTTGATACAAAGGATTTACATAAAAGGTTTTATAATGATTTTGGAAAGGACTGGGATTAACTCACTAGACCCGTTTGGTCTAACCCTCATTTTGTTTTCAAAAATATGTTTTCCAGGTTAAGGATCGGCAAGAGAGGATGAAGTGTAGGAAGCCTTTGATGGATGTTGAATAGGAAGCTTTTATATATTTTGTAATGTCAAGACTAATGAGACCGTACTTGGTTTGTTATGTAACTTTTGTTGTAAAGCAATGATATGTATGCATGTTATGTATTATGATGTATGTTATGGGATTTGGGTTGTTACAAATGGTATCAGAGCCCTAGTTTAAGGGATTTAGGTATTTGTACCCGTACCTAGACTTAAACTGCATGTGAAGTAGGATGTCCTTGATATATTAGAACCTTGGGATGCTAAGTATAAAAGGTAGAAGGAACATCATGTAAGGTAATTTCAGATTACACCTGGCCAGTGTAATTGTGATCTTACAGGTGCATGTTTGGACTGGGATACCTTATTATATGGGGTATGTGCTTATGTGTATGTTAATCTTGTTTGAATCTTCAGAATGGCAAGCGGTACTCGAAATACGAATCGAAGAGGAGGAGGAAATCCAAATAGTACGAATCCACCAATAGGAACGGGGGGAAGAAGAGGAGAGCGAGGGGAGGTAGATCCGGAGGTAGAACGGGGAGTAGAACTGGGGGCAGAACCGGAGGTAGAGTTCAGGGGCGAGGTACGGAGTTTATTACAAGAGACGATTTGATGGCGGAGATGGGAAGACTTCAAGCAAATATCCAGGTTATGTTCGACCAAGCTCGTCATACTGAAACACCAGATCCTGGTTTGGAAGACGAAATGCCTATTACACCTACGGTTATACCAGTGTCAAGAAGGTGTGATTACAAGATGTTCTTAAACTGTAGACCTCCAACTTACTCAGGAGATAGAGACCCAGTGAAGGCAATGAGATGGTTAAAAGAAATAGAAGCCATCTTCAAGACCAGTAAGTGTGCGGATGAGGACAGAGTATTATACGGAACGGCGATGTTGAAGGCAGAAGCTCTGTACTGGTGGGAAGCTCACATTGATTCCAGAGGGTCGGATGTATACTCTACTTTTACTTGGGAAGAATTCGCAACAGCTTTCAAAGGACAGTTTTGTTCTCAAGCAGCAGTCAGACAACTGGAAGAGGAGTTCATGAACTTACACCAGCGAAGTTTATCAGTTAGGGACTACACTGCTAGTTTTCTGGAGAAGTCTCGCTTCGCAGAGTACTACGTTGCCACGGAGGCACTGAAAATGGAGAGGTTTATTTTCGGGTTGAATTTAGAAATTAGAAAGCTAGTGATTGTGACAGGACCCGATACCTTCTCAGCCGCAGTAAATGCAGCGGAAAATGTAGAACAGGATAATAGGAGAGACGTTGGTGATAAGAGTATTGGAAAAAGGAAATTGGAAGAAATGACATACGATTTGGAGGAATACGAATCCCCGAAGTTTGATAGTCATTCATCTTTTAGACCAGCTGAAAGACCATGTCCAAAATGCAACCGTGTGCATCAAGGAAACTGTTATGTGGATTCCCGAAGTTGTTACAAATGTGGAAAGACTGGTCACATAGTTAGAGACTGTCGGGTAACTAGATTATGTTTCGTTTGCAATTCCCCGGATCATATTCAGTCAGATTGTCCGCAATGGAAAGCACAGCAGGGTAGTATGACGGTAAGACCAACGAGTGTTAGACCGGGAGAGAAACAAGGGCCTGAGGTACCGAAAGCAAAGGGTCGAGTTTTTCAGATGACGAAACAAGAGGTGGAAGAAAGTCCTGATGAGGTTACAGGTATATTTCTATAAACTCTATATGTGCTAAGGTGTTATCTGACTTCGGTGCAACATGGTTATTGATATTTCCGTGCTTTTGTTGCTTATCTGTGTTAGAGATATAGGTGGGTGTGGGGTGGCTATTCAGTTAGTTATTATGACTTTGATTAAGTTTGAAGTAGTAGTAATAGGTGAATCATACCTTATTGCTTAACCGAATTCCGGGACGGAATTCTTTTAAGGGGGAGATAATGTAATACCCCGGGTAAATCCGTTAGTTAAAAATCTAATGCCGTTAAGTTTATTTAACTTTAAAGTTTAAGGTTTAGGGTGAGTTTGGTTAAATTAAAGGTTTATAGGTGTTTTGGTTATTATTGAGAAGTTCAAGGACCAAAGTAGTAAATTAAGTTATATATTATCCCTTCTGAATTCAGATATTATCACAAGCAGAAAATCAGTAAAATTAGTGTGTGTGTGTGTTGAGAGAAAGCAAGAAGAGAAAAGAAGGGTTTGGTGCTAAAGGGTTCAAATTGGTATGTTTGGAAGATGAATTAAGGTATGTTCCTTTGTATTTTATGTTTGTAATTGCTTTTGGAAGGATTCTATCGGAGTAGAAACATCACAAACACTTCTGGTATTAATTCAGTCGATTTTCTGGGTAAAAAGCACCAAACCGACAGAGGTTTCCGGACACAGTATGAATGTGTCCGGGTAGATTCTTGGGTGGTGTCCGGGTAAGTTGTTGATAGAGTCCGGACGATTGGATTGATGGTTTCCGGATGATTTAGAGTCCGGATGGCATCCGGATTCCTTGTGTTGTCCGGATAAATAGTGTTGTCCGGATTAGTCTTGTTGTCCGGATACTTTGTGGTTTCTGGATAACTTGGCTGTTTGGTCAATTTTTTAGGATAAGAGTTATGTAGATATATCTAGAGTCCATAGCCTGCTAGTAAGTCTTATACATAAGTTGGTAAGGAAATATTTGTATGTAAATGGTTTCAGATTCTGAGAATTTTGGATAAAGGATCGGATAGCTCGGAGAAAGGTTTGGAAGCATATTGTAAGCATTCAGGTGAGTTTTGCTTTAAAACGTTTTGAACTGGGATACATATATATGTGTATAAATATATATATGAGATGATTATGTGGTAGGAATATGATTATGTGTATATAAATGACAATATGATGTAATGAGATATATATTGTATTTATATAAGCTTTGCGCTACACGAGTGCACTTGTTGCCGGGTTCCGGTGAGCGGACCGGTGTGTAGCCGGGTTCCGGTGTGCGGACCGGTGAGTAGTCGAGTTCCGGTGTGCGGACCGACGGGTAGCCGGGTTCCGGTGAGCGGACCGGTTGTTGATTTATTAGTTGGCTTGCTACCAACTAATATGGCCATTTGTGGAGGAATAAGGTGAATGATATGTACACGATGCACGAGTCTGGATTGGTATTTAAATACGTGTGGTATGTTTATATTTTACGAAAGGATTACCAAAGGTTTATCTAAATTATTTTGATACAAAGGATTTACATAAAAGGTTTTATAATGATTTTGGAAAGGACCGGGATTAACTCACTAGACCCGTTTGGTCTAACCCTCATTTTGTTTTCAAAAATATGTTTTCCAGGTTAAGGATCGGCAAGAGAGGATGAAGTGTAGGAAGCCTTTGATGGATGTTGAATAGGAAGCTTTTATATATTTTGTAATGTCAAGACTAATGAGACCGTACTTGGTTTGTTATGTAACTTTTGTTGTAAAGCAATGATATGTATGCATGTTATGTATTATGATGTATGTTATGGGATTTGGGTTGTTACACTAGGCGTTAGCCTAATTGTTCAAATTTAATGTTCTTACCAGGTATGAGTTTAGAGAAGTAACGGGATGTGGGACAAGTGCTTTTGGTATTCAACTGTTGATAATAAGCGGAGAGCTTAGAAGATGTGAGAAGGCTTTTGATGAATTACTTAGACAATCAAGTTAATCTATTCATAGTTGTTATGGTGAGATTAATAGTCAATTGGAGAATTTATTATGTGTTTAAAAGAACCCTCACAGTTGACTCTCGGCTTAATTGTATAAAAGTTTGGAAGTTGTTCTGATGTACCTTGTGAAAATTTAAGGTTCAAATTAGCCCTGTTTTTAGGGTGTTACAAAACTCTGTCATTGAAACCTCTCTTACAGAAGAAGGCATTTCACAGAACTTCTCTGCTGCACGCACCCCACAACAGAATGGCGTGGTTGAGCGAAAGAACCGCACGCTTGTGGAGGCTGCAAGAACTATGCTGACAGCATATGGATTACCAATGTCTTTTTGGGTAGAAGCAGTATCAACCGCTTGCTACACCCAAAATCGATCAACCATTGTAAAGAGGCATATCAAGTCACCTTATCATTTGATCAACAAAAGGCGATCAAACATCAAATTCTTCCATGTATTTGGATGCAAGTGCTTCGTCTTAAATGATAGAGAAGCAAGAGGAAAGTTTGAGGTAAAAGCAGATGAAGGAAAGTTCATTGGGTACTCTGCCACTTCTAAAGCCTACAGAGTTTATCTTCTGCGGTCAAGAACTATCGTAGAAAGCATCAATGTGTCTTTTGACGATTCCTTCCAAAAGACTTCTGAACAAATCAGTTTAGAACTCGGTCTAAAGAAGGAATCTTCTGGCATCTCAAAGACAAGAGAAGAAGACTTAATTCTTCCATTTGAAGAAATGTTCCATGATGACATTGATCCCTCTACTGGAGCCGTCAGAGCCTCTGGAGAAACATCTTCTATCCACCAGACCGAGTCAGGTATATCTCTAACTGGTTCATTGAATACTTCATCCTCTTCTGTGAATCATACAGATGCACGAGCGGAGGGGGAGCGAACAGAAGATGAAACAACCAAGGATTCAACCACAGAGGCTCCCGAAATACCAACTCCGGCGACTACATAGGAATCAATACCAGAAGAAAACGAGGACGAAGTCTCTACTCCCTCAGAGGAACAAATTCCAACTCTTATTCCAATAGTCCCACAAGCTGAAATACCATGCACAAGCACAGAAGTGCTATCATCAACAGGGGTTGCACCAGAACAACAGGGTGCAGCAACAAAGGTTAATCTGGATGACTCAAATGACCATCTTCCAAGAACAACACAGTGGACGAAAAGCCATCCTCCAAGCCTTATAATCGGCGACCCTTCTGAAAAGGTCAAGACAAGATCAGCCACTGCTAACTTTTGTTTCTATACAAATTTTATCAGTGTGATCGAGCCAAAAAGAATCTCTGAAGCCCTAGACGATCCAAACTGGGTAGATGCTATGCAAGAAGAACTTCTGCAGTTTGAGAGAAATAAAGTATGGACCCTAGTTCCTCTGCCACGAGAAAAACAAGCAATAGGGACTAAATGGGTCTTCAGAAACAAGAAGGATGAGGTTGGGGTGGTCATTAGAAACAAAGCAAGATTGGTGGCCAAGGGATATCACCAAGAAGAAGGCATTGATTACGATGAAACTTTTTCCCCTGTCGCACGGCTCGAAGCTATAAGAATCTTCTTAGCTTTCGCAGCCCACAGAGGTTTCAAAGTCTTTCAGATGGATGTAAAATCCGCCTTTCTAAATGGTGAAATCCAAGAAGAAGTATACGTCCAGCAGCCACCAGGGTTTGAAAGTTCCATGTACCCAAAATATGTCTATTACCTCGACAAAGCTCTGTACGGACTGAAACAGGCTCCAAGAGCATGGTACGAAAGACTTTCAACCTTCCTTCTCAATAATGATTACGACAGAGGTACAACCGATACTACTTTGTTTTATAAAAGAAAAGGCGATGAGATTATACTTGTATAGATTTATGTAGATGACATCATTTTCGGGTCTACAAATGCACAACAGTGCAAAGATTTTGAAAAACTCATGCAGAGTGAGTTTGAAATGAGTATGATGGGAGAATTAACTTTCTTCCTCGGACTCCAAGTAAAACAATCATCGGAGAGAATTTTTATAAATCAAGCTAAATATGTCTCTGACATACTTTCAAAATACAGTCTCTCTGATGCCTCTGTAATGAAGACCCCAATGGCCACTGGAAATAAATTATTCTCAGATCCAAATGGCACATCTGTAGAGTGCAAACTCTACAGAGGTATGATTGGGTCCCTTTTATACTTAACCGCAAGTAGACCTGACATAATGTATGCCACATGTCTCTGTGCAAGATATCAAGCTAACCCAAAGGAATCCCACTATATTGTTGTAAAGAGAATCTTCAGATACCTTAAAGGGACCAAAAATCTTGGGCTCTGGTATCCGAAGAACTCTGGTTTTGGTCTTAAGGTATACACAGATTCAGATTATGGAGGATGCAAGCTTGATCGAAAAAGTACCTCTGGAAGTTGTCAATTCCTGGGAGGTAAACTAGTCAGTTGGACTTCGAAGAAACAGAACTGTGTGTCCACATCTACTGCAGAAGCTGAATATGTTGCTGCTGCTAGCTGTTGCTCTCAAGTTCTGTGGATGAAAACTCAACTAAAGGACTATGGCCACAACATATACAAGATACCCATCTTCTGTGATTCAAAAAGTGCTATAGCCATCTCTGCCAATCCAGTACAGCACTAAAAAACAAAGCATATCGATATCCGTTACCACTTTCTGAAGCATCATGTTGAATATGGCACAATCGAAATGCATTTTGTGTCCACAGAATACCAGCTTGCAGATTTATTCACCAAGGCGCTAGATGAGAAAAGATTCCTTTTCTTGGTGGGTAAATTGGGAACGATTAACATGAGTTAAATCCTCTGTAAGTAAGATTTGATCTTATAGTAAATACGTATATATTTTAAACTCTTCAGTATGTAAATTCTTAATCATCAAAAGTTCTCTACCCGACAGAGTTTCTGTGGGATTTTTCAGAACCTCTGATATACTTGACCTATGTTCTGTGCACTACTTATCTCATTTGATCCAAGCATAGGTTAAGGGGGAGCAGAAGGTGACCTTGAATTGATCTACAGAGGTTGATTATTCAAGGGGGAGCCAAAGAAGAGATGTGATCAACCATATCTACAGAAGTCAGGTATTTTTGCCGAACAAAGGAGAACCAAAGGTGAGTAACTCGTACAAAGCCTTTTTGAAAACAATTTTCTAGGACACCAATTTCAAAATATGTCCTAGAAACACTGTTTAAGACATTCCAAACCATGAATAATCAAAAGGATTGTTGAGCTGTATGTTATTAGAAATTTATGGTCATAGAGCTTCTGCTGAGCTCAACAGAGCCTCTGTAAGTCAGATCCTCTATAACTACAACTTTCATACGGGAACTCTATCGATCAACTTCAATGTCTTAAAGAAGGTTTCTAGTCATAAAGTTCACTCCACCACAGAACTTATGCTGACTAACCTAGATATTCAAAGGCTACTCGCACAAAATCTTTTCCTAAACAGTTTTCAAGGACACAAATTTCTAAATATGTCCTAAAAACAGTGTTTAAAATTATGAAAAACTTGGATGATCAAAAAGTTTAATAAATCTCTAGTTATGAGAAATTTTCACTCTCAGAGCCTCTGCTGGCCTTGATAGAGCCTCTAAGCCTCTGTAAATGATGATTTTGTACTAAAGATCTATCGATCCTCTCCAGTGGTTTTTCAAACGCTTTTGGTAAAGGTACAAGCAACAGAGGAGACAAAAGGACAAGTTTCAGATCACAGAGCTCACTCAACTACAGAGCCTCTGTTGACTCTGACACTTGACCTTTTTATGGAAATTCTGTAAAAGAACAGGTTATCTACTGCGAGTGACAGTCTTCTGAAAGTAGAAAAGCTCACGCGCCAAGCATTAATGGGCCGCACACGCCATCTAATCGTGCTCTAACATTAATGACGTGGCATCTTTTGATTGGACGTGTGTGGCACACGTTCTCCTGGAAAGTTGAACCAGCCGTATGTACTCAATTACGGACCCCAAATATTATTCACTTTCACCCATTTACCTCTTCAGATTCTACCATTATCTTCAGTATAAAACCCAACTTACCACTACCTCTAAACGTTTACGAACTTACTCTCTTCATCTTCTCCGGCGAACCTTGCAAAACCTGCAACTTCTACTTTTCACTCTCTTTCTTCTAACTTATCGAAATGGCATCAACCTCCAACGCTCCGGTGAACTCCCTATCTCATTCTGAAAACTCCCAAAACCAAGAAATCGCTAGAAACCTGGAACAAGACCACTCCGGCGATGAAGCAGATTTTGCTCCTACAACCCATCTTCTAAACTTCATCGCACATGAACACTTTGAAAGTGTTCTTCCTTTAAAGCCCAACAACTACTACCTGGTTCCCTCAAAAACCTCTTTTGGGGAAGCACAGGCCATCCTTCTTAACATTCTGGAAAACCACTACCTTTCCCCCTATTATCCAGAACTGTTGATAAAATCCCTGCCAGATATCTCAATCAATTTTTGCAAAGCAGCAGATTTGACCCCGAAGATAGACAGATCAAGGGCTACATCTCAAAACCAGACAAATCCGAGCACCTTGAACTCAAGTTCAACAGAACTATTGAGTTCAGTCTACCCACAAGAGGTCTTCTAGGGATAAAGGCATATGCAGAGGAACCCACAGACACCGAGCTCTGCAGGTTTGTTGAAATGTTAGGATACAACACAACCCTAAGGAAAAGGAACGATTTCAGAAGAAATCGACTTCCCCCTCTGTGGAACACACTCTTCTCCATCCTAAATCGGTGCCTAACAGGGAAAGTGGGCAGTCCAGACCAAACTTCTAACCACATCTTGACCATAATGTACGGGGTATATTATGATCTACCTCTGGACTACTCCACCATCATGATGCAAGAAATGGTCAACACCATTGACAGAAGAATCTCCTCTCAGAAGGCCAAGGGACGATCGAAAGATGATCTACCTCCTCTGCAATATCAACGTATTCTGGGTGTACTACTAGAGCCTCTGCTCCGTCTACAAAAATGGCCAATGGAGGGACCAACGGCCAGAATGTATCCCCTGAACAAAAACACCCCAACAGAGCACGAAGATGAATACCCATTCTGCAGACCTCTGCCAAAGAAACTTCTGGGATACGCTACAAACAAGACCCTTAAGTTAGAATACATACACGATCATAGGACTCCAGAACCGAGTCCTGTGACACCCCCGCGTCTAGGAGTCCCCTTAGGATCTAGGATAGTAGAAAGAATGCCTGATGAAGAATGGGCAGTGGCCTTGGCTAAGCACGAAAAGGTACAAGAAAACTTCTATGCTCTACGAAACACAATCCCATCTACTCCTAAGAGCAAAACATATGCCACCACCCCCAAAAAGAAGAAGGCTCACAAGAAGAGGACGACAACAGAGGGTACCTCTACCAGCGCTGCTCAACCCCAACAGTCCCCTCCTCATGCAACAGAAGCAGGATCCTATGCACCACCCCCTCCTCCAAAAGAAAAGAAGAAAAGAAAACATAAGTCTTCTGAGGTGGGTGCCCCAAAACCAAAGAAAAGGAGGAGCAAGAAGAAATCAAAGAAGCCTCATACTCCTCTGCAGACTATCGCAGAGGAAGCTGAATAACAGAAGAAGTCCAAGACCAACCTCTGCAATCACCTTCACCCATCAATTCTGTAGAAGATCAGGGTGATTTTTCTGTCTTCCTCCAACAACCCGGGATTGCACACTCTTTGGACCCTTCTGGATGGACTGCAGAAGCTCTATCTCATCATTCAACAGGAGCACCAGACTTCATAATCTCTTCTGACTTGGATGATGATGACCAAACCCCACAGAATAATCAGTCTAAAACTCCAGAAGTACTACAGAACCCCTTCACCCAACCCGGATTTGATGTGCAAAGGGCAAGCCCAGAGGAAGAAGTAGCTACAGAAGACCATCAAATGGACACCATGTTAGGAGATCCAACATAAGAGATGGTTGCAACTAGAGGTAATAGGGTAGAAGTCTCAGAGGTGGATTCTGATGAAGAGGAAGAGGAAGCGGACCAAATAAGAAAAGGTCTTTATCATCCACATGTCATGCAACTAATTGGGACTCATCCATGCTATGATGACATAGGGAAAAGCCTAGAAGTCAGGGTAGAAACAGCAAGCCATAGGACAGAAATAGAGGTTTAGACAATAGATGGAGAAGTAGTGCTAGGATGTCCAACAAAGAAAGAATCAAGAACAGATGCCTGGAATAGTAGAGGCACTCAACCAAAACCAACTCCCAGTGTAACCTACACTTCTATTACCGACAGTCTAGTGGCAGAAGGTAATATTGAACAAGAGCAGCAGGACTCGACCCCACCCCAAACCGACCGGGCAGAGGAAATTCCTTCCACCTCTGTGCCACTACTAGCCGAGGAAACCATTCCAGGGGAGTCCTCTCTAAAGGACTTGCCCTTAGTAAGTGTTCATTTGCCCCAGATCACACCAGAAATCCGAACAGAGGAATTCGTTTCCTCTGACATGCACACACTTATAGGTCCAACAGGCTCTTCAGAGGAGCTTAGAGTGCACAAAGACGGAGAGACTCTAGACAAGTCTCTGAGTCAACAGAAGGATACTCTTGTCCCCACCTCTGGAGTGGATCAAGACAATGTCCTTCTCAGAACCTCTATAGAGTCTGAAGCTGATAAAGCCTCTGCTCAAGGATTAGAGGGAAATTCCTCCGTCCTTAACATCAATATAGGGACGAAAGAAGGTGTTCCAGGAACGGGAACTCACTCTAGGGACGAATGTGTTCCCCCAGAGGTTACACCAAGTCCACATGTATAAAGGGATGAGTTCCAAACCCTTGTCACCTCTGTGGACAATACATTGAAAGAGTTGAAAAGCTCTTTTAATTCTTTTGCAGATACTACATCTAGGGCACTCAAAAACCGGAACACCAAAATGGACAACCTCTCTACAGAGGTGAAAAATGCCTTAGCCCAGATGCAGGCAACTGCTACAACTTCTGCCAACTCTGCTGCTGCTAATTTCGAGAAGGCCACAACCTCAGCCTTCCAAAGCTCTGTGAAAGACCTGCTAGATACGCTGAAGAAAGCATCTACCCCAACTTCTACGGGCATCACCCTAGAAGATCTGAAGAAAGCCCTTGAGCATGTCCAAGAACAAACCACAAATGCAACTCTGGCCATGAAACCTTTCGACTACATGACCAGAGCTCAGCTCACAGAACATGGACAAGGGGTAATCGACCAAGTCACAGAGCTCATCAAAGCCTTCACAGCTGCCAACGCAAATTATGTCAAAGACTTCAGAAAAAGTGTCGGCAAAATGCGCTTCAACACAGAAGCAGAGGTCCATCAGCTTCTTGGTCTCTGTGATGACGTCTGCGCAAAACTAATAGCCGCAGGGGCAACTCCACCAAAGAAGCCAGAAGCTTCATGCAGAGCAGAGGGTACTGATGATAAGGGTCAGGATAACTCTAATGATGATTCTGACGATTCATCAGATCATCCCGAGGAGGAGAAACAAAGGGAAGAAGCTGCAAACAGAGGTCTACCAGCTCCACCAGTATCAGCAGAACCCCTAAACCAAATTTCCCCAACTCAAACCCAAGGAGGAAACCAACAACAGACCACAGAGGCAACAACCACCTCTGTGGAAATACCCTCTGAAGAAACCCCAATCGCAACCCAAGTACCTGAAACCAACCAAGATCAACAACAGAAGACCACAGAGGCAACACCCACCTCTGTGGAAACAACCTCTGTATTCGGAGCAGATGTCTCAATCCGTGAAGAATTCCAAATCCTAACATCCTCCGAAGAAGATCAACCATCCCAATCACCAAAACCAAAATCACCAGAAGAACTCACCTCTCCAACACCAAAAACACCAGAAGTTGCAACAACAAAACCTCCATCTCCAACACCCAAAACAAGAACCAAAACAATTGCTCACAAAAGAAAACATCTGAGCAAAACCACAGAATCCTCACCAACAAAACCCACATCACCAACCAAGTGCTCAGAAACCCAAGTGCCAAAACCTACAGAGGCAACCCCCAAAACTACAGAGGCACCCTCAGAAATCCAAAAGACAAATCCCACAGAGACAATCCCATCTCTACAAGAAGATCTTCAGTCGAAGGCAAAAGACAAAGGCAAGGGGATAATGACAGAGGAACCCAAAAAGAAGAAGCCAAAGCATCAACCAACAGAGAAATTGATGAAAAGCTCTTTCGACGCCTATGTGACACCAAAGCCAGAAGAAGAAGACTGGGCTTTCGGTGCCACCCCTCTGTCAAACATACCTGTTCTGGATCCAAAGAAAAAACTCACAGAGGATCGAGTGGCAGAAATTAAGAAGAAAATAGATGCTCCTCGCAGACCAATGCCTCCACCTGGTGCACCTCCACCTCAAATGGAAGAAGTGGTGTACATGTATCTCTACAACAGAACTGCCAGAGATCCAATGCCACCAATGGTCCAAGATCCCGAACTTCGTGCCGATCTCGAAATATCTTCACAAGAACAAAACCCTAGCCAAAACACGTAGTCTTCTCAATCGAAGGTCATATACTGTAAGTTTTCTCAAACCAGATCCATACCTAAGGTTTCCTATAACATCTGTAAGGTCAAAAGGGAAGACAGAACTGTAAACCAATTCTCAGATGCTGATCTGAGAAATCTAAACCCTTACGACCTACCCGACCTTCTCCTCTGGACAAAAGGGCTTACAGGGTAATCAGGAAAGCCATGCGTGGGAAGCTTCTGTTGTATAGCCTAGTCGACTTCCAATTAGCACGAGATCTCGGAGTAAGAAACCTCGCTCTCCGACCACCAGAAGACGACTGCCCATCCTCTGCAATACCTAATTCAATCATCATATCCCCAGAGATTGGGTTAGTTTATCAAGATCCTGCCGGGAAGACCAGACTGTTCGTACAAATGGACTGTCAAAAGTATGCTACAAGTACTTTGACAGAGTTCAGAACTATCCTCATAGAGCACAGAGGAACGGAGCTTATGGATCAAGCTCTTGCTGATAGACTGATAGAAGTCATCGACTCAACAATCAACTTCTGAAACCTCTGCATCAGTTTCTCTCACGAGCTTAGAGAAAAAGGATTCGACAACAGAAGTTTCAACGACTTCAAAGACGCCAGCGTCTGAAGTCCTCTACCAACCTCTGTTACTTTTACTTTCATCATGTAATCAAATGTAAGTGTCTCTGGCACATCTTTTATGAAAGAAAAATTTCAACAGAGGTGAAATACCTCCTGTCGTGTTCTTAGTCTACAAAACCTTGCATGTTTCAAATTTTTTATTTTTCAATACTTAGGGGGAGATTGTTAGCTCCAATCTTTATGATAATAGAAGTATTGGAAAAATAGACTAAGTATCGACACCAACAGAAGCTCTGCCGAGTCACCGAGAAGACCTAAGAATCGAAGTCTTCGACCGAGGCTCTGCCTAGCAAACCGAGAAGACAGAAGTAAAGAATTACCGAAAGACTCTTCTCTGCGGACAAGGCCATAGAACCTCTGTCATACTTGACAGAGCCTCTGTGATAAGAAGACAAAAGATCTATACAAGGACAATCGTACTTCACACGATTTCTGCCATTCGAAGGTTCTAAAGATCACTCGTACAAAGGCGTGACCTGACAACTCCACGTGTCAAACTCTGATAGGTTTCAGCCAAAAGCAGAATACGAAGCATTTAATGAACGTTGTATCTGCAACAGTTCCAGAATAGTGTTTTGTACCTTCCAGCAACTGTTCCAAGCAGTGTCTTAGTACCTACTGTCCTTATTATCTAGATCTTGTCCCCTTTAGAAGTAGTATAAATAGAAGGCTCATGTGAGCTCTTCTATTAAGCTTTGCAACACACACACCATTAGAACAGATTTCTTGCATAACCTTCGGTGTTCTTGGTGTTCTTAATATATCAAATACAGTGAATCATTAAGCTATTTATCTGTCTTATTTACATTACTTGTTGTGTGTTATTCTACCTCATTATATCTTTCAGTTCGTTAAATACGCTTCCGCACTATATCTTGTTTGAATTGTTAGATAGAATCATCATTGTTAAGCAAAACAGGAACCAACATCTTTCATTTTCGATCTCTATTTTTTTCCCGTTTTCTTCTAATGCCTTTGGTCTTCTTACGTCTTCAACCTCTTGGTCTCTCTTCTTGTTGATCCAAACCCTCAGTGATTTGATAATGACCCTATCTTAAATACTTAGTGAAAATTGTAAGTAAACAATATGTATCAGAGTTTCACTATCGCTGATAAGTACTAAGATCTTACAGTACTGCTGATAGGGACTCTCGCACTTTTAGATTAAACATTCAGCGAACACTGTTCACCATATCGCTGAGTCTGTTCAGTCCTTATGGTGATCGCTGATAAGTTAGTTGTTTATTTATGATCCCTGAAGACAAGATTCACGTCAACAAAGGTTCTACGCTGAAGTCGAAGATCAAGCTCAAGAACCAGCGACAAGTCTCCTAATGAACTGATGCGGATCAGCGAAGACTCAGATTTGTCCACTCAACGTGAAGTATCAAGTACAAGACTTCAGCTATCGCTGAACTTTATCATCTGCTGAATAGTAAATGATAATCGCTGAATCAACGAAAGCTGATCATGAAGTCCTCCGTACAAAGTACTTTTGTCTTAACCTCCCTTGCACGCCACCGTACGAAATGTCAGAAAAGAACCTCCGAAAATCTGAAATCGTACAACCACTCTGATACTACACTGTTCATTCATGCGGCTACTAAGGTTGTCATCAAAGGTCAATGACATGCAATCAATCCGCTAATGACACGTGTAAAGTATATACTGGATTGCATTAAATGCATGCAGTATATAAAGAGATGAACTCACTTAATTTGAAGTAGCTTGCTAACTCTGGACAAGTTCAAATCTCTCAAGATAGGATTTTATTAGTAATCTCCTTATCTTTCTTAGTGCAAGAAAACCTTAGTGTTCCAACTTGTTTAGATTTAGGTTTATCCTTAATCTTGTTTCCGCAACAAACTGTAAATTGTTAATGATTTATCAATAAACAATTTAGAAAAGTAAAATAGTGTGTTTGTATTCAACCCCCCCCCCCCCTTCTACAAACTTGTTTAAGCCTTTCGGGACCAACAAGTGGTATCAGAGCAGATTTGTTTAATCTCATAAACAAGATCTAATCTAAGATATTTTCTCTTCCTTGCTATTATCTGAAAATGGCCAACTCAAACACAAACACTCACTATATCGACAATGGTTCTCTTGCAAAACCCCCTAGATTTTCCAGAGACAACTTCAACTTATGGAAAAATAGGATGACACTCTTCTTAGAAGGTGTAGACCCTACTATACCTTACTATCTTGAAAACGGTCCACACATCCCTGTAACGATTGATCCTGCCGTTCCAGCCACTGCAACTAGAGCTGCTATTCCAGAAAGGCTGATTCCAAAGGAAATCCATCATTGGACCGATGAAGACAAGAAGAAAGTGGCTATAGATACAAAAGCCAGATCCATACTATCCATGGCCCTTCCTGACGAAGTCTACCATTCCGTCATGAACCTGAAATCCTCGAAGGCCATGTGGGACACAATATGTGTTCAGTATGAAGGAACGTCTGAAGTCCAGGATTCAAGAAAGATCAACCTGGTAAGACAATACGAAAGTTTCATCTCTGGTAAGAATGAAACTCTCTCTGAAGTACATCAACGTTTTAACTGCTTAATTATAGATCTTAAAACGGTTGGTAAGGAATATTCTAACTTTGAAGTTCTGACAAAGTTTTTAGAATGTTTACCTGAAAGCTGGGACAATTATTCCATGTGTCTCAAGCTGTCAAAAGATCTAAGATCAATGACACTCGCTACCTTATATGGCACATTGCTGAATCATGAGCAATCTAGCCATCTTAAGAAGAATCTTGTAAAAGATTCCAAAAGCACCCCTGTTGCTTTAATCTCAGAGGAACCTTCTACTCAGCGACCCGTGGTCACTATCACTGAGTTAGAAAGTAACTCTGAAAGATCATCAGATTCTGATTCTTCAGATGATGAATCCTTGGCTCTCCTAACTAAAAAGTTCAGGAGATTCGCCAAGAAGAAAATGTTTAGAAAGAACAAAACTCTTTCTATAGCTGACAAGCCTAAGTCATCAGCTTTTGTTGATAAGGCTACTGCTACTTGTTTTAACTGCGAAATAACAGGTCATTTCGCTAACGAGTGCAGGTCAAAGAAAATCATGAGACCTTCAGCCTTTACAAAGAAATCCTTTGTTCCAAGGAATAAAGACGACAAATACTTAAAGCTGAAGGAGAAGTATGCAAAGCTGAAAAGCTTTAAGAAGAAGGGAAAAGGCCTAATGGCTGACTATGATTGGGCTGCTTCTGATGAAGAAGCCTCATCATCTGATTCTGAAGATGATGAAGCAAATCAATGTCTCATGGCCAAGATTGAAGAAGAGGAAGAAAGTTCAGACATTCCCTCCACTTCAACATCTGCCATTCAGGTATCACCCTCCTTCTTTACCAATATTGTAAATATTGATGAAGCTGATAGTCTCCGTAAAATCGAACTACTGACTAGAAGCTTATACGAAGCCATGAACGGCAAAGCTGTGGTTGAAAACCAAAATCTTGATCTCGCTGAAAAGCTTAAAAATTGCCACCTTCAAATAGAAAAGCTTTCTAAATTTGAAGAAGATTTTAAAGATCAAGTCCATTTAAATCAGCTAGTCAAAATTGAACGAGCGAAAGCTATCGCTGCATTAAAAGCTGAACAAGCTACTGTTGAAGGATGGTGTAATTCTTCAACAAAGATCACTGAGATAATTAAGGCTCAGATTCCTCTGAGTGATAAACGTGGTCTGGGTTATAAATATGATACTCCAATACCAACCACTGAACGTTCAATGCTTAAATTTGGAACGTTCGTATCCTCAGTAGCTGACACTTCTTCATCTCAGTACTCCTCGTCGATTACACCAATCCCTGAGGAAACTCCTACCTCCTCAAAAGGTAAGGAGAAAATGGTTTATTCAAAACCTACCTCTGTCTCTAAAGATAAAGGTAAAGGAATTGTAATTTATCAAAATCCTCAGAAGGGTACTTTAGTACCTAAGCTGAATGCTTCCAAAGCCTTAGTGATTCATTCATCTGGTTCTAGAAATCAGACCTCTGGATCAGTTCAGCGACCTACTCCTAGACTCAGAGTAGATGTCCTTGGTAAGAAATCTGAAGAACTGAATGTTCGTCCTATTTCAAAAACCAATAGTGTACTTGGTGCTGGCACTTCTAATTCCAAATTAAAAGCTCAGCACACAAGTGGTCCTAGAACTAATTTTAGTTATAGGAAATGTTATCACTGTGGACTTACCGATCATATTGCAAGTAAGTGTCCCACAGCCACCAAAGCTGATAAGATAGCTAAGGTGAAGATAGCACCAAAGAAGACCAAACCAGTTGCAAGTCAGGTCAAGGTGACTCATACCGCTGAGGTCAAGAAATTGACCAAAGTGAAGAAAGACAAAGCTGAATCTTCAAATGCTGCGAAGACTGCTGAACCCATTCCAACCACTTCCACTGACAAACGCGTATACATGGTGAAGTGGGTACCCAAGCAAAACTAATCTTCCTTTGTATTGCAGGTTAAGAAGGGTATCTGGTATCTCGATAGCGGATGCTCTAGACACATGACTGGAAAGAAAAGCCTGCTCGCTGAATACAAGGAAGAGAAGGGTCCCTCTGTAACTTTCGGTGGAAATGGAAAAGGACACACCCGAGGGTATGGTGTACTTTCAAATGGTACAACATCCTTCAGAAGAGTCGCATATGTTGAAGGGCTGAAGCATAATCTTCTGAGCATCAGTCAGCTTTGCGACATGGATAACAAAGTGATTTTCACCAAGGAATCCTGCTTTGTCTCTGACAAAAAGGAGAAGATAGCTCTCAGCGGTTATCGTTTGGAAAATGTTTACGTTATAAACATGGACTCAACAACCACTGAGAACTCCTGTTTCTTCTCAAAGGCATCTTCTGATGTCAACTGGCTATGGCACAAGAGACTCTCACATCTCAACTTCAAGACACTGAATACTCTTTCATCCAAAGAGTTAGTCACTGGTCTACCTCAACATTCATATGCCAAAGAATCCTTATGTTCAGCGTGTGAAAAAGGGAAGCAGACCAAGGCAAGCTTTAAGTCCAAGCAAGTTTCCTCAGTGTCATCTCCTCTTCAACTACTCCATATGGATTTGTTTGGCCCCGTTAACAAACAATCCATCGCTGGAAAGAAATATACGCTGGTCATAGTTGATGAATACTCTCGTTATACATGGGTAATGTTTCTCCGTTCTAAGAGTGACACCCCTGAAGAACTCATCACCTTTGTTCGGAAGATGGAAACTCTGAACAATATGACTGTTCGCTCAATAAGGAGTGATCATGGAACTGAATTCAAAAACAGTTCTCTTGATTCCTTCCTTGAGAGCAAGGGTATTTCTCATAACTTTTCGTCAGTGAGAACACCACAACAAAACGGAGTCGCTGAAAGAAGAAATAGAACAATTATTGAAGCTGCACGTTCAATGCTCAGCGATTCTCACCTGCCTACTCAGTTTTGGGCAGAAGCTGTCAACACGGCTTGTTTTACGCAAAACAGGTCGCTGATAGTCAAAAGATTCAAAAAGACAGCCTATGAACTCTTTCATGGGAGAAAGCCTTCAATCAGCTTTCTTCACATCTTTGGTTGTCAGTGTTTCATACTGAACAACAGAGATGCCCTTGGAAAGTTTGATCCTAAGGCTGATGATGGAATCTTTCTTGGATACTCCTCAGTTTCCAAAGCCTTCAGAGTCTTCAACCGAAGAAGACAAACTGTAGAAGAAACTATTCACGTCACGTTTGACGAATCCCGTTCAGCGAACTCTAAACCGAACGCTGATACAGAAGAACTGAATCAATGGATGTTTTCTCATCTTGGTGATTCAGAAGATGTTCCCACTACTCATACTCATACAACTGAAAATGATGGTCCTACTATCATTCCCAATATGCAGAATAGTGAAGCTGAAACATCTTGGGTCTCAGCTGTTCCTATAAATACTATACCCGCAGTTGATCCAAATGTCTCAGAAATTCCATCTATTTCTCAGCAATCAGTGAATGAAGTGACAAATGCAAGCATTCCTCTCTTAGCTGATTATCCAGAAGTAGCTGAAGCCTCATCTTCAGTTTCTACAGTTCAGACTGAGTCAGCGACGTATGCTCCGGCTCAGCGATGGACTGTAAATCACCCAATCGATCAAATTCTTGGTGATCCCAACGCTGGTATTCAGACTCGTAGAAGTGCAGGTAATATTTGTTTATTTGTTAACTTTATTTCTCTAACTGAACCAAAGAAAATAGATGATGCCCTCAGAGATCCAAACTGGGTCAGCGCTATGCAAGAAGAGCTGACTGAATTCGAAAGAAACAAAGTTTGGAAACTTGTTCGGAGACCAACTGACAAAACAGTGATAGGCACTAAGTGGGTCTATCGAAACAAGTTGGACGAACATGGTACTGTAACTCGCAACAAAGCTCGTCTTGTTGCTCAGGGATACAGACAAGAGGAAGGTATAGATTATGACGAAACCTTTGCTCCTGTAGCAAGACTTGAATCTATTCGTCTTTTTTAGCATATGTTGTACACAAAAACTTCACTGTACATCAAATGGATGTTAAGTCAGCGTTTCTAAATGGAAAGCTGAATGAAGAAGTTTATGTGGAACAACCTCCAGGATTCTCAGATCCTAAGCGTCCAGGTTATGTTTATAAGCTGGATAAGGCACTTTATGGCTTGAAGCAAGCTCCTCGTGCATGGTATGACACTCTTTCTACGTATCTCCACCTTGAAAAATTTGAGAGAGGTAAGATTGACAAAACTTTGTTTTTTAGAAAAATAAAAGGTCATATCATTTTAGTTCAAATATATGTTGATGACATTATATTTGGTTCTACTAACCCTGAGCTTTGTACTCGTTTCGCTGATAGAATGAAAGATGAGTATAAAATGAGTATGATGGGTGAACTAACATATTTCCTTGGTCTTCAGATTAAGCAAACTGAAAAAGGAACTTTTATAAATCAGGGAAAGTATGTTAAAGATATGCTGAAAAAATTCGACTTAACTGAAAGTTCAGCTATGAAAACCCCTATGGCACCACCGCTGATACTTGATAAGGACACAAAGGGTGTTCCTGTCAATGTCACGCTGTACCGTGGGATGATCGGCTCACTACTGTATCTTACAGCTAGCCGACCCGATATTATGTTTGCAACATGTCTGTGCGCACGATATCAAGCTGAACCTAAGATATCTCATATGAAAGCTGTAAAGCGAATCTTTCGATATCTTAAGGGTACAGCGAATCTAGGTCTTTGGTATCCCAAAGATTCAGGATTCGATCTAACCGCCTATTCAGACAGTGATTTTGCAGGTTGCAAAATGGATAGGAAAAGCACCACAGGAGGATGTCAGCTCCTGGGTGGAAAGCTGGTAAGTTGGACAAGTAAGAAGCAAAACTCGGTGTCCACTTCCACAGCTGAAGCTGAGTATGTAGCCGCTGGAAGCTGCTGTTCTCAAGTCTTGTGGATGAGAAATCAACTACTAGACTATGATCTTCAGCTCTCCAAAATTCCAATCTATTGCGACAGCACAAGTGCCATCGCTATAGCAAACAATCCAGTGCTACACTCAAAGACAAAACACATAGAAATCAGATATCATTTTATCAGAGATCATGTGATGAATGGTGATATAGAACTTCATTTTATCCCAACTGATTATCAGTTAGCTGATTTGTTTACCAAACCTCTTGATGAGACAAGATTCAACTTTCTCATCAGCGAGCTTGGAATGCTGAACTTTGAAGGATAAATCTTCAGCGGTTCACATTTAATCAGCGATACGTTTATACATTCTTGTATAGGCTCTAGATAAAATAAACTAGTACAATCCATTTCATCATCTTCTCTCTGAATAAATTGGGTTAAACTGATATCAAGGTATGTTTTCTCTGACAAAACGCATGAAAATGCAAGATTTAAAATTCTTACATCGCTGAATATCTCTTCCTTAACAGCGATATTTTGAAATTTCTTAAAACCCTCACTGATATTTCTATTCAGTGCTTCATATTTTCCAAAGAGTCCCTGAGTTTTTCTTTCAAAACCTCAGAGACAACGAAAGAATGTGAAAGGACAGTTGTGACGTCATTGCAACGGATAACACCAGGCACGTTTCTTTTTCTGACACACGTTTGCACGTTTCGTTGTCTATCCAATCAAATGCAAACACGTGTCCGTGTCATGATGAAAAACTTTCCCGCTCAAGTTTTTCTCTCTCTACTCTCTTCCTATATAAACTCTCTCAAAGTTTATATTTGTCTTTTATGCGAATCAATCTTTCTCCGCAAGAAAAGAACACTGTTGCATTTTGTGCTCTCGATCTTCAAGAACTGTTCATCATCTTCTTCATCAAACTCAAGGTCAATATGTTCTTATCTTTTATCAAATGCAAATAACTTGTTTTCGATCTTATCATTGTTTTACACAAGATCAAACAAAAGAACTCAAAAATAAAATCATTTTCTTTCATGGTTTTATAAACACAACCATTTCATGGTTGTTCTTCAAGTTTTAAATCTAAAATCTTAAACTTGTTCTTCTTTCGTATCCATTTTTTTTTAAAAACTGGAATACAAGGCTTATAGGTGTTATATTCGTTTTTTTTTAAAACAAGAAAAACCCTAATCTTCATTAAGACTTTTTTGTCTGAATGAAATGGACAAAATTCGAAAAATCTTAATGGAAATTCTCTTTCCACATTAAGATATTTCTTATTTGTTAACATCTTTGGTTGAACTGATAATACAGTGAAATGGCAACTTCAAAGCTGAATGTTACCGCTGAGTCCATCTCCAGTGATTCTGAGGAACTGGAAATCACCAAAGCTCCTCAGGTTAAGTTTGAGCTGGATCAACTAGACTGGACTAAGGCAAACAACCTTTCAGCGCTTCTCGAGTTTCCTCCTCGGAAGCAGGTATCCCATCTAGACGACGCTGTGATTTTTTTGAAGAATAGCCCAATATACACAGCACTGACAATCACACCTCCTGCCAGTCAGCGTCTATTATCCCAATTCTGGTACTCTGCCAGACACACCAACCTACCCTCAGCCAAAGATCCATCTAAAACCATCGACTGCATACTCAGCGATACTGAGTATGGCACCATCAAGATAACCCCCGCAATAATCCGTAAAGCTCTGAAATTCCCTAACGCTACCTCAGAAAATCCTTTCATTCCATTTCCTGACCACAAGAAGCACGCTGACAGGGAAGAAATCATTGCTTTCCTTGATGCGATGGGTTACATCTGGGAGACTGGAAGAGACAAGCTACCTGAGAAGAAGCTGACGCTGATAAAGAAATCCAAGATGCCCAGCGAGATGAACTTCATCTTCGCTCACCTGATCAGCTGCATGACAGCGAAATCCGGATCTTCTGATCAAGCCGCTCAACCTCAGCAGGCCATGGGTTACGCACTGCTGAAAGGTCTCAACATTGACTGGGCCTCCATCATCTATGAAGACCTCATTCAACGTGTTGATTCTGCCGCTGACCGACCAGCATGGGTTCCTTACCCGCGATTCATCAGCGCCATCTTTCAATATGGCCTGAAGGACAGCTATCCTGAAGAGGGTGATTTGAAACTCTCTCAGATTGGCCCTAAAGTTCTCGACTTCAAGCCTGTCGCCAACGAGGTACGTCTCTCTACTCTTCTCACTCTTCTTAATTCTCCGCTTTCTGTGGCTCCTTCAGCGACAATACCCATCGCTGATACCCCGGCCACAAAATCCATTCCTTCTAAGAAAAGGAAACAATCTCTTACCCCTCTTGATTCCAAAAGGATCAAGAAAACCAAGGAGCAACCCCAGCAGTTGCATGCTGAAGACTCCTCAGCTCATTCTGAAGAGCTGAAGGAAAGTTCCGTGGTACGCTCTGCCACACCAATTCAAGCCATCCCTTCTAAACCTACTTCAGCGTCCCTAAACGCTGAGGTTAGAACTTTGGAATCTACCCAACCTTCGTCAGTCTCTCAAAAGACTGATGAAGTACTTCTCAGCGAATCCAACGCTGAACTTGAACCCCAACCCCAATTCTTATCCTTCGCTCCTCCCTCTACTTCTTTGGACACTCCTCCAGTCAAAACTGGAGATGCCATCATTCAAGAAGCCGTTGAAGCTTCTCAGCGAATGACGAAGAAAGGACCTGCAGAGATCTCCATTCCTCACGGAACTTTTGAGGGAGATATGGAACACTATGGAGGGACTCAAAACTTTGATGAGTTCGTCAACGCTCCTGCAGGTACAGATCCCACCTTAAACACTGTAACTAAACCTGAAACTTCTGAGCTTTCCTTTGTTCACAAGTACTTATATGTTACAGGTCCTTTTTTGGGAGACATCAACCAGTCTCTGAAGTCTATGGAGATGAAACTTACGGATCTCACCACCGGTCTATCAAATAACTCTACAGCTGTAACAAACGCTGGAGAGAATCTGACGAAGCTGACTACTGTGGTGGAAAAGAAGGCCTCCTCTGATGACATCAAAGATCTTGATAAAACTCTCGCCGACTTTGCCAAAGTGCTCTCCGACATCTACACTGACTACACCAACCTCAAATCATCAGTTTCCACCATTTCCAGCGAAGTTACAACGCTGAAGAAATCGGTTGGTACACTCGAAGGTGATATGTCAGTGGTCAAGACCGACTTGGGCTCAGTGAAGACCGACCTTGGTTCCGTCAAGACAATGATCGAGACGCTGGTGAACAAGGCAAATAATCCAGCTCCTGCTCCGGCCCCTGCACCTGTTTTGGACTCATTCACCGCAGAGGATCGCCAAGAGCTGAAGAAAATCACGCCTGCTATTTCTGGCCTAGAAGACAGAATAGCTAAGCTTGAAGGTTGTGTGAAAATCTCTGGCCCAGAAGACAGAGACAACACCAATGCTGAATCTACCCATTCCTCCCCCGCCCATCATGAGAAAGAGGGGGAGAAGAGCGCTGAACAGGAGAAGAGCGCTGAAGACCTTTCCCATGATGAATCTATCAGGGGAGAGGGTAATGAAGATCGGATTACTGGACCTCAGGGAGATGAAAACCCTGAGGGAACCGAGAACCTCGCCTCTATATCTGAGGGGGAGCAACTCGATGAAGATGCTGAGGAATCTGAAGCAGAAGAAGACGAAGACTTCGACATCCCTGAAGCTGAACCATCCTCCTCTCCAAGGAACGATGATGATGATGATGAAGATGACGATGATTTCTTTGTTGTCAAACCTGCTCCTCGAACCAAAGCTCTTAAAGGTATTTCAATAAAAGAACCTTCAGGGGAGAAGACAAAGACAAAGCACTCAGCCTCTGGCGCTGAGAAAAGCAAAGACAAAGGCATCGCTGAAGATGATAATCTGGCGATCCTACTTGCAAAGCCGATTTGTCAGGTACACTAAACTTATTTTTCCTTCCCTGATCATCTATGAAAAATCAGTTATCCATTCCACAAACACCATACACATCCACATCTTTTTTTTCTATCTTTTCTACCCAAGTTCTTCTACCCAGTTCTTATTTGTAAGATCGCTGCGTTTCAGCTAGTCCTCTCCCCTGTTTGAGGATATCGCTGAAAGATCTGTTGCGACTTCACCAATAATTCCAGCTAACGCTGAAGACATAATCCCAGTCTTAGATTTAATCTCTGAGACTGATGAACCAGAAGAACAACCTCTCTCGCACAGAAACAGACCTTCCTCAGTTGATCAAAAGAGGAGAGAAGAAATGATAAAGCGATTCGAGGATCAGCGAATCATCCTAAGGCGCGATCAACTACCTTCAGTTCCTCCTAAGTTCAGAATTTCAAAAGCTGAATACCAAGATCATCTCAGAGCTGAACGCCTCATCGCTGAAAGGAAGGAAGCTGAAGATAAAGACAGAGAATACGCCATCAAGCTCACTCAAGAATCTGTCAAAGACCCCAAGCTGAAGCGTATTCCCATTCAAATCCAACGAAAGCTTTGGGAACAAGCCCAGAAGATCGTGGAAAAGAAAGCTGAAGTTTCTCAGACCACCCTGATCTGGTGTAAAGAGAAAATCCACTTCAGATATCGTCCAGCGAAGATCAACAAGGTATTCATCTCTGGAAGAACCTCCGTCGGAGTACCTATTGTTGACATCAAACTGTTCAGAGAAGATGACTCATCTGAAACCTTTCGTGCTGACACTGTAAAAAGGTATGGTCTCTCTGAATGGCTGGAGATGAGGTTAGCTATCCAACCGTCAAAATCTAAGTACAAGGATCATTTCGAAAAGCTGATAAACAGACAGATCGATTTGATATCTTCTTGTGTGGATATTCCTCCTGTTCCTGATCTAAAGCCGAAAAGAAAAAAGGACTCTCCAAGGAAGAAACGTCAAGATTCAAACTCAGGTCCTGTCATACGAAATGAAACTGGAATTGGTTTCTCTCGCGCTGAAGTACTTGGTCCTGATCCTGATCTATCTGCCCTTGATGTCTCTTTGCCACCATGTGAACTTTTCGTCCCTGGTAAAGTCATCAGTAATCCTTATGGAATATTCTTTCTTGACTACGACGGACGTAAATGCTTTCAACGGATCGCTGAGCTTCCAATCACTCCAATCGAACAGCTCAAAGATCTCATCTACTGGTGCGACTTCAGAAAAGACATTCAGGCACGACACCTAAAACCCTTGATTTTTGAAGCTGCTCTGAAGCTAAAGAATAAAGGAGAAAAGGTTCCTGACTGGATGATTCCAACTGAAAAGACAACCCTTGATGAACTTCTCATTAAGGAAGAACCCTTTGAAGGCTGACAACAATCACCATTTTCTCTATTGTATCAGTCATCCTTCAGTACTTGTAATTTATTTCGCTTGTACTTGTAATCTTTCTTATTCATATTGTAACCTGATTCAAAGATTTAAAGAAAGATTTCAGCGAATGTACTTTACTCCATCAGTACTGAAAAGATCCCAGAAAACAGTAAAAGGGACAAATATTTTATGAGTTCTTTTTATCCTTATGTTTTCATTAAATAGCAATTTTCTCTGTTGCTATGTCATAATCAAATAGGGGGAGATTGTTGATCCAAACCCTCAGTGATTTGATAATGACCCTATCTTAAATACTTAGTGAAAATTGTAAGTAAACAATATGTATCAGAGTTTCACTATCGCTGATAAGTACTAAGATCTTACAGTACTGCTGATAGGGACTCTCGCACTTTTAGATTAAACATTCAGCGAACACTGTTCACCATATCGCTGAGTCTGTTCAGTCCTTATGGTGATCGCTGATAAGTTAGTTGTTTATTTATGATCCCTGAAGACAAGATTCACGTCAACAAAGGTTCTACGCTGAAGTCGAAGATCAAGCTCAAGAACCAGCGACAAGTCTCCTAATGAACTGATGCGGATCAGCGAAGACTCAGATTTGTCCACTCAACGTGAAGTATCAAGTACAAGACTTCAGCTATCGCTGAACTTTATCATCTGCTGAATAGTAAATGATAATCGCTGAATCAACGAAAGCTGATCATGAAGTCCTCCGTACAAAGTACTTTTGTCTTAACCTCCCTTGCACGCCACCGTACGAAATGTCAGAAAAGAACCTCCGAAAATCTGAAATCGTACAACCACTCTGATACTACACTGTTCATTCATGCGGCTACTAAGGTTGTCATCAAAGGTCAATGACATGCAATCAATCCGCTAATGACACGTGTAAAGTATATACTGGATTGCATTAAATGCATGCAGTATATAAAGAGATGAACTCACTTCATTTGAAGTAGCTTGCTAACTCTGGACAAGTTCAAATCTCTCAAGATAGGATTTTATTAGTAATCTCCTTATCTTTCTTAGTGCAAGAAAACCTTAGTGTTCCAACTTGTTTAGATTTAGGTTTATCCTTAATCTTGTTTCCAACAAGCTGTAAATTGTTAATGATTTATCAATAAACAATTTAGAAAAGTAAAATAGTGTGTTTGTATTCAACCCCCCCCCCCTTCTACAAACTTGTTTAAGCCTTTCGGGACCAACACTTCTCATCCTTTTTCTCCCCAAAATCGAAATGCTTTCTTCCACCATCCATTCTTCACCGCTTTTCTCCCCACCCTCAATCCATTCCGATGGAGTAGAGTTGTCATCTTCCTCCTCACTGCTAACCCAATCTCCCATCCGCTCCTCTTTTTCCAATTGGATTTCCATTAAACTATTATCCTCCTCTTCCACCTTGATTACAAAGAATAGATCCCCCACCTTGATACTCCTAATCGCATTTATCCTTTCCACCAATCCTGTGCTCAGTTGAACCTTTCCCTACATCAAGTTTTTGCTGCCCTCCAAGTTACAGTTTTTTGTTTTCAGAACTTTTCCCCACTTACTTGCTATCTCCGTGAGCGTTGCCTCCTTCCACACTTGAAGTGGAACTCCTTCTATCCTAACCCACGCAATTCTATCTGATGGTCGAAACCCCGCCGTCCACCGTCTAAGATTTTTGATCCAATAATGAATCCTATGACTTTTATTTTTTAGAGTCGCCTCCATTTTACTTTCCGACTCGAATTCGACTAATATGTTTCTTCCACCTACTATTCTAGCTCCGGTTCCTTCACCAATTTCCAGTTTGCACAATGTTTTAACTGTTTGTAAATTATCCATCGAGGTTATCGTACCAACGACGCACTTTTGAAGATGTTCAATCATGTCTTTTTCTGCCTGCCATGCTCCTATCACCTGTGGTATTTCTTCCACACTTTTCTACTCCTGCGTTCCAATCACCGCCTCCGCGTAAGTCCTCCTCGGCCCTAATTTTGATTCCTCCTTTATATACTTCTCTCTTCCCATCGGTTCTTCCTTTTTGTTCCATCTGTTTATCCTGCGCTTTTTCCCTTTTTTCGTCGCTAAGAACGCTCTTAGTTTATACGAATCCATCCATATTTGATTGAGTCTTACTTCAAGTGTCTTGTCATCTTTTACATGTTTGAATCTTACAAAACCAAACCTTTCTCCATTCTTCATTTTTTTCTTTGCCATATAGATGTCTGAAACAGTTCCATAATTTTTGAACATTCTCCACAGTTTGCCTACTCCCCATAGTTTCGGATAATTGAAGAATAAGAATGAAATCTCTTTTGGATTCCTCGAAACATCAGTCGGTCTGGTCGGTAGCACATCGTTATACCTATTCTCGAATCCGTCCCCCGCTGCTCTCATCTCTCCCCCCTCCCATACCCCCCGTTCTATCTCTCCTCTCTCTCTCTCTCTCCTCTCATCTCTCCGTCCGTCCCTATAGTTAGTTTCCTCCCTTGCATTATGAGAATCCAAATGCAATGGGCTAAATGAATGGTTTAGATGAGGGTGCACAAGATTGTAACATTTTACTGGGTTGCAAATAACCGTGACCTATATATATATATATGTATAGGTATAGGTATAGGTGAAGGATCATGTGAGAAGTTGAGGTTAACGTGAGAAGCGTGAGAAGTGGATATAAATCGTTGATCACTTTTAATCAAAGGGAAAAGTCCAAAAAAAAACATAATGGACTTTGCTGTTTGGATTGATTAAGTCCTAGGACAATTTTTTAGAACAAATACGTCACTGGACTTTTTAAAACCTATTAAATAAATCCTTAGACTTTCTAAAACCTGTTGAATACATCCTTATTAAGGTGCTACCTTCAAAACTAGTTAGTGTGGTAAAACAATAGAAAAAGTCAGAAAAAACTCACCGAACTTTCATATTTTGAATGATTAAGTTTATGATCTATCTTAGCTAAGCTTTATACCAAATGGATTATGTGCTCAAACTCGCATGTCTTATGGGCATTTACCAAACGCTTACACGGGTAAGTGATTACTAGTAAATTCAACACTATCACTTACTATGTAAAATTTTATGCAACAATTTACCCGATAAGCACTAACCATGGTAAGAGATGACGACCCTCACTTAAGAGGTTTTCAGACCTTTTTCTAAAAACAAAACAAATAGTCTTAAATCTGAAAACCTCTTAACTTTCAGACTTAAGAGGTTTTAAGAGGTATTTTTTAAAACAACAGCCCCTTAAACTCGAACCTGCAGAAACAGCAGAAACAGAAGACGACGGTGGTCTGCCCGAGAGTTCTAGCCATCCCTTAAGATCCAACCATAAGAAAAAAGCACATTTGATATGACGAATTAGAGAAATCCCATAAGGGTTTTGTAATCTGATTGATTGAATCTCAGTAATCGAATAGAGCAAAATCGGACCGACGACGAATCTCAGTAATCGAACACATTAGATATAGTGAATCGGAGTAATTTCAGTAATCGAACCTGGATATACGACGGGGACGACGGCCTAGATGGTGGTGACATCGATTGCGGGCTATGCGGGGTTCGGCGGCGACGAGTGGTGTTGGACAGCCTACCAGATTGAAGGGTGATGGACGGGAGTGGAAGGGGTCGATTATTGATTGAGACGATCTAGGTTTTGAAAACTAATTTTCAGTTTTTATTTTACTTTTATCTGCATAGTAGGTTGCAGGTTAAGTTTTTAGGTATCTGTGACTAATTTAATATGTTTTAAAATGTCCACTGACTTTTCCATTCAAAACATAAAGTCTACTAGGTTTGTTTAGACTTTTCCCTTAATCAAATGTCCTCCTATGAATTGCGTCGTAGAAGAGAACTGATCTGGTGCATCTCGATGTATCTTATCTCGATGCATTTCTTCCTAATGTGTATCCATTTTTCATTCAACAAGTTGATAACCACTTCTCACATTAACCTTAACTTCTCATTGGAACCCAACCATATATATATATATATATATATATATATATATATAGGGTACAAATCAAATACAAACCATGTATTTATTGCACCCCTTACAAACCAATTTGCATATTGCATAATCTGATATGCATATATGCATTATCCCATATGAATGTATGTCCATTATATGTATATTCTTGCACGTATGTATATGCACATTGTTCATATATGCATATTGGTTCTGCACATATGCACACTGTGATTTGTAAGGTGTGCAACAAATGCAAGGTTTGCATTTTACGGAGTCATATATATATATATATATATAGAGAGAGAGAGAGAGAGAGAGATGTGGGTTCAAACGAGAACACTAACTATTTACGAGAACGGTCGCTCATGTACAAAATCGCATGTGATTCACGTACAAAATCACATGTGATTTTACACTACCTGGAAATCTAGACGTGAATCACATGTGATTTTGTACAAAATCCAGATAGTGTAAAATCACATGTGATTTTGTACAAATCACGTACAAAATCCAGGTAGTATAAAATCACATGTGATTTTATACGTGAATCACATGTGATTTTGTACATGGGCGGCCGTTCTCGTGTTTTCGTAAATAGTTAGCGTTCTCGTTTAAACCTTTCTCTCTCTCTCTCTCTCTCTCTCTCTCTCTCTCTATATATATATATATATATATATATATATAGGCTGGGTATCAAATACAAACCAACTAGTTTGTACAAACTCGTACAAACCATACATAGCTTCATGATTTTGTAAATTTGGCTTCATGAATGTATATATATATATATATATATATATATATATATATATTTTGGCTTCATGAATATATAATTTGGCTTCATGAATATATCATTTGGCATTTTTAACTAATTTTTTTACAAAAATACCCTAAAATACCCTTATTTTTGTAAAAAAAATTAGTTAAAAATGTCAAATGATATATTCATGAAGCCAAATTATATATTCATGAAGCCAAAATATATATATATATACATTCAAGAAGCCAAATTTACAAAATCATGAAGCTAGGTATGGTTTGTACGAGTTTATACAAACTAGTTGGTTTGTACCCGATACCACCCCTATATGTATATATATATATATATATCTTTTGTGATTTAAACACATGATTATTTAAATGAAAGTGTTTATGGTGGGTGATGTTGATTAAAATATTTGATGGCCCAACATCTCACATGGGATGGGATGGGATTACAACGGGGAAATTAATTAAAATACCCTAAGTCAAACCATTTTTTACTGAAATACCCAAAATCTCTCTCACTTTGCAAAAATACCCCAAAAATCCGCGATGGGAGCCCGCGATCGCGGGCCAGGGACCTTTTCTGACACTTTTTTAAACTTGCAGGGACCATTTTTGAAAAATGGAATCCCGCGATGGGGTTATTTTTATGACTTTTCAATTGCAAGGGACCATTTTTGAAAAATTCCAGGGACCATTTATGAAAATTTTGATATTTTGGCACTGTTCACCCCATTTCGTCCATTTTTACGAATTTAAAATGAAATGTTACACTTTCAACCCCTATACTTATTTACTAAATTTACTTTATACCTTTTACTTTCATTATTTTAATTTTACATTTAACACATATAATCGTTTATTAACTAAAATACGTTAAAAAAATACGTTTTAATTTTAACAAATTACACCATTATAATCGTCTTTTCGATATGTTCGAAATGAGCCCAATCTTGAATTTTTTTGGATTTATATATTTTAATATATATCATATACAGTTATACACTACATAAAAAAATATTTTTTATATTTAAAATTCATACTCTTATAGTTAATTATTTAATTTATGGTACATCTCTTATTTTTTTTTCAATTTTTTTTACACTCCTATCGCATTAACATAATAATCATATATTAACTAATTCATTAAATCGTTTTAAATTATTATTATTTGAATGTGTTTATAGATTTCGTCTGAAAAAGTTGCATGCATGATTCCACTGAAAAAGTAACTGCAATATTCGTCTGCTCTTGAATAAAGGTCTTTCATTAGGCAGAAAATTAGTCTTTAAGTAGTCAAACATAGCTAATTAATGAGAATTTAGATCAGATTTATATGGTACTATCAAATGCAAGTTTCTATAATATAGATATTGTTCTACATTACATGATACCAATTTTTGCATCATATGAATCACTTCCAGACAACAAGAACCAATACCCCAATAATCAAGAAATAAATGCTTGTTCATCCAATAATCTCTGTATTAGGATTATCGCAAGTTTCATAAACCTACTTACTAGGTGTTGGAAATATGGGTTTTACTAAACTTTGGACGCATTTAAATTTATATATATGTGTTATATATAACTAACTTTTAGTAGGTTTATGTTCTTCTATATGAGATCTTCGAAATGATATATAATGCGTCCAAAATAGAGTATGTGTGAAAGAGATATCGATACTCAAAGTTGAGTAAATGGATGAAATTAGCAAAAACCAAATGAAGTAAACAGTAAGTCAATCACAATACTTTAACAAAATAAGTTAATACTAAAAATAACAATTATTTAATGTTACATAAACAACCTAACTTTGATTTATTTGACAATGGGCATAAATGGACTCCGCCATATGTATGCGAAATGCCTTGGCCTCGGCCTCGGTCTGGTCAGGGTGTACAAATACCACATCGTTATTTATCAAGATGCTGGCATTACGACATACCCAGACACCGCAATCCGCATTCATCCCGGCCTGCTGGGGTGTATTCTTGGCGAACTTATGGCGAAAGAGCTCTGACCTATCGCGACGCCTCGTGTCCTTGACCCGACAAAAGAAGTCAAATAGCACATCTTTAAACCTTCTCATTTGGTCTTCCAATTGGTCTCTGAAGAGATTGGCACTATCGCTGTCATATATGGTCATGGTCATAGCGTCAAGCTCAAACACTCCAAGCACCCAATGTTTGGGATGAATGCATATTGGGATGTACACCTGAAATATTACAATATTAGACAACTTAGTTAGCAACAAAACAACTTAAATAAAATAAGAGTAAAACGATTTACATACCACATCGAGGAGAGCCCAAGAAACCCCTTCCACGCCGTTGCATGAGTTGGCCACGGAGGCGGGACCTTGATGGGGGAGCACCAGGTAGGCAAAGAAAATACTATACATTATGGTCCACCTGGTGTCTGTTCCACGATGTCTTTGCAACAGCGAGACCCAACAATCGATGTGCTATACATAAAAAATAGATGGTTAGACATGTAATATAAACATATTTGATTATATGACTATAGTTAAACTTCATACTAACCACATCCTGTAACTCAGACTCCAAAGGGTCATCCGCCAGCAATACTTGGAAAAAGCGGGGGGTGATTTCCAGGCTCAAGTAAGGGACGAATATCATGGGGGAGAGGTGACCAGTCCGACACATCCTCAATATTTCCGATGCCGGTTGAGGCTCCGGTGAAGGCACCTTTCCTTTTTTCTTTCCTCCCTTCTTTCCCCCCGCTTTCTTTGCTTGTTTTTTAGCGGGCGGTGGTGTCGTAGATCCTTGTTGGCCAAACGGGTGACGAAACCATTGTGAAATTGATCGCGGCCGCTTTTGAGGGAGCGGGGTCACCTGTGGTGGTGGATCTACAACATCCATCGATTCATCGTCAGGCTCCGAGAAGTGCTCCGAGAAGTGATCCTGGATAATAGGAGACCCCGTCTGAAAATTACGTTACTCAATGTTTTAAGTACAATTTAGGAAATGTTCACAATTAAACCAAAACTACCAAAATAACTTACAGTATGCATTTCCGGCCTGTAATGGTCATCGGCCGAACCGCCAAAGATGTTTGTGATTGCTGTGGTGGCGAACGACGGCATGTGCTGTGCCCCCGACATCCCGGCCTGCGTGACATTGATCATTAAAATAGTTACAAAATTAGGATTATCGATATATAACTATAATGGTTACTCAGTGTCACTAACACTCTCCGGGATAGTCGAATATGATGTGGTGGCGAACGGCGGCGACATCTGCGAGGTGTATGCCCCCGACATCCCGGCCTGCGTGACATTGATCATTAAAATAGTTACAAAATTAGGAACAAACATATAACTATAATGGTTACTCAGTGTCACTTACACTCTCCGGGATAGTAGAATAGGATGTGGTGGCGAACGGCGTTTGGGACATCCCGGCCCCCGACATCCCGGCCTGCGTGACATTGATCATTATAAGAGTTACAAACTTAGGAACAAACATATAACTATAATGGTTACTCAATGTCACTTACATTTTCAGGGAATGACGGATAGGATGTGGTGGCAAACGTCGCCTGTGCCCCCTGTCCGAACGGAGCGGGGATCGGTGTCGTACTCGACAGCTAAAACAAATTTAGAACGTAATATTAATATACAAACTAAATAAACGTGGCCAACAAATTAAATTAAACACTAACATTGACAGCGCTAAACTGTCTGTAGAATCCCTCCAGAAGCTGTACACGTGACTCTAGCGGCCCGTGGACGTAGTCCCACAGGTGCTCATGAGAGCCACGTTGTGGCTCGTAGGAAGGGGCCGCCTCATATGGATTGTAGGAGGAGGAATGGGGCGGCTGGTAGGAGGAGGAACGGGTCGGCTGGTAGGAGGAGGAACGTGCCGGCTGGTAGGAGGAGGAAGGGGGCGGCTGGTATCCACCGGAAGGGGGCCTGTCGTCGTCTTCCTCATCTTCGGAAGTAGGGGGACGTCGAGCCCTTTTCGCCTCTGCGTCAATAAAGGCCACGCTGTCTCTGTACCAATCTGTGCCCATCTCGTCGACAGTAGGCACAAGGCGATCGAAAGGCAAGAGTGGCTGCTAAATATATGATAAAACATAAAAGAAATTAATAAGCGGGTCTAACGTATGCAAATTGTAAACATAGTAAAAGAACTTACATTTCTAGACGCTTTGAAGAACTCAATCCAAAGCGACCTACTTAGGGTAACACGCTTGTCCCAACGGGTTCCCCTAAGTACTCGATCGTCGCGCTTGACGAAATATCGGATTGATGCGGGAAACACCTCCAAGATCCATATCTGGAATTAGACAAGAAGAGCAAGTACGTAAAAAGAAAAGCCAAATAGTTTGTATGTATTATTAACAATTGTTATACTACGTATCTAACCTTGAAGGCGTATGTAAAACTACAAAGATTCATCTTTGCATGTCGATCGGCGCGTCTGCCTATGGCTCGGTGCAGATTAGAGTAGCAATGTGTCCAGATATGGCTACCCCACGGGTAGCTGTTAAACAGCTCAAGGTCCTCGACGGCCCTAAGGACCGTCGATGAAGCATGCTGGCTATACTCACGGCCCAGGAAGCCCATATCCACGATCACCACCAAGCATACACGGACAGCATCGTCGTCGGTTAGGGCACTAAGGCCCTCTTTCATCTTTTCCCGGGCTGCCTTCAGCTTCAAACGAGATGCTGAAATGCCGAAAACCCTAGGAACGAAGAAGCAATCTTCTAAGGGAGGAAGGGGGGAGCCTCTCCAAAACGTAGTCCTGTAATTAGACAGAACTCCCGACGCCCAAAATGCAATTGAGAGCCGAAGAAATCAAAATGCATCTCCTCCGGCTCAGCGTTGGCGTCCTCGACCTCCAACTGTAGAAACATGTGTACTAGCGTAGGGTCGCCACCAGAGTAAGACACATCCATCCATGGCCCGAACGGTGTCCCTCTATAGATGGTCTCAAGGGTATCCGCGCGATCACCTAATCCCCAAAACAGCGCTCCTAATTCCTCGATGTATGAAACTTTGCACCTTACCGTCAAGTCGATGTTAAAGAAATCCTTCTACATAGTCATTCACAGATGTTATAGTTAGTGTTATATATAGATGCTGCAGTTTATTTTATTTTATATAGATGTTGCGGTTTATTTTATTTCAACGTATCATATTGTTATATATAGATAAAGTGCGGTGGTATTTTATTTCAACGTATAATAGTGTTATACATAGATAAAGTGCGGTTTATTTTATTTCAACGTATAATAGTGTTATATATAGATAAAGTGCGGTTTATTTTATTTCAACGTATAATAGTGTTATATATAGATAAAGTGCGGTTTATTTTATTTCAACGTATAATAGTGTTATATATAGATAAAGTGCGGTTTATTTTATTTCAACGTATCATATTGTTATACAGAGATAAAGTGCGGTTTAGGGACCCTAGTTGTCATTCTTAAAAGTTTAGGACCTAATTGGCATTCTTAAAAGTTTAGGGACCTAAGTTGTCATTCTTAAAACCGTAGGGACCTAAGTTGTCATTCTTAACATTTTTTTATAAAAAACACATATTTAACAAATTTTTTTATAAAATGTGTTTTTTTATAAAAAATTGTTAAGAGTGTGTTTTTATAAAAAAAATTGTTATAGTTTTATGGTTTTATGTTTGAATGTGATATTTGTATGTTATAATGTGTATGTTGTTATAGTGTGTTTTTTCATATAAAAATTGTTAAAAATGTGTTTTTTTTATAAAAACACACCCTTAACAATTTTTTATAAAAACACACTCTTAACAATTTTTTTATAAAAAAACCTGTTTTTATAAAAAATTGTTAAGGGTGTGTTTTTATAAAAAAATTGTTAAGAGTTTGTTTTTATAAAAAAAAATATTGTTAACAATTTTTTTTTATAAAAACACACTCTTAACAATTTTTTTATAAAAAAACACTCTTAACAATTTTTATATGAAAAAACACACTATAACAACATACACATTATAACATACAAATATCACATTCAAACATAAAACCATAAAACTATAACAATTTTTTTATAAAAACACACTCTTAACAATTTTTTATAAAAAAAAACACATTTTTAACATTTTTTTATAAAAACTGTTTTTATAAAAAAAATTAACAATTTTTTTATAAAAAAACACATTATAAAAACCATAAAACTATAACAATTTTTTATAAAAACACACTATTAAACATTTTTTATAAAAAACTGTTTTTATAAAAAAATGTTAAGGGTGTGTTTTTATAAAAAAAATTGTTAAGAGTGTGTTATTATAAAAAAACACATTGTTAACAATTTTTTTATAAAAACACACTCTTAACAATTTTTTATAAAAAAACACTCTTAACAATTTTTATATGAAAAAACACACTATAACAACATACACATTATAACATACAAATATCACATTCAAACATAAAACCATACATATCATGTTAAACATAGAACATATTCAAATATAAGTTATAAACACTATAACAACCTACAAATCATATATCTTAACTTAAAATAACATACAAAAAATAACAAATAACATAAGGAAAACATACCAAAGAGGTAATACGAGACATCTTCACAAAACCCGAACGCGTATTCCACACGACAAAATTGAGAGAGTGGGAGAAAATTGAGAGAGTTTGATTAAAAATTGAGAGAGTGATTAAAAAAATTGAGAGTGGCCGTGTCTTGGTCCCTCCCCCTTATATAGTGCGGCCGAAGAAACAATTAGGGTTTAGGGTTCGTCAAAGGGATTTTAGGGTTAACCCTGTGCCGACACGTGGCACAGGAGCCCGCGATCGCGGGAGGTCAAAGAAAGTCAATCGCGGGCAGGGACCAAAAATGCACACGCGGGAATTCTTGAGGGGGGAAAGTTGTACCGCGGGTATTCTTGAGGGACCAACGCGGGCAAAGTGAGCAAACTTTGGTGACACGTGTAGCCCGCGATCGCGGGGGTCAATGAGTCAAACGCGGGCAGGGACCAAAACTGCACACGCGGGCATTCTTGAGGGGGGAAAGCTGGACCGCGGGCATTCTTGAGGGACCAACGCGGGCAAAGTGGGTAAACATTTGTGACACGTGGCCTGGAGCCCGCGATCGCGGGCTCCATCGCGGATTTTTAGGGCATTTTTGCAAAATGGAAGAGATTTTGGGTATTTCAGTAAAAGATGGCCAAACTTAGGGTATTTTAATTAATTTCCCGATTACAATGGCTTAACCCAAATGTAACATTGGTTTTTATATTTACCATCAACAAACAACAGTCAAAGATTTCACAAAGATTCTTGTTTCTCATCCAGGGTTCTCATTGCCCATGCTTTTTCTAGGAACCCCTCCCAACCGATGACGCAACGGATTAAAACAGATACTGTTTGGATTCACGTTTTCTCTTTCTTGAATTTTATATACAATTCAACATAGAATAATGTAAATTAGTTGAAACGGTCCCCCTTATCTCAATTATGTTAATGAAATATATTTGTTTGATGATGATGTCATGTGACATTTTGTGATCTAATTACTAATTATTCTATTTAAAAGCTTTTATATTCTCAAATTGTCAATTTGTCATGTCACATGTATATGTCATAATAATCGATGTTCAAGATTAAAATAAAATAGAAAAAGCTAAAATTATATTTATTTCTTTAAATCGTTATTGATGATAGACTCTTTTTATTGAACTAGATACGTACCCGTGTGCAATGCGGTGTGTATCCTTTCAAATCTAAAGTCGAGAATTCGAAAGAAATAATGGTATAATTTGTGAAAAAGAAACCTTTTAATGTATTTTAGTTTGTATATATGTTAATGTGATAAGACTGTAAATGAAAAATGAAAAGAGAAGAGAAGATTATAATGATATAATTTGTAAAAAAAATGTATTTTATAATTATTTAAGTTAATCTATGATGATGTATTTCTAATATGATAAATGTGTAAAATGAAAAATGAAAACGTTAGAAATATAAATCAAATTAATTCGTATATATTCATGATATTTAATAATATAATTAAATCCAAAAATATAAATATTGGGTTCATTTCGAAGATTAAAATTAAATTTAATAACTAATTATAAGGGTATTAAATGTAACATATAAACTATAAATTGAAAATTTGGAACGAGGGAAGGAGATAAATGGGGATCGTGGGCAAATAGGGTTGTTAAGTAGCTTTGAACATGTCTTCAAAAATTGCAAAGTAACTGTGATACAATTTTTATTAAGTAGCATAAATATAGTAAATTTTCCTTTTTCGTTTATGAAGTCTTATCTACACTTGAAAAAACTCTTACATACAAATTTTTATGCATCAACTATTATTTATTAATACATATTATTTAAAATAAAAAATTACAAATAAATGATGTATAAGTATAACTTGGTAAAACTACATATTTGAATTCATAACTAACTGATAAACCTAATCAAATACATGATAAACATCACATTTTGAATATAAGTAATCTAAAGTACAATTAGGATAATCATCGAATTTAACAAAATACTTAATTATTATTAAAATTTAAAATTTAAATTTAAATTAAACTAAAATCTAAAATTAATATAAAACTAAAAATCAAATTAAGTTAAATAAACTTATAGAAAAAATATTATCATTTCCTCAAAATTGCAAAAAATCGTATTATAAAATCAGAAAAAATTAAAATTAAAATATTGACACCAAAACATGTCACGCATATACTTTTTGTTTATTGAAAATGAAAATGAAAATAAAAGCAATTTAAATACAATCACAATTTGGTTACAACTTGCAAGGAAAGGCCAAAAGTTTGAATGGTCAACTCGCACCCTAACGGTCCGAGCAAATCCGGTCCTCAAACATCATTAAAATACAAACTACACTTGCATATCATCTCTTATAATATATTACATTTTTTTTGGAAAAATTGCATCTAAATGGAACAAACTTTGACCTAATTCCTATTTTATGGAACAAACTTTCAAAGTTATCATTTTAGGGTCTCGAGCAAACTTTTTATTTATTTAAGGGTCTGGTTTGCCTGATTACCTACTAATGATGACATGGCTCAGGTCAATGCCAACTAGTATATCATGTCAGATTTAAAACTTAATAATAAATCTGACTTGGCTAATTATGACATGGCAAAAAAATGTTTGATAACTAAAAAATCTCGAATTCTTAGTGACAACTGAATCACGGTTTTCTTCTTTGAAGCATAGCTTTCCTTTTTAACTTTCTTCATATTCTAACCTAACACAACTTTTCCTAATGTATGAAAAGATGCTGGAAAAAAACGATATAATATTCACAATTTTGTTCACGAATCACAATTAAACCTGCTAGATTTCTTCAAGTTTCTTGTGGTTTTGTATATCATATCTAGAGGAACAAAAATAGTAATTCACGGATTGGTAATTGTCCACAAATTCTCACAACATTCATGTGAAGGAAAACGATGGCAGAGGACGCAATGTGGGAAGACGACAACGGCGGATGAGGCGCTGGGGAGGACGACGACGAAGAAGACGATGGGAGAAGACAACGGCGGCGGAGGCGATGGCAGAGGACGACGATGGGGAGGACAACGACGGCGAAGGAGACGATGGGAGAGGACAACGGCGGCGGAGGTGATGGCAGAGGATGGAGGCGGCGGAGGAGGCGATGGTGGAAGACGACAACGATGCTGGAGGAAGCACCGGTGATGCTGGAGGATGGCGATGATGTGGGTGATGTAAATCAAAAGAAAGGGTGGATGAATGGAGGTTGGATGCGGCGATGAAGGAGAAGAAGAAATAGGGTTTCTTTTCTTCATTGAGTTTTAATAGCCAATGACATGTAAATGATGTGGATTTTAAAATATCCATGTAAGCTTTTTCATATTTTTTTTGCCACATCATCTAAAATTAACCGGTTACCTGTTTAATAGGTAAACCAGACCCTTAAATAAATAAAAAAGTTTGATTCAGACCCTTAAATGATAACTTTAAAAGTTGATTCCCTAAAATAGGAATCAGGTCAAAGTTTATTCCATTTAGATGCAATTTTTCCTTTTTTTTCAAAAAACTATATCGATTTATTAATGTATGAATATATCATTTCAAAATTTCTTATTAAAAAGGGAAATGCACAAGTTTACCACTTGAGGGAGTTTTGTATAATGGGATTTAGAGCTATATGTAAATATATTTATGAAATGTTCAAAATATCGATTCAGTAAAAAATCAAATTTAAAACCCTAAATCTTGAAAAACCCAATATGGATTATAGTTAGTAAACGACCGGGTAGGTCTAAATGCTACCAATTGTCGAAGATTACAAAAACAATTTTTTTGAACATACATATTTATTTGTATTATAAGAGCATCTCCAACAGTCTTTCAATTTTGGAGAAAAAGAAGAATATACGGATTTTGAGCTATACTTTTGCTCCACCAGTTTTCCCAAAACTATCTTAAAAATGGAGAAAGTAGAAAAGAGAATTAGTTTTTCTCCAAATATGAAAATAACCCCAAAAATGATTACTAGACGAGAGCACCAATAGAAATCTTTAAAAATAAATATTTGGAGAAAGAAATAATATTTTAATATTATAATCAATGTTTGTTTCTTTAAAATGGAGAATCTGTTGGAGATGAATGTAATTTTTTTTTAGAGATTTTGACTTTTAGTTTTCCATTTTGAAGAATTTTTTTGGGAAAGTTGATGCTCTATGGTTTTGGTTTTTAAAAAAAGTGGTGTAAATATAACTCAACTAGGAGTAGTACCAAAATTTTCCTGAAATATAATTTAATGTAATTGGGGAGAGCAGGCAAGATTTATTAAATTAATACTAGTAATAGTAAATATTTATGAGAAAAAGGGTAAATGTTGACTCCATCGACAATGCCGACCAAGTCCGGCCAAAACACAATGCCACGTGGGAATCCGCCACCATCTACGGCCCTTGCCGGCAGGCGCTAATGTCAAATAAGTCTTCATCCATGCATTAAAAAACACATTTCAAATCATAGTAATAATAATAATAATATTTAATAATAAGATAAAAAACATTAAAATGTAATGATGGTATCATTATTATTTTAAATTTATTTTTGAATTTTAATAAAACAGAGATATGACTTTTATATTATAATAATCAAAATTTTCTATATTATTATTTGAGTAAATTACACTTTTGGTCCCTGTGGTTTTCACTTCATATCAAATCCAGTCCCTATTTTAAACTAATTACACTTTTGATCATTATGGTTGTCATTTTATTACACTTTTGGTCATTGTGGTTGCCACTTGATTTCAATTTTGATTCATTCGACTAACTTCAGTTAAAATATTCTATAACTAAAGGGTATTATGGTATTTTTACTTTATTTTGTGTCATTTTAATTTAAAAATAGAAATATATACTTATAAACTAATATAATATATTATTAATATTTTAAGATACCCTCTCCTCTCATATCCACATTTTGATTTAATTATTTATTAGAGTTCTGATTTTAGAGTTTGAATTAGTTAGATTCTAATTTTGGATTTTTGTATCCATCGGAAGCAAATAATTATTGATAGCCATTGGACCAATCGAGCCTGAGAAGATTGGTTTCTTCATGATATGTTCCTTTCCTTTCGATGCATCTTGGAGATTATCTCTGTGTTCTTGTGATGATCGATTAACCTGTAAAAAACATATCAGAGTTATTAATTACCATCAACGAAACCACCAATCTGTAGCTCAGAAATCTGAAGCTCATTCCACTCTAAACCAATCGTATCTGGGTGCTCCCCCAACACTAAGATCCTTGCATCTCGACTCGTTTTGCTCATAAATCTAAAGCTCATTCCACTTTAAACCCATATCGAGATGATGAACCTGTAAACAAATCAAAACCTAATATGGAAAACCCTAAAAAACCAAAACCCAAATAGAAAATGAACTCGTTGGCCCTCGTTGCAAGCCAAAGCCTACAGAGCTCAGATTCTAGGAAATCTCAAAGAAATTAATCCACTGCATATTAAAAAACTCGAATTGAAATCAATCTGGTAGAGATTAAAGGGTTTTGGTCGGTGAAATCGGTGATCTACAAGTGCTTCCATTGAATAAGGCAAGAAGAAATGACGGTGGTTACGTTTTGCACGACGCAGCCGAAAGCTTAGGGGTGGCGCTGGAGTTATGCCGGAGAAAACGATGAACCGCCGGGAAAAGGAGCGGCGAGGGAAAGTCACCATAAAAGGGTACATCTAAATATACAATTATACATACACACATGCTCTCTCTCTCTCTCTCTCTCTCTCTCTCTCTCTCACACACACACACACACACACACATATATATATATATATATATATATGATATAAAATATATTTATTTAATTTTTATTTAAACATTATAAAGCAATGTTGAAAGGACCAAAATGTCCTTGACTAACATCCTTTTTAGACAGAGTTAGTTAGAGGTACCAACATTGAAAAAGAATGGGAACCACAATGACCTAAATTGTAATTAGTTTGAAATAGGGACTACTCTTGATAGTAGGTGGCAACCACAAGGACCAAAAGTGTAATTTACTCTTATTATTATTATACTAATAAAGGTCACACATAAGTTTGTTGGACAGACAACGACCCTCCTAAAATTAGAATTATTTTGAAATGACGTTTTATTTTAAGCTACCAATAAATCATAAATCATAAATCATATGGTAAAACCTCAAATGCAATCTGTTAGACACAACAACAATTATTAATAAAAGTTAAAAATAGAGATTTAGGGGCTTAGTAAGCGCTTACCTGGTCGTTTACCTGACAACGGCCAAAAATTATACCTAATAGAATAATTATAAAGATGAAAGGTTAAAGGTGACGATTCTTATCGGTAAATACTTATTGGGTTAATTGTTGCATACGATACTGTTTTGATGAGTTACAAATACAATTTTACTCGGTAAAGTAAGTTAAAGTGTTGATTAAGCGTTTAGGTAAACGGCTCCTTAGAGCATCTCCAACAGCTTTAGTATAATTTTTCTAAAATAAAGAATCAAAAGTTAAAATCTCTAAAAATAGTTACATTCATCTCCAACAAATTCTCTATTCTAGAGATTTTAACACAAGTTATATTAATATAATATTCTCTAATTTATCTTCCCATACACTTTAAAAAAAACTTAATATAAAATCATTAAAATGATTAGTCGGGGTGGGCGCAACGCAAACTGCCTTAGACACCAATGATTAACAAAAAAGTTGCCCAGTCTCTATATTGTCAAGGGTTTAAACCTCACCAAAACTAAGATCTGTACATGAGTATCTGTCTTATTTAAATATTAAATATTTTATATATAAATATATATATATTAAGCATTAAAACAAGAGAGAGTGAGGGGCTATATAAGGGTGGGGGTGTGAGGGGGACTGTAGAAAGAAACCATTGCTTCCTTCCTCCTCATCTTCTTCATCTTCCCCAATCCCGTCTCTTAATTAATTAATTAAACAAATAGAGATGGGGAATTGTCAAGCTGTGGATGCAGCTGCACTTGTGATACAACATCCATCAGGGAAGATAGAAAGGATGTATTGGTCTGTAACTGCTACTCAAATCATGAAGATGAATCCAGGCCATTATGTTTCCCTCATTATCCCATTGCCTTCACAAGATAACTCCGACAACAAAACCGTTCGCTTTACCCGCGTTAAGCTTCTTCGCCCCACCGACACCCTTGTTCTTGGCCGAGCTTATCGACTCGTTACCTCCCATGGTCAGTTTATACCTTATAACTTCTTCTTACTTGTTCTTCTTATTATTTTTGAATCTTTTTTTAACTTAATAGTGGTTGAATTTGGTTTTGCAGAAGTTATGAAGGTATTAAGAGCAAAACGACAAGCGAAGATGAACAAGGATAGGCCAGAATCAATGGAGGAAAGCCATGAAACAAGTTCGGAATTGGAGAACTCAAGCCAGGTGAATAATCTTCATCTAATTAGCAGTTTTTGGCAAAGTAATATGGTCATAAATAGTTAAAAGATGAAGATTATGTGTACCTTACATTATTATTATTATTCTGAAATTCTCAGGTGATGACACATGAAAGATCAATCAAGCAAAGGTCTGGATCGTTTTCGAGATTAAAATCATGGCGGCCGTCGTTGCAGAGTATCTCCGAGGCTGCTACCTGATAGTTTGAGTGCTTCAAAAAGCTCGTTCAGAAATGCATTCTATGGCTCCCTGTTTCGATCAAATAATACATCTGTATAGTTGGAAGAAGAAGAAGAAAACGCGCAGCGACACTAACCCCGCGATATGCGGCAAATATGTATTAATTTTGAAGAAATATATATATTAGTGTGGTGTTTTCAAAGTTGCCTCCTTTCATCAACATAAAGAAAATATTCTTTTTGTGTCGGGATCACTGGAATTTTCCTGACTGTTATCTTCAGAGTCCCACACGGGATTAGTCAAGGTGCACACAAACTGGCTGTTACCAAATAAAATGTAAAGAAAGGGGCTTTACATGAGTGTTAGGGTGATTTAGAGTTCCAACTTTCCCAGTCGTGATCGAGGTAATTTTGAGCCCATAACAGCGACGCACGTGCTGCCAAGTTCGCTCCCGGAAGTTTCCTTTGTTTGAGTTCGATTAACATGTCCGTGAACGGCTCCACTAATAACGTTCCCGGTCCTCCATACTCCTTGACCAGAAATTCTCTGAATAGCTTGTTTCACCAAGGAAGAAAACATATCAAGGACAGTTCAGTCTTTTTACAACAAGTGGTACGACTCGAAAAGCAAATATTAACTACCAGCATAGCCAAAAAGGTGGATAATATGAAACTATAGGTGCTAACCTTAGTTAAGATGGTGTGTACAAATACAGCTTCATACAAGCTGTCATGGAAACATTGATTGCTTATTGTGTTGTGAGGACTAGAAAAGTCATTTCACTGATAGACAACCACGTGAAGGACAAACCAGATGATTTTAACTCAAGGAGATAGGTGCTCCACAACATTGAATAAAAGACATTTAAGGACATCAAGCATGTTTAGGCCAAAATGCATCAAAATGTAACGAAGTTTAAAAAAGTTCTTATCTAGTGTAATGGCGAATCGTTTCCTTAATTAATATAACAAACGTTTAATTTTTTATATTTCCTACTCATTTTGACGTGTAATTGGTAGATCTGGTAGCTGTCTACAACGTGAATGCCAAGTTTTCATGTTATAACGTGGAAAAATGCCACATTATAGATAATTGAAGTCAAACGTCTAGGAAATCTGAAAAACTGAACGTGTGTTACACTAATTGACAAAAAAATTCATCGTTACACTAAATAGAAACTAAGGCAAACTTCATTACATCTTGATGCATGTTGCCTAATATTTAATATACTAAACCCCACTTGTGTCAAGAAAACCCGAGGATGGTGATGCATGAATTATGATGATAAAAGAAAAAGAAAAAAGAATTACAAAGCTATCAACTTTTCAAGGGTATTTATTCAAACAATAGAATACAACTAGCAGGTCGCTGTAAGGCTGAAAGTTGTGTAATTGGTGCTTACAAATGGCATTATTCAAGAAGCAAAATCATAACTTTACAATATACTATGATTAACAAAGTGTCAAGAGAAATATGCCAAACTTATTTCTGTTTAAGCTATTGTTTACCAAGTGATGTTTATTATAACTTTACAATATATTATGACTAACAAAGTGTCAAGAGAAATATGCCAAACTTCGCTCTCAACTCAAATTGTCATTAGTCAACCTTTAGGGTGCGTTTGGTGCGCAGACTAGATGGGACGGGACGGGACAAAAAAAAATAGTACTGCGTTTGGTATGACATGGGACTAAAACAAGGTGGGACAAGATGGGACTAAAATCCATTTTCATGGGACAAAATGAGACATTTTTTGTTCCACCAAAAAAGGTGGAACAACATGGGACTAAGCATAAAATGACACATTTACCCTTCATCTTCAATTATATATTATATAAAAATTATTTTGCATAACATTTTTTGAAAACATTTTTTGCAAACATTTTTTGAAAAATTATATATTATATAAAATTACATTTTTTGCAAACATTTTTTGAAAAATTATATATTATATAAAATGCACAGATCTGTGTTATATAATGTTTTACAGACATTTTTTGAAAAATTATATATTATATAAAATTACATAAATGTGATTTATTTAATTTACTTTAATTTTGATGTATATAATAGTTTATTATTTAATTGATTTGATGTTATTTATAATTATTACGTGATGAAAAATATTAATCTATATTCTAGGGCAATTTGGTCATTTTAACAGTTTTGTCCTATCCTGTTCTAGTCGTACCAAACGCAGAACAGAAAATTAGTTCTGTCCCGTCCAGTCCTGTCCCGTCTTGTCCAGTTCTGTCCTGTCTCATCCAGTCTGCATACCAAACGCTACCTTAGGGTTAGCTCAACTGATAAATAAAACTATAAACGTGAGGCTCCCCAATTCCATAGGTCACTTGTTCAAGTCTCTTTAGGGCCATTGGGATTTTCCTTACTGTTATTTTCATGGTTCCATGGGATTAGTTGAAGAGCACACAAGCTGGCACGAATACCCATGGTTACCAAATAAACGAGGAGGCCAACTAGTAACTTCCAAATTAACTAGAACCATAATAGAAAATTCTTATTTATTTAGTGGCTACCAAGTGTTAAATAGATTGTAATTTTATATTCAAGCTTTGCTAGTTTGGCATAGATATTAGATGCAACAGGTGAAAGCGCTAAGTGATTACATATGGCAATCAGGGAGGCCTTGTTACTTGTTAGTTTGGACATATTATCAAACAGGTTGTGAGCATTGATCAAAAACTCCAATTCACAATGTACCTAAATCTACCAACCATCGAAAGTATCCGCCAAAATTTTACACGTTAATTGTTTATCAAATTTCAAGAACCTTATCCACATGAACTATAATCAAAACCACAATAATTGGTCCACATTTTAGAACAAGAAAATACTTAACGAAAGCAAAATATTTCAATCATCCTATAAATTACAAAAATATGAAAAGGAAATTAAGAATTACCTCGGTACAGGTGTCAATAACTCTATCAAGATCAGCCCCAAATGTCTCCCTTTCCTTGTACAGTTTCTTCTTGAGCTCTTCCCGAAACTTCTTTGTCTCCTGTCACCTCGCACAAAAAAAAACAGAGGTTACTGTGTGTTTTGTGTTTGTAAGATAAGATGTATGCATTATTAGATATATAAAGAGATTACGTAAGCAGCGAATTCTGGAATGGGGTCAGGATACTCGTATTTCTGTGGTGGGGTTGCTCTAAGAAGGAAGAAACGTGAAGTTTTCGAGGGAGATCGCCGGATAAAGCAGCCGGAGGCGGGTAGAGAAGCGAAATTTGAGCCTTTCGTGGGAGGCAGGGAAGTGACAAATGTGGTGGAGCAAAGAGAGACGATGGGAGAGTGAAAAACCGCCATTTTTGTTTTCAGAGGAAATCCTCGAGTGCTCATGCCAAGCATCGTTTTTTCTGTTCTTTTTTACTTTTTATTTTTTAATTTTCATGATTATTAATTCCTTTCGTTTGGGTGCTCGTTAAATTTTAGAGATAAGTGTAAAAACATATTCTTTTTTATCTATTATTATTGAGTAAACTCTACTTTTCGTCCCTGAGGTATAGTGATTTTTTTGAAAGCAGCCCCTGTGGTTTCATAAGTCGAGTTGTTGTCCTCATGGTTTTGATTTTACGCTAGATTTGGGACCTGGTCACTAACAGGGTTAAAAACAACCGTTAGTTTCAGGGGCATTTTCGTCATTTCACCATTTTGTCCTCTTTTTGCAATTCCTTTTGTTTTTTCTTAAGTTTGTAAAAAAATCAAACTACAAGGACCTGTTATGTAAAACTCTAATATATATATATATATATATATATATATATATATATATATATATATATATATATATATATATATATATATATTGGGACTCAGCTAAATATTTACCAATGCCTGCAACCATAGAAAAGGAACCATCCATAATTCTAATTTCATCAATTGGTACTCATAGTAATTGTTAAGCTATTGTGCTTTTAATTTTTAAGCTACTGTTAATTTTGCATCTTCTTTTTCATTTTTATTGCAGGGTTGCTTGCAGTCATCACATATATATATATATATATATATATATATATATATATATATATATATATATATATATGTATACGAGTACACACACTGGGTCTTCTCGGATTCTTCCCAGATGGGTTATCAATTGGGCTGCTGGGCATGTTCTCTTTTGGAATGTGGCTTCTGTTGACATTCCCTCATTTTTCACTTTTGGGGGATTCAGGAAGAAGGGTCCAACCGAGGAAGAAGTGGCAAGTGCCAGTTTTAAGATGTGGTTGTAGGCCATGGTTATAGTGATTCGAATCTCGTTTCTGAGGGAATTGCAAAGCCTGATACAAAAATCATTACCAGAATTATTTATTGTAAATGATTTGATACTCATACCAGCTATATTTATTGAATCATATATTTTTTTCTTGATTTTTTTCCCAAGAAAGTGTTGTGGGTCTCAAAAACCTTCAAGCTTTATCGATGGATGTCGTTCATGGCGTCTTCACATTCAAATCCAATCCAATGCCATTTAGATTTACACTAATTGACAACATTTTCTTGAAATCTTTGGGTTTTTTGGTATTAAATTGGAGCAGCAAATTGTTCATTTCATTGAATCTTGAAGATCTAATTGGCTTCGTTTTGAACCAAATTTGGTGTTTTGTAGTCGATTTTCTTGAACTAGGTTTCTTCGATTCTTGTTCTTGATTTGTTTACACTTTCTGGTACCGAAAATGAGTTATTGTTGTTAATTTGGGGGGTTTTGGAATTAGGGTTTTCAAGAAAATGAGTTTCTTGAAATGGGATTTAGGATTTAGGGTTCTTCTTGTTCTTCTACCTTTATATCTTCATGGTTCATCATCTTCATTCATTCCTGCTGATAAGTACTTGATTTCTTGTGGTTCTTCACAAAATATCACATTTCTTGGCCAAATTTATGACCCAGATGTAGTATATATATATATATATATTAGAGTTTTACATAACAGGTCCTTGTAGTTTGATTTTTTTACAAACTTAAGAAAAAACAAAAGGAATTGCAAAAAGAGGACAAAATGGTGAAATGACGAAAATGCCCCTGAAACTAACGGTTGTTTTTAACCCTGTTAGTGACCAGGTCCCAAATCTAGCGTAAAATCAAAACCATGAGGACAACAACTCGACTTATGAAACCACAGGGGTTGCTTTCAAAAAAATCACTATACCTCAGGGACCAAAAGTAGAGTTTACTCATTATTATTTAAAGACTAGAAGGGTAATTGCGCAATGTAGTGCGATATATCTTGATTTTAATGTTTTGTTTTACTTTTTATTATTGTCGATTTTATAAAACGGTTTTGTGTAGTTTTGAGAAAA